>JACGDI010005419.1:408232-505718 GCA_014898725.1 Jacaranda copaia | reverse complement strand
TAAGAATAGTCCTTCACTTTTCAAGAATTTCAAAAACATCCCAAAATTTAGAAAAAATAGTGAAATCCTTTTTCCATTATAAAATTAATAGAGCTAGTCAAGTGCGCTGTGCATGGCTGTTAGTTAGCACCTTTTGGAATAAAGATCACTAACAAAGTTCTTTTTTAGTCCCATAAAATATGGAGGTTTGAAAAAATATACCTCATTTTAGAGAATTTCAAAAAGCCCCAAATTTTAAAAATAAAAATTGGAAAGTTGGTTTTATAAACCCATTTATTTAATGGAGTTTGCTCATGTACCAATTGGTTTGCACCTTCAAAAGGACTAAACAAAGATGCAACTCACATGACAACATTTTCTATTTGTAATCCTCAAAACGTGACAATTTGTTTCTTACCATAAACACTATATTTCACTTTGAAAAAAAATCTCCAATTTTATTTTTCATTTAAATATTAACAATATTTCTTACCTAATAAACAATTTGAATTACACTGACAATATTCCTAGGACTAGCTAGTGCACCTATTCAAATATTGTTCAAACCATGACTAAGGTAGGAATCATCTATTTATGAATTGGTTATAAGTATTTTCTTGAGGATTTTTTTGTTGTCATGGTTCATATACAATGATTTAATTTTTTTTATCCAAATGAATATATATGAAGAAAGACTGTATAATGTTTTCTTTTCTGTTGATAATTGGTTTATTTATTGATATATGGGCATGGAATGATTAGTTAAATTAAATTATTGAAAGTTTTTTATAACAAAATAATTAAAGTATTCTTTTTATATGAAAAGGATACTATTTTAGTTGTTTTATTTTACTTAAATGTTCAGCCCCTTTCATTGAGGAAATGATATAACAAAAATAAATACATAAATTAAAGAGAAATTTTTCTAAAATAGAATTTAGGATTTATGATAGGAAATGGATCATTTGGATTTGGAGATTGCAAACAGGAAGTAGTTACCCCATGTGTGTTCTATGTTTCTTTTCTCTTATCGAAGATGTAGACTAACTAATGACCAAGTGCAGTAATGTCTATTAGATTTACAATATAAATAGATTTATAAGATTAATTATAATTTCTATTTCAAAAGATTCATATTGTTTTCAGATTTTCATTAAATAAGAATCAATTCAGTAGATTTTCCTATCTTGTGGGATTGAAATAGCAACTTTACTCATGATCTTCCCTTGAAAAAAGTTGAGTTAGGTCACATCCAGGACATGTGACCAACCCCATTAAATTTTTTATGAAAATAGAATTTTGGGACCAATTTTGTCATTTTTTTTTAATTTGGGGATGTTTTGAAATTCTTGTAAACCAAAGGATTATTGTTGCAAACCCGCTATTTTGTGGGACTAAAAGCTAATTTGCCTCAAAAGGTTCCTTATTAACTTATATTCAAATATTGTTTAATTTTTTAATTTTTTTAATTTTTTTATATTCACTATCATAATTTTGTTTTGACTTAATTAATTTTTAATTAAAAATTAAGATTAAATAAGATTTTTTTAATTTTTTTATTTTAAGGTTCAACTTAATACATACTCATTGTCTTTTAAGTTTAAATTAATTTTAAAGTATTATAATTTTATGTTTTTTCCAACATCTTTTAAGTTTTCAATTAGAGGGCATTTGGGTGAGCTTATAAGCTCCTCAAGATGTCACATAAGATGTTTAAGAAATTATAAAATGTTAGAAAATATTTGATAAATTTTTCTAAAATGAATTTAAAGATGCTAGGATCTTATAAGTTCTATTAAAAAGTACGTAGATTCTAACCAATTTTGGAGATCTTAACACTGACCTATAGTTTTAGCCACTTTAATTATAATTTTGCCATTACTAATATCATACATATTTGAAAGGTTAAATTAGTTGATTGAAAGTCCAAAAAGTCAAAGTTGAAATAGATTTGGTTCAGAACAACACAAATAAATCGAATTTGATACCCTTTTATTTCTTTGTATTTTCATTCCATTTTTTTCCCAATAAAGTATCAAAATCATATTCATAAGCTTTTTTCCTTTGGAAATTTTGATTTTTTTTTACCTTCCTGTTGATAATGGTGGAAGTTATTTTCAATGACATCATGTATATTAGATTTTATATTCTTTAATGTCTTTATTTGTTCTAAATTTTTAAAAATTAAATTTTGATATATTGAAATAATATTTAATTTTACGCATTACTTGATCATTTTTATAATATTTTTATTTTTTATTATTTTTAATTATATTTATAATTCAATAATTACATTAATATATAGTATATTATTTTTAAAAAATTCATGCATAGCACAGAGACAACGTTAGTTCACAATTTATTTATATACGTAAATAAAAATTTGAAAGGCCAATTCATAAATTATATTAAAAAAACAAATATTTGCGAGGCCAAGTGGGTCGACCTACCACACTTGGTCTTATGTAGATCCGCCAACAATGGTTCCTATTATGTTGCGCAGTAACAAATTAAGGAGGAAAGAGACGAGGCTACTGCACGTTGGGTTCCCAAAACGCCGTGATAACGTTGGAGGAAAATTTAAAATTCTTAACTTTGGAAAAAGTAATTATATGTTAGATAACCAATTTATATTATTTTAATTAATAAATCTAATGTATTCTTTCTTAAGAGGCTCAATTATGCATAAATGGGTTTAATTAAAACAGCAGTTAAAAATTTGATGACATGGACATAATTAAAACCGAATGAACATTCCCTATGGGTTTAGAGTGCCCATTTTGGTAAAGCTTGATTTGTTGTGTTCAATTGTCCTATTCTTATTTAAACTTTTTACTTATTTTTTCTTGTTTGCCCTTAGGTTGCTACCCTTATGGAGGGGTCGACAGTCCTATGGGTGGCTGACGGGACACCCTTGGCAAAGGGCGAACTCCATCTTTGGTGGCTCCAACACCTAGGTATCCGTCGTTCCAGGGGCTACAGTTGGTTGAGTTGATTCGTATTCACAGGGGTCATTTTCCTCAAGGATTTGCTGTATTTTCTAAATTCGTGTGCCCCTCTTAGGGTATAATCTAGTCCGGTTTTGGATCATAGAGTTGTGCGTTAACTGCATGTTTGTTAGTTTTTAGTTTTTAAGTCAACTTCATCAAAGTTAAGGTTTGATTCTGAGTCTAAGTTTAGAGAAGAGGACTCTTCTAAGGAAAGGTCTAAGAACACTTCCATTGTCAATGGTAGCCTTGCTAGCATTGGTGATTATCTTGTTTTCTTACTTTGGGAGTATTTGTGATGTAGAGATGTATGAACTGCAGCTCAAACAAGCTTGAGTTTGTTCTTTCTTCTTTGGAGGATTGCATTGTGTCATCTCCTAAAGATACTTGAACTTTTTTAATAAGTATTGTAGTAGTAGTTTATGTGTCTAAGTAAGTTTGCTTTGAATTTCTTTGCGTACTTTGTGGGAATTCAATACTACCTTTGGGATTTGTATCTCCTATTTTCTTAGATAGTTTTCATTCTCTTTTCATGGTATGGATGGTTTTGACGTTTAATTTTTCCTAGGCAATTTCAAGTTTTTGAGTGGGTTGGAATCCTTTAGAGGGCCTTGGAAGTGTCATTTTTTTTTGTGAGAAATGAGAGTTAGGGGTCCCTCGTGTATGGAGTAGTTTTTCTTATTTGTGCTTTTAGAAGGTTCATCATGAGCTTCCCTAATACTTTGAGGATGTTAAATTGTTTGCCTCCTCTTTTAGATGTCACATATTTGCTCCCTACCAATACTTAATTGATTGTTTGGCTTCTTGTTGGTTTGTGTGTTTGCTAGTATATTGGCATTTTGCATTATTTTTCTTAATTATTTCTTGCATTATTGAGCTTAACATAATTTGTTTACTCTTAACAAAAAAGAAGATAGATTCAGTGACGATTCATGCTATAAGGGTGAATACTAATTCTCGCAAGAGGTATACAGAGGAGTAGCAACGCAAGGGTTTGTCCCTGGGGGGGTAACATTCAGGCCCCCCACAAAGGCAATCCAGAGAGCCTCAAGTTTTACCTCTTTTTGTAGTGCATCAGTTAGGTGTAGGTGATGGTTTTAATATTTTAGGACTTATTGGAAAATGTGCTCAGGAGTTTGCTGCTGGGGCTATTACTGGCGGTTCTCTTGCCTTTTCATGCTAGTGTCATTCCACTATAGATTTCATAAGAGCTATGGTATCAACTTTTATTGGGATATTGACAAGACTAATTCTTGTATTGAAAAATTGTGGAGTGGAGTCAATAAGTATGATTAAGAGAAGTTGGATATACTCTACTCTTTAAAACTAATAGTGTTTGCCATTAGACACTTAGCACGGTAAGCGTTTTCCTCTTTTACTTAGCTTTTTCCACTTGCGTATTACATTTGCAATCATATATTGTCTTTGACTGCTTTGCTCATCATTTCCAAAATAGGTCTAGAACTTGGTTGGCAATTATTCCTCTAGTAACAGTACTAATATTAGAAACTCTCGACCTCTTTTAGATCTTGACTATCGACTCTCAACCTAGGCGTTGAAGAGAACCAATTGCCTAAGTACCCAAGCAATTAAATTGATTGCAAGGCTATTGAGCCTCCGACCTATTGTAGGGTGGCGATATTTAATATCAATAGGACACCATAAATCTCAATTTTGTCTTATTAATATAGGGTTGCATCACGCATAGTTTAGAGAAAAGTTGTTATGCAATATGGAGATGGTGCACATGTTTACTTGTCAAGTTAGTTTGCCAGCAAGTCCTCATTTCCAAAGAAAATAATTGTAGAACTCTTAGTATGATAGAGGTTTCAACAAACCCATTAAGGGCCAATTGGTAAAGATATTATGTTGTCTTTTTATAAATAAGACTCCTTATCCATACTACCAGGTAAGCCTATCATTTTATATTTTTCCCCAGTTACTTACTTCACTATCTCTCTCTCTGAGTTTACTAACTTAGCCATTGAAGGATTTTAGTAGAGGTCTACCTTGGCAAGGCTAATGAGAGTTCTTTAGTTGCAGTTTGGCCTTCGAAACTGTTAAAAAGTTAAGTTTGATCTCATATAAAGCATAGTTTTCAACTTAAAACTATCCCAAATCTATATCCCTAAAGTTTTCTATATCATTTTGGCGCTGCAAAGAATGGTTAACCCCAGATGTATAATACCAGCAAACTAAAACTAATGTCTAACCCTCCCACCTAAGTGGATGATATTTTCCCTAGTAATGCCTTAGCCCAGTACTCAACCAATAGACATCTTAGATATGCCTTAGGAACAGCTATGCTAGGTGATAGGAGTTGAAGTCATGGTAACTATTGCAAGGTAGTTAAAACTCTTGCAGCATTATAGAGATGTGCTAGTATCTAACATGGCCCCTTCTCTATGCAGATAAGCAAAAACTACCAAATGATCATGATAATGGCCTTTGGCACAAGGCAGAGCCCTTAGTATAGTCTTAAGGATAAGAAGAGGGGGCAGATTATCCAGGAGATTTCCCGATTATATCAACCATTGAACCATTCATGGCAAGGCTACCTAGCTATATATGACTGGCAAGAAATGTCAAATCAAGTACAGCAGTTAAACAAAAAACTTAAGGATCTCTTATGAAAGTACTCAGAGAATTTATTAATGGGAACCAAAACCTAAAGAAAGAGAAAAGACTATGAGTCCCCATTCATCCTAAACATCATGGAAGAAAGGGTTTACTCAAATAATAAAATCCAAACTAAAGTGCTAAGGTACGACAAATCAATAGGCCCCCACAAGCATTTGTTGCAATTTGAGCATGTTACGCAATTGTGTGGCCTCAACGGCAACATACATGCTAAGCTCCTCATTACTACCTTTCAGGGGATAGCCTTTCATTGGTTCATCAAATTCCAACCTTAGTTTATTATTTACTGTTATGATCTCTATGACAAGTTCTTTCATCAATTTATTAGTAAGCGCAAATCAAGCTATTGCACATACATCTAACTCAGTTAAGAAAAATGAAAAAGAGTTTCTTCATAACTGTTTTAATTATTTTGATAATGATGTTTTGAATAATAATAATTCAAGAGTGAATTTTTTTTGTTGATGTTTTGTTCCTAGACTGGCGACGTGAAAATTACACCAATGCTCCTGAGAGCGACCCTAGACTATAAAGCACTTAATGGATTTAGCAGACAAATATATAGTGCAAGAGGAAATGAATGAGATAAAGTTTGGTGGATTAACTACTAATAAGAAATTCAAAGCAAAGAATGACAAGGATGATAAAGACCAGAAGAACATGACTCACTCACCTATAAAAAGATTACACCATTATTCCTTACTAAATGACACTAGAAAAGGAGGTGTTGATGGCAATAGAGAGGCAAGACATCTTGAAAGGCTAAGGAAACTATAAGTCAAGCCAGAAATAAAGAATTCAAAGAAATATTACTACTTCCATCGCTAAAAGAGATATGAAATTGAGGATTACTTTTAGCTATTTGATGAGATCGTACGTCTCATCCCATACGGCTACTTGAAGAATTAGTTAGACATAATGTGAAAAAAGAAAACTAAACCCATCATAGGGATAGGTCAAGCAGCCCTCGTTGGGACAACAAGAACAAAAATATTTTGGTGGCATGAAGTGTTATCGACACCTTCTTAGATGGATTAATGGAAGGGGACACTCGGTCTTTCAAAAATATAATGCAAAAATAGCTGATCAGCAGAGATAGTGGCCATGGACCATTAAACCATTCTTGCTAGATCCTTCATTGGATGAGAATTGTTGATTAAAAAAAGCTCTAACATACCTAGACTCTCTGATGAGAAACGAGAATAAACAAACATAAGAGCTGAGTAAAAGTACTAGCTAACAACTTGGAATAAATCCAACAAGCCCAAACTCCTGGATTAGAAAAAGGCACCAAGCAAATATCAATAACCACTTAAGACGTGTGCATTTATTGAACCTCCATATGAGAGGCAAAATATCCAAAATTGTATTCCTTGCCAAACCCTTGCCCTCTCACATCAGAACTCAACAAGGAATAAAAGGGGTGAGGGAGAAGATAGGCAATCATAAAAAACAAACTACAAAAAAAATCAAGTCAACAACAACAAAAAGATCCCATAACATTGAGGCCATCCAAAACCATCTTATTACATTAGCTAGAAAAAGAGAAAAACAAGTGAAACTTTCCAAAAATTTGCTAAAAGCACATCAAAATCATTCAAAGCTCGTCAGTAGTTAAGATGTCCCTAGTAGGCCCCATCTTAGAGGTAAAAGAACAATCTCTTTTCTTTGTAGTGGGGGCAACATCTTTGGTTGCTTGATTGTCAATAAACGCATCCACAAAGTCCAGGGCAAAGCAAAACTTCTGCAAGATATCCACTTTATCTTCCTCTCTATAGCCAAAGGAAAACGTATTGCAAATCATCGCCAAGCAAGGGATCCAACCTCTGCTCATCTAATTCAGCTCTTAGAGTATAAAGCTAGCCTATTGTCTATTTAAAACCTCTTTTCAAATCCTTGCTACCCATTCTCAAGCTGGCATTCTCATCAGTGATGGTAAACCTACTTTCTACTGGCAGCCACAAGTTGAAAGCCATTAAATCCCCTTTTTAGCAAACTCTTTACCCCACTTAAACCTTTGCTCCTTGATGGCCTTCAACTCTTTTTGAATACGTTCTCACTTATATCTTGCACATCAACCGCCAAATGCATTTTTTCTAATGAAGAGCATGATTTTCAATTTCTCTACTCTAGAGCAAAGCAATTTTGCCTTTGCCTTTTTCTCTTGGAGCTTACCTTTGATCTCTCTTGCTAGTTCAATTCTTTTTTTTTTTATCAACTATTGCCATAAAATGACGATGGTGAAGAGCGTAAGCAATTTATGTAGTTTGTGAATATCAAACATGACATATCATTCATAATGTGGACCTATATACTAGATGGTGAAAGAAAGAGGCTAGAGTACCAAATAGTACTAGATTGTGGTGGTAAGAGAATAATTAAATGACATGGGAAACAATGAGAGTCATGAGATAATCCATATGCCAATAGGCTTTATCCTCATAGCTACCCTCAAGCATGTATATTTGTTGGGCATGCCCAAGAAATGAGGCTCAGGTAATGGGCATATGTCCATACAAGATTCTCTTGACAATACCTTTATGTATGCTGAAAACTTGGTCAAAAGGCAGTCGTTAATAGTGACTTCGCTATATAGTCGACCCTCTTAGGATTAGGGACTGAAGGCTTAAAACTTATTAGTCTTTTGACCCTATCCTTTGATAATGTAGGTAGAGCCTCTATGGGGGAATCGACAGAGTGCCGGTAAGGCCTCAACAGGGATGCCAACTGGGTTTCAATCATAGAGGTGGCAGCAATAGAAGCCGAAGAACCTATCATTATGACAGCTTGTTTATTGGCCAATTAAGTGATTAACCTTACTAATCTCTCATCATACATCGACATCTTAGGATTTTGGTCTAAAAAATACAAAAGGCGTAAGATCATTGAATTTGGTGATTATAACAAATAATGAAAGATTACATAATGATAAAATGCCATAAAATACTAAAACATGGGCACTACCCAACCACACATCTCATTTACTGCCTAAAGCAGTAGAGATAGCCTTACCACAGTAAGTGCCTCTTCTTGGATGACATGCTAAGCCTTAAATTTCTATTTATAAAGGTCTTTAATGAACCCGTCTCCCCAAGTAGGCAGTCCCTTCATGGTGAAGGTCACTTTATCTAACTTCCACTAACTCAAAAGGTTGAAAACAATCTCCATAGAAGGTAGAATATATACGAACTACTGTTTACAATCCTTTTGAAGGTGAAGCTAAAACCTCAACAATCTTTCATCCCAATCAAGCCATAAGGTATAAAAATCAATACTTAATGAGCCATAAGGTTGAACAGTAGAACAAAAGGTAAAATTTCAAGAAAGAAAAAGGTGGTTGAAAGTTCTCATGATAATTACAAAAGAGTAGATTAGAGAGTATAAATTGAGCAGAAATTAGAGAGGATGGTCATCAATCTCTCTCAATATCTCTTCCACTATGAGGACGATTGTGAAGTGAATCCTGGAGAGAGCCTATCTATATCACCATTAGGGCTTAGGATAACAATCTCATATCCATCTAGAATATGGAAGGTTTCCCTTATGTCTGCTATCTCATCTTCTACTACATCACTTTTAATCTTAGTGAAATGGTCCAGTGTACAGAGGTGACCTTTAGAGTTAAAAGGCTTTGGCATCCTCACTTACAGGACCTCCACAGGCCCTGCGCGGGTGATGGCCCCTTTTTATCGAAAAAAACAACCTTAGCCTCCTTGGCATCCCTAGCCAAATGCTTTTCCCCATGAGAACTCATTTTCATACATGCTTCCCAGTAAAAGAAACCGAAGTTAATTCCCCCAAAAAATAGATAAAAATATCAAATGTGGAAAATAGTTAATAAGAATGGAGAAACAAACAAAGAGACTCATCCTTGTGAAATGCATATTTGTGGCTCGAACCCTCAAAAGCTAACAACAAACATTCTGGCTCTGATGATGTTTCAAACTAAAATGGTTGATGAGTTTAATGAGTACAAATATGAAAGGAAATATATTCAAATTCCTCTTAAAATAAGGAAGTATGACATTTGACCTTTTGTGGAAAGTTTTAATGATGTGACAAGCGTGCCTAAAATTGACTGACACACCTTCAAACCATGTGCCAATAAATGTGGAGTAATGTAAAATGGCTAAATTCATCATAACACCTTGACCCTTTCTTGAGGAAGTTGGAAGTGTCTGTATGGAAGTTAAAGTGCCCTTAATACATCAGAGGTCATGTACTATACTTTATTTGACTTCTCGAGTAATTTGTGTCTCAATAAGAGGATTATGCATAACTAACTCAAAAGTGGAGGGCTAATGATATTAGAAGCTCACGAATTTCTTCGAATCCCTACCATTAGCTTTTGACCTATTGCATTAAAATGAGGCTAATTGCCTAAATACCTAAGCGATTAAACAATCACAAGGTTGTCAAACTTATCACCTATAGTAAGATGATGGCATTTAATATCAATAGGGTATCGTATGTCCGATTGTTGTCCCATTAATACATGGCTACACCACTTATAGTCTGGGCAAAAGCTATCAGGCAATAGGGAGTTAGTGCCTACCTTTATCTACCAAGTCATTATTCCAACAGGTCTTCCTTCCTTAAGAAAATGATTGTAGTACCCTTGGCATGATAGAGACTTCCACAAACCTATTAAGGGCTAATCAGTAAAAATACTTTATTGTCCCCTTATAAGTAAGGCTCCTTATTTGTACTGGTAGATATGATTATTATTTTATATTTTTCCTTGATTATTTACTTCATTATCTCCCCCTAGCTTATTGAATTCAGCATCAAAGGATTTTAGTTGGGGGCTACCTTGACAAGCCTAATTAGGCTAATTTGGCCATAGGTTCGACCTCCACACCTACCAAAAAGCTAAGTTCAACAACATATAAAGCTTAGTTTTCAGCTTAAAACTATCCCATATCCATGTCTTTGAAATTTTCCATGTCATCTACAATTTGATATTTGATTGAAGATGAATTTAGAACTATAATGTTGTATGTGTTGCTTAATTGTGATGAGGTTAAGGAATTCATTCAGTAAATAAACCAAATAATTAGTATTTTAACATACATTTAATTTTTTTTATTATAGTTATTTTGTAGAATTCTTTAGAATAGATAGTCAAGATGGCAATGCTAAAGTTGAAAATGAATTTGTGAATTGTTTTAAATCTTACATAAGTAGATATAAAATCAATTTACACATGTTGTAATATATTGAAAGTATTACATAACTTCTATCAATACAAACAATTTATGTGATGAATGATAGATTTATGACCTAAGGAATGTTATTACAAGAAATTCTTGCATAACCTAATTTGCGGTCCCAACAAAAATGATTAGGACATGATGAGTATATGGTGTAAAATGGGTATAAGTTCAACACCAATGCCTGTAGTGAGGGCTAAGAATAATGAAAGTAAGGTCTAGGTTAAGGGAATTGATTGGGGTTGGTGGTAAAGAAGGTTATTATGGAATATTGAAAGGGTTGAGAAAAAAGAGGGACAAAAGGTAGAGAGGTTTTGGAGTTAGAATAGTTAGGTGATCCCACAAAGAAGTGATTTTATTTTATCTCCATTGGTTTGATTCTATTCCAATAAGAGGACTTGTGTAATGTATTCAAAGTATAAAATTGTTGAAGTTGAACAAAGAAGTAGGTATATGAAGTATGAACCATCTATCATTGCCTACCAAGTTAGATAAGTTCATTATGTTCCATACTCAAGAAAAAGTGGAAAGTGCATATTCTTTAGAAGTGATGTATCAAAATAATATGGTATCACATATTGATACAACAACTCTTGATAAGTTAGTGGAGGGCCTAATAGATCATACTCATCCTTTAGACAACATTGATGTTGATGGTACCAGTAGTGTTGATAATAAGGATGAGACAAGACTTAGTGATGATGAAGATGAATTTGACAAAGAAAATAAGATTAATGAATCTACCAATTGTTATGAAGATTGAATCACATGGTTGGTATGATTCTCAATTTTATTTTGATGTAATATGACTTATATTAAATTATGCTATTGATATTATAATATCCCAAGTCTTTTAGTTTTAAATATATATATATATATTCTACTCAAAAGTATTATAATTTATACCTCCAAAAGTACTTAAGTTTCATTAAATTTAGGCCTTAATGTCATGGGATCTAGAATGAAATAATGTATAGTTAATAGTCAGTTTCTATCTTTTAAGTTAAAAAAATAGATATATATATTGTTGGAATAGTGCCCCATAGCTAATTAGATTGGCATGTAAACTATTTTACTTATGAGATAATCTTGATTGAATGATATTCATATTTTAATAGCCATCTTCATTTTATGCTTATTTTTCTTCACTAGCATTTGGTTGAAGCCCGTAAATCACACATGACTATGGGATTTGGTCATGCATTAGGTGGTGATCATGAAGCAAGTCATACACAGTTGTGATCTTAAAATATCCCAAGTCATAGAATCTTATAAGGTAGGGCATCCGAGATTCGAGTAGATTTGCACTAATAATGCATAAATCAAAGGAGTTGGAAATTGCTTTGTTAGAGAACAAGTTCACTAAATGCCCGCCTGAAAAATCCACTTACGTTAGTGCATGTAACTAATCCTTAGACCTAAACATCCATGGTAACCTTGTGTTTAGATTCTTTTGTTTTGATTCTTCCTTGACCACTTTGCGGGTCATATAGGTTGAGTTTAGGTATAAGCTGCTTAGGTATGGAGGTTTGTGTGATCCAAGATGAGATCCATCTCCTCGTCATTGTGAAAGGCGAGTGCTTTTCCTATTTATTCTATAATAATCAATTCTAAAAAATCCTCATAATGGCAAGCATAGAGGTAGAATGGTTCACTAAGAGCATATCCATTTTGACCGATTAGTTGGGCTCTATGGGCTTGAGGTTGGACATCAACCATGAAGATTGGGTATTCTCAACTTAATAGAAATTAATTGAATTGAGTTATTAGTTTAAAGGAGTTTAAATCAATGTAAATATTTTGATATTGACAATGCCACAAGAGTTGTGAGCCATCATCCAACGAATGGAAGAATCTAATGGGTTATAGACAAAAGCCTAAAAGAAGTTCTATTTGATTAAGAAAATTTTCTAAGAGTTAGAAAAAATTCCTTGTGACCAATTTTGTGGAGAAAATGGTTGGCTAATATTTTTGGTCATTTTGGCTTGATTAATTTAATCGTTAAATAAATCAAAAGAATTTAAGGAGTTAAATTAGACCAATTACATTAAGGAGTTAATTTAATTGGTATCATATGACAATTAATTAGTCAAGAGGGGTTTAGTTAACACCTTTTAACTTAAGGAGTTAAGTTAGTTGACTTAAGGAGTTAAGTCAATGCTAATTTATTAAATTAAGGAATTAATTCAATTAATATGAAGAATTAATTTTGGAGGGAAATTCAAATGAAAGAGTTCATTTGAGGTTTATTTAGAATTAATTTGGATGACATTTCATGAGATAAAATTGAAACTCCAAATGAAATCCAAATGCAAGTGAAATTAACATTTCACATGCAAGTAGCCTTGCTTAGTTGGCAGCCTACCTCACGGGAGGTGTGATGCCAACTTACATCACACCTCCTCATCTATATATAAAGAAATGGCTGACCATATGCTCTCAAGAATGCTAGATCCTTCTTTTTCCCTCCAAAAAGTATAATCTACTCATGTATTGAAGTTTCACACATTTTTCTTCACCTTTGCTCCACTATTCAGCCTTTATCATTTCTTCATTCTTTGGTGTTCCAACTCACTAAAGGTTGATTGGAGCTTTCCTTGGGTGTGTGGATTATTTCATTAGAGGCTACTCGCTTGGGAAGCTAAGCTCTTGTAGATCCACTATAGTCCAAATTGTTTTGAGGCAATTTTGGGGCACTTGCTGATTTTTTTTCCCCCCCAAACTTCTTACTGGATATCCTTAAAGGTGTTGGGGAGGTTCTGTCCAAATTTCAGCTCAATTGGAGGTGATTTGCTAAGTCAAACGTTGCAGGTTTTATGCTACACTAAGAGGAGATAATTTTGAATAGTTCAACCTTGTCTTCCTTTATACCTTGGATTTGATGTGATCAAGGTATTTATACTCATCCAAATCCATCTTAAGAGCATGATTTGATCCTTGGATAGAGTGTAGCCAAGTTTTGATTTAGCTATTTTTGCTTTATTACTTGGATCATTGTGCTACACTCTCTTTCATATATATATATATATATATATATATACTATTGGATGTTAGGAATGAAGGATCGGTTTTAGTTGATTTTAACTTTTTACTGATACTTTTGGGTTGTGAATGAAGGATCAGTTTTAGTTAATTTTGACTTTTTACTGATACTTTTGGATTGCTCTCTTTTTTTAAAATTTGAGCATATGATTTCTTTGAAACTCGATCAATATTCAAAGAATCTTAATAAAAATTAAATACGAGACATAAATTGAATTCTTTTTGGAGCTTATTAGGGATCTTATTTGGGGTACTTACCTTTACTTTTACTTGCAATTTCAAGGACAAAGAAATCTTAATAATTTTATGAGGGTTGCTTGGTAATGATTGAAACCATAGTATTTACCAAGCCAATTATTTGATAGAAATTTTATTAATTAAATTTTATGTTCATGATTAAGCTAGCTCCTATGGTAATTAATTTAAACTGTATATGTTGGTGCTATAAATTAGTCTTGTATTGAAGATTGTTTGACTCGACACATTACTAGGCCCATTATTATATGTCATATGTGAACAAACATTGAAAGTAGACAATGTATGTCCAAAAGAATGGATTTCTTTTTGGGAATGAACAATATAATATAACCCTATTTTTTTCTTTATAATGAAGGAATATTAATCTTACAGTTCATATCTTATTTTATGTCAATCAATGACTCAGATGTATAAGTTAGCCCAATCCATTTGGTTTTATTTTGAGTCATTATTAAGTGACAATAGTATAAAATAAGTCCATAAATAATAATTGTGTTTATTTTGGTTTTAAGCCCGTGATTGTCAAATTAAGGATAATTAAAAATATTTATTTTTTTGTAATTTTTGGTTCCATGGATAGATGGATAGTTTTGGAGATCTTCCCATCACTTTAAAACTATATTTAGATAGTTTAGACAAAAGCCTCCACAAGATATCTATTCATATTGGTTTACTAAAATCCCATATAAGTAGGTGACATGAAACCCTATTAAGGAACTTTTTCTTGTGCCTTCATCTTTTTCACATGGGAATTCTCAGACAACCAATAGTTCCCTATAAATATATTAAGTTTCTCCACAAAAACAATCCTATGTGAGAAAGATTGCAAAGGGAATGGTGAAAAGCCTAAGGACCAATTCATTCATGTGACTGAGGCAGTATTTGGATCTATAGTTAATTTCTGATTCATTTAATTATATTTAGGGTCCTAACTTGTTATTGTTTATAATGTATTGGATTCAGGTATTATGGATCAACATATAGATTATGCAAAAGAAAGATTGCAACAAGGAGGTGAAGAACTAAAGGATGAATCAATTGAGGAGGTAGTAATTGGACTTTTAATCAATTGTACTAGATTATATTTTGATTTGTTTGTGTATTTAGGACTTTGAATCATTTATGATTTATTTTCATGTAGGATTTAGGTAACCTAAACTTAATAATAAATTAAGTGAAAGAAAGATCTAAGATGAATGAGTGAATTTCTTTTATTCTTCTACTAAAAATATTTTCTTCACATAAATGATTTTTGCATGAAATCTTAAGGAACTTGCATATTATGGATTTGAATTTTAAACCCAACTATTTATTTATTACAATGATTTTAAACCCAACTGTTTATTTATTGCCAAGATTCTTTCATTTGAAGCCACTTAATAATACTATAATTATGACCTTCTTACATGTAATAATAGTAGTGTCTGAAGCCACTTAATGGTGATGTAGTTAAGATCTTGGCTAAATCAACCCATTAGAGTCTCAAAAGTTCATGAACATGGTTAAATAAAAAGTTGAACATTTATAATAAAACGTGTAATTTTTGTTCGGAATTATTTTGATAGCATGTTTTGTAAATATTTTATTAAGAAGATTTTTTATTTTATATCTGATGATTTTTTAAGGAACGAAACGAAAGATTATTTTCTTTAGAAATTTTAATTGTTCTAACATTTATGCATGTTCAAATCTAGTAGAAGGTGAAGGAAATTTATTTATTGGGTGAAATATCACTCATACATTATTGTTGTGACCTTTTTGCACAGGACTTAGTTGAGAACTAAAATGATGATCTATTTTGGGACTATTGATATGATATTAAAATGTTCCTCAGTTTTGGTTAAAGTTGAATTATTACTTAGAAGTTATTGCTTATGATTGAAGATAATTTTCTATGGATTGCAATAGTTAGAAATGATTCCTAATCATAGTATTGATTTGGACATTTTAGAATTCAAATTATCTTCCAATGCAACAAATCTTTGAAGTTTTATAATAATATCTTGCGGATTCTTAGTAAGATCTTATTTTAGTAGCTTACTATTTTGGAGTCCTTTGCACTTGGGAGCTCTGCCGTCGGGGCATAAAAGATATTGCTTATTTTTGTTGTGAATTATTGTTTAATAAAATATTATTTTTAATATATATATCTTTGGTTTTTAATTTTTACAAATAATTGGTTCATCAAATAGCTAACCCATGCTATTGAATTGGGTAGGGGCACTAGCTAAAGTAAGTTCATCGATTGAGGTAAGGATACCTCTCAAACTCAACTACGAGTAAGAACCCTTATCCCAATCATCCGCCCCACAACCTCACCTATCCACAGATGATGGCATTTATGACTATGCCTACCTTACACTTTTCTTCTCTAGCAAACTTATTATAATCCTTTTCATCTTCATCACCATCAGCCTCTTTTTTTTTTTTTTTTTTTTTTTTTTTATGAGGTCTTCCACTTTTCATCCCCCACAATAACAACCCCTTCACATCATGCCCCACCTTCCTTATCATTTTTTCTTTTGTTCTCACCATCTTCACCATCATTGGGATCCAAATTAGCCCCTGTTGTACTTGTTCACCCTTGCACTGCTATAGAAGGTACATCTTCATGCAAGACTTTAGGAAAGGAAAGATTGAATTCACCAACCTAAGGTTCTGGCAAGGTGAACTTGCTTCCTCAAGGACACAATAGGTAAGTGAAAATATAAATTATAATATATAATGTATTATTTATTTCATTATATATATGTATTGATTTGTCTATTACTGTAATGAATTTTATGTAGGTATATACTTCCACTTGATAGTACTAAGTTCTTCACTAGATTCATAAAGAACAAAGTATAAGAGTTGTATAAGACCTCGCTAGATATTCCCTAGAGTTTTTGTTAGATCATGTTCCGAGAGTGAGAGTTATTTGTTTGTTATTATAGTTATAAGTTCATATATCTATGCATGTAATAAATTATACTAACTTTATTATTTCATTTGTCTCCATAGTGCTATTCAGACCTCTAGTATGAGAGCCTTTAATATGAAAGGGGGTCACTGACTAAGTGACATGTATGGCCATACCTGAAGACAGGTAAAAGGTTAGATTAGATTAGCCAAGACACTTACGATGCCCTTGGTAGTTATTGGGCATCTTGGGCATCCTCAAATTTTTATATGTACTCCACCCAGGCCAAGGAAAAAAAGGCTTTTAAGACTAGAGAATTCCTTTATGCTAGAGGCTGCATATCTTTCACAAACATGCTAATAGACTAGTAAGTTTCTAAACTTATAATATTTCATACAAATACTTAGAATATGTTTAATATAGTTAAAATGTATGGAAGAGATGGGTTATAAAGAAAGGCCAAAATGATAGAGCTCTTTTCTTTTGGTGTCGATTTGTTATATTTGATTGTTGATTCATTGTATTTGCGTTATTTGGTATCTTTTTATTTTTATTTGTACATCACTTTAAGAGAATTCTGCCAAATTTTTTTTGTTTTAAATTATAATTTTTTAATATACATAATGCTTGTATTAAATAATTATGTAGGCTAAGAAGTTGCAGAGGCTACTTATGGCAGAGGAGATTTTCGCTTATACCCACTACAAAAAGATAGATAGCTACTTGGTTAATAAGGGGATGAGAAGAGCTACTATAAGTTTCTATCCAATTAATTATATTCAATTCACTTAACTCACTAGTGTATGTATGTAATTTATAAAATTTATTATTTTTTCATATTGTAGGAGAGTTTGCAATAGACAAGTCTTAGTCCCCCCAGCACTACTGGCATTCAATAATTGAAGGCTGACTTGTGGATGTAATTTATTAGAGACAGGAACAAGAAAGGCTAAGTATACAAATTTATGTACCATCAATCATCTACCATCTACTATGTACCCCCAAGAGTCTTCATCAATAGTTGAGGCTTGTTCCTAAGCACAACTCAAGGAGATACAGGTGAACATAATTGTAGCTTGAGGGTCTTATGTTAAATATTGGTCAACTGCCAAGTTGGATCATGGCGAATTAGACTTGTAGCTAGTTGCTTGGGCCTGGGCTTGTTGGATTATCCCATATGATGAGTCCCCCTACTTTCTAGTCTTGAGCAAGATATTCAATGTGAAGGAATAAGAAGTAGTCACATGACGAGGCATTGGAAAATTACATGAAGAGAGTTTGTAGGTATTAGTAGAGGTTTCTAGTGTTCGACTAGGATTTTTCAAAGTCGACTAAGGTTTTGTGCATTTAATGTGACAGTTATATTGTGTTAGTTGAAGCACCAAATTGTGGTTGTACAATAATTATGGCTATTTCAGTTATCGTGCTTTGATAGCTATAAATAGCCAAGATGAAAAAGTTCATTTGCATATTTACAGCATTCCATGAGGTTGAGCTAAGAATTTTACTGCTTTTCGCATCAATTGCTTTCTACTCTAAACTCTCAATCGCATAAGTGTTTTGAACTTTTTTCAAGCACATTTTAATATTTATATTGTCGAATATATATAAAATTTTCAACTATGATGCAGAGAGTGTTTAGTGAGAATGAGAGTCAAATGAGAGATAGTGAAGCGACTGGGCTAGATAAGGTCCCGACTAAGAAAGGGGGTGGCTCAACTAGCAGGTCAAGTAATTCATCTCATGACAGCTCGATCTCTAGCAGCTCTAGTCTTGACCAAGTTGCAATGGGGGCTAAGGCTAGGCAGAGTCAGTGGCTTATTTCCCATGGTTGGCTATTCATTCTCAGCCACTATAGTGAAATAGTATCCAAAATTACTCATGTCAACCTCGCATTCCTCTAGAGTATGAGTTGATTGTCCTAGGTCCTTTCGATAGGATGCATCAACTACTCATAGGTTGTATTATTATATTCAAAGAGGCCTTTAAGTGCAGGCTTAAGCTTCTTTTCACGCATCTCATAGTCAACCTGTTGATTGGTCTTTAGGTTTGTATCACTCAACTCTTTCCCAACTACTTCGCGACCATATACAGTTTCATTTTACTGATGCATATATATAACCAACCACCCATATTTAAAAATTTTTCAAACTTATTTCAGCTTTTGATGTCCCAAAAATTGAGTAGCATCAATGAGATAGGTTTCTACTACCTCATTGCTCAATCTTGGTGGAAATTTCTTGTCACCCTCTCTTCGTCAAATGGGCAAAAGTGGAAAAGGCATTATCTTTTTGTTTGAGCACCTAGGGGTTTCAATATTCCTAGAGGGTGGTGGGGGGCATGTCAAGATGCTTAGGAATTTAACTCGACCTAGCGAAACACCTTCTTCTGAGATTTAGTCAACTTCGGTCAAATGAAGGCCATGGGGTATATCGAGGAGAGAAACTTAAGATTAGCGGGCTTGTTGATGGCTTAGTTAGATATACTAGCGAATGATCAATTGGGTAGATGCTGTTACTTATTTTAATATTATTTTCTGCTTCAACTATTTGGTAGGTTCTTAATCAATTTTGCTTTTGTGTTTGTGCTTATTGACAAAAAATCACAAATCAGACAAGAGCTCAAGCTGTGGCTTAGGCTCAGAGGAATCAAGAAAGGCATCAGGGTGCAGGCGCTCATTGAAGAGGTACCATGCAGCGAGCAAAACAACCATGTCCCGCGCTGCATATGCCCGCAGCTTTCCTGGCTCAACCTCCCATTACCCTAACTCCAAGTTCATTTCCATAGTGTAGAAGGGCAATCACCAAATAAGATGGACCAACTCTAAAAAAGCTGGCCATGGTAAAGGCAAAAGCCGAACCAGGTCTTCTGCCCCCCAATAGACGATGATATATTTGGTTGTAGGGACAACAACAAGTTATGTTATTCCAATTGATTAACCTATCATCGCCTCAATTTAGGATTGATATGGTTGTTCAAAATTCCATATTGATGATTACTACAGGGTCAAGCAATGAATTGCTGCTGAAGGTGATGATGGCTAGTTTGTTCACCTCTAACCAGCAAAAGATGATGGAGATAACGCAAAGAGGCGTATTGAGGGCAATGGCCCACCATTTCAACATGGTAAATGTCTAGTTGAGTATTTGCATGAAAATTGGTTGTTTACTCTTGTTCTTTTGCGTGTTATGGTCTTAACTACATCAACTAAAATTATGTTGCAAGTGAGCCGACTCAGCTATCACTTACATAGGAGATTGAAGCTTGCCTTCAATAAGTGTGGTTAGCTCCAAAAGGACTAAGTTACAGTAAATGTGTTCAAGGCTGAGGCCGAGTCAACTCAAACTTAAATCAAGCAGCTTACGAAGCAGCTGAAAAGCACCATTACTCAACTCAAGGTGAAAGATGCTCAATTGATGGTTGTTATGGCTGTAAAGAGCTCGGCCAAAAAGATGCTAAGAAAAATAAGAGTGGATACTCAGAATTATTATGATACTGGTCAAGCACATGGTAACAATAGCATGTTCGACTTCAATTAGGGAGAGTTTGCCAAGGTGCTGTCGATCACTCGATGAGAGGCATACTCATAATTCATGTTTACTTTAGCTTTCCTAAATGCAAGCATCATTTTCTCTATTCATGATGTGAAAGATGCCTTCGACAAGGCAATCAAACAACTAGAGTTTCTTAGGTATTCCATCTGCCTAGAGAGACAAAAAGCATCTAAATCCTGTGCCCAACAAGTAGCTGTGCATGTACCTAGACCCAGATAAGGTTGCTCCTATAGAGAGAGCTAATCTTACTAAGCTTGTTCCTATCAAGGTCTCTGTTGCTATGCATATGGATATACCTCCCCATGTGGCTATGGTTGAGGCTGTGACAACTGAGTTTGACTTCGCAAATGACTTGGCCTTTGACATTAAGGATGGTAAGGTTAATATGGCCAACTTCTTTCCCCATAGTGGGCATCTGTCTCTGGTCGATGAAGTTGGACCTTCGCAACCAGCTCCAGTAGTTGAAACATGTGATCGAGGAGGTGACTAGGCAGTCGAGAAAGTGGAAACAAGTGCAAAGGTAGAGAGTATGAGCTCAAGCTGAGCATTACTAGGTAGTTGAGCAACAACAGAGCCTTAGTTTTTTTTTCTTTTGCTGTTCGTTGTTGTTGTTTTTTTTGGGAAAAATTTGTTATCAAGATGCAATGGTCTTTAATGAAATGGTGTTTCCTACTCATTAACGCATATTGTATGTTGTTTTGCTTTCAGCACCTTTATTCTTGTTGAATGTTGATCACTAGTAGTCGACAACATAATCCAATCAATCCTAGGTGGGAGAAGATAACTCCCTAGTGAAATTTTAATGAAGTTTATGGTCGATATAGAAATCATTTAGAGTTGTAATAATCAAACAAAAAGTGCTATTGAATCGACCATATTAACTTGACATTGTGACTCATATTTTTATGATGTTTTGCAAGATTATCTTCAACTGTGAGGTTAAAATTTTTTTAAGTGCCAGTTTTAACTTAGACCTATTACCCATTTCTTTGGATGATTTGAGGTCAACTTTGGCTTGGCATTAAGTGGATAGCTCTCTTATTTAGTTGGGCTAAGATGCATTATTTTGTGTGAATTAGAACCAACATTTTGGTTGACTGTGGGATTAACCATAAACATACTACTTGATTATTTAGTTGTCTGAAGCCATTATTTTGGTCGGCTATGGGGCGAATCATAAATATATTAATTGAATGTTTAATGGCATGAAGCTACAGTTTTGGTCAATTATGGGGTCAATCATAAATATTACTTGTGTGTTTAATGGCTTGAAACCACTGCTATGGTCGGCGGCAGGGCCGACCATAAACGATTATGTCGTTTATTAAATTAGTTGACAAACCTTATGTCGAGGCTTGAAGCTAGCGTTGCGATCTACTATGGGGGTCAATTGTACACGATTTAATTGCTCTATGTTTGCAATGTGTTTTTTTCTAACAGTGTAAGCAGACAGTTGTAAAAAGCATAAGCAATTTTATTGATATGAGATAACATGGAGGGGACCTAAAGTCCCTTTTCACATAGAATTTCTTTAAATTCATTGTGTTCCATGATCATGGGAGTTCACTGCCGGCTATGTCTGCAAGTCAGTATATGTTATGCTTCACAACTTTGACATTATAATACGGGCCATCCCACTTTGGGTCAAGCTTACCTATATTCTTTGAGACTTCGACCTTCTTGAGGATACAGTCACCAATCTTAAAGTTCCACAAACGGATTCCTTTGTTATAATATTGGGCTATTTTCAATCTGTAGCATTGCATTGTGGTGTATACTTACTATCGCAGCTTGTCAATAGTCCACAAGTCTAGTTCCCTTTTAGAACTATTCCTAATAGGGTTGTAGTGGATCACTTGAGCAGTGTGTTGTATTAGTTTTGTTGGGACAACTACCTCTGACTTGTAAATTAAACTGTAAGGACTGTGACAATGGTTGTTCCAGGAGTTATCTTATATGCCCAAAGTACCCCAGTTACATCATTTGCCTAGCTTGCTCCAGTCCCTTGAAGTTAAGTTTTGAGGTGCTCAAGGATTATCCAATTTGTGATCTTTATTTGGCCATTAGCTTGAGGGTTTCCGATTGAGGTGAATTGCTATCGAATTTTTAGGCTTTCACACCAATATTTGGTATTCGTGCTTTGAAATTGTGTCCCATTATCAGATATTATCACTTTAGGTAGGTCAAAATGGCAGATAATATTTTTTCATATAAAACTTTTGATAGCCGCGTCGGTTATCTTGGGGACTACTTCTACTTCAACCCATTTTATAAAATATTTGATAGTGACTATCATGAACTTCTTCTAGCCTGTGGTCTTTGGAAAAGAATTATGTCTATTCCTCACAAGTCGAATAGCCATGTGATCTGTACAGGCACTAAAGTAACTGTAGGTCGGTTGGGAATGTTCAAATAGACCTGATAGGATAGGCATTTCATGGTAAAGTCGACCGCATCCTTCAACAGCGTTAGCCAAAAATACCTATATCTGATTATTTTATAGGCCAGAGACTGTCTTCCTGAATGGTTGCCGTAAAAGCTTGAATGAACTTTGCGTTCATATTTTAGTTGTAGACACCTCAATGGAGGCTCAAAAATTGACCTCTTGTAAAGTTAACTATGGTCATTAAGGGCAAATTCTGCTACCTGGCCTATAAGATGAGACACTTAAGCTTTATCCTGTGGGGTTGTTCCATCTCTTAAGTAAGCTTTTATCTTGTCTTGCTAAGAAGAAGGTGCGTCTTTGATCCACCCTACCAAGTTTTGCTTGAGAACATCTATGAAGGGTTTTTTTGTGACTAGGAATGTGATTATTCTATCTTTGGTCTTTTAGTCAAGCTAGCAAATTTTAATAATGCATTAGCCTGCTCGTTGTCTGCTTAAGAAACTTGGCTAAAGGTGAAGTTCTTGAATTAGAGTTGTATTCTCTTCACTTCGACTAGATATCTAGTTATTGTGGATTCCTTGATTTCAAAGTTTTCTTTGACCTATTTTGCCATGAGCTAGGAGTTTTTAATGGCTGCCAGATGCTTGATTCCCCTATCTATAGCTATTAGCATGCTCGTAAGAAGGGCTTCATATTCTGCTTCGTTATTTGTGATAAGGTAGTCGAGTTTAACTATGAAGTCATATTCATCTACTTGTAGAGATCACAAAGAGATATTAATTCCTCCCCTTGATGAGGTCGCAAACCCATCTACATACATGGTTGACACATAAGGGGTTTTGATGATAAAATCTAGAAGGTTAAGTATTTCCACCATGAAATTGACTAACACTTAGGCCTTAATGGCAGTCCAAGGTTGGAAAGTAATGCTAAATTCTCCTAATTCAATAGCCTATTTTGTCAATCTTCCTGATGTGTTAGGTTTTGAGAACACCTATTTTAATAGTTGGTTAGTCAAGACGATAATGGTGTGGGATTGGAAGGCCTCAAATTCTTTGCTGTAGTGACTAGAGGAAGAGCAAATTTTTCAATTTTAAGTAGTTGTGTTCTAGACCCTGCAAAGTTTTGTTGTTATAATACATAGGCCGATGGGTATCTTTTGCAGTTAATACCAAGACTAAGCTAATTGCTGCAAAGGAGACTGCCAGGTAAATATAGAAAACTTATCTAGCCTCAGGCTTTGCTATTATTAGTAGTGCAGAGATGAATTATTTTAAGTCGATGAGGGCTTGATCACATTCTTGGTCCCACTAAAAACCAGATTTCTTCGCATTTCTAAGTATCTTGAAAAAGCTAAATTCTTGTCAACTAATCAAGCAATGAACCATTCCAATGCCATGATTCTGCCGACAACAAGCATTGAGCATCCCTGATAGTTTGAGAAGGTGTAACATCCATAATAGCTTTTATTTTTTGTGGGTTCGCTTTGATCTCTCTTTAGCTAACCATGTAATCCA
The DNA here is from genome assembly GCA_014898725.1 of Jacaranda copaia. Taxonomy (NCBI): domain Eukaryota; kingdom Viridiplantae; phylum Streptophyta; class Magnoliopsida; order Lamiales; family Bignoniaceae; genus Jacaranda; species Jacaranda copaia. The sequence continues at coordinate 481,240 of JACGDI010005419.1, read as the reverse complement.
AGAATTTGCCTCCCCTAACCCTAAACGTGCAGTTGTTGGGATTGAGCTTTATCCTAAATGCTTGCAATATCGAGAATGTATAGTTGAGGTCAGCTACAAAGTTCTTTGCTTGTTCAGTTTGATGATCATGTCGTTGACATAGACCTCCATGGTCTTTTCGATCTCATTCTTGAGCATAAAATTCACTAGCCTCTTATAAGTTGCTCATGTATTTTTAAACCTGAATGGCATAACCAGGAAATAGTACACACCACTGGGGACGACAAAGGAGGTCTCATCCCTATCTTCAGGTGCCATAAAAATTTGGCTATAACTTTGAAATGCATCCATTATACTTAGTAAATCACAACCAGTAGTATAATCTACTAATAAATCTATTCAATACAAAGATCCTTAGGGTAAACTTTATTCAAATTAGTGAAACTATTACACATTTGCTACTTGCCTTCATTCTTAGGGGCAAGGACCGCGTTAGAAAGCTAAGATGGATATTGAATTTCAACAATATAGCCTATATCTAAAAGCTTATTGACCTCTTCTTTGATGATTAGACATTGCTTAGCGTTTAAAGTCATTGTCTTCTATTTCATTGGCTTGAAAAAAAGGTCCATATCTAGGCAATGGACAATGACAGTTGGGTCGATTCCCTAGAGATCAAAAGCATTCCAAGCAAAGATGTCAACATTTCTCTGGAGAAAGTCGGCTATGAGGTATTCTATGCTACTGCCCAAATCAATTCCAATCCTAGTTATCTTATTTAGGCTACCTGACTCTAGCTCGATGTTCTTGAATTCCCCAAGGGGCTCGACTTTTGTCTCTTCTAACTTCATCTTTTTGCTTGATCGCTCCTCCTCCTTGGAGTTCGCTATTGGGTTGTCTGCCAAAGGTTTTAGTTTAGGTCTCGCCTTCTACTTATTTTCTTCGACTAAGATGATATGGTAGCACTAAGCTTTTTTTATGTTGCAGAGTAGTTCACCCATCCCAACGATAGTTGGAAATTTGAACTTTATGTGGTAGGTCGAAATAATAGCTTAGAAGTCATTCAAGGCTAGTCACTTGATGATAGCATTGTAAATGAATGGTGCATCAATGACCAGGTAATTCAGCATAAAAGGTTTTTGCCTAGGAGCTGCATTGAATGATGTAGAGAGACTAATAGATCTTTTAGGTGCAATTCTTAATTGGCCAAAATCGACAAGAAAATGATGTTCGCCAAATTGCTATTGTTGACAAGTATCTTTCAGACTTTAAAATTTGTGATCTCTACATATACAACTAGGGGCAATCCAACTTGCTATCCGCCCCTTAATTCGCGACATAAGTCAAGGAGAAGATTTTGTGGATTCTAATCTATGCTAATTCTACCCCTTAGATGATTTGGAGTCCCCCCAATCGATCCTCCAGCAATGATGTTTATAACTAGTTGAATGGATGGGTGGATATCATGGGCAGGTGATTTTCCTTTGTTCTCTCTCTTTGAGTTGGCCGACTTTTCTCTATGAGGAGTCTAGTTAGCCTTGCTAGTTGCTTGCATTACTTACTCATCAACGAACTTTTTCAAATGGCCTTGCCGAATGAGTCTTTCAATTTCATCATGGAGATTAAAATAATCCTCTGTGTCATGGCTTTTCTACCTATAAAAGTGACAACACTTTTTTGACCTCTTCATGGCCTCCATCTTGATCATTTTTTTAGCTTTTTAAGGAGATTATTGTGCTACATGGCAAATAAAATTTTCTTTTTTGTTGTGTTAAGGGGCGTGAAGTTATGGAAGTAACTAATTGGAGATCGATGATCATCTTGCTTCTTCCTCTTCTTCTTGTCAGCCTCTAGATTGCCATATTTTAGCTTGTTCATATCCTCCTACACCATATATCACTCAGCAAGATCGGGGAGCTCTTTCATTAACCTAAGCTACTCCTTGACCAATACATTGGCACATTTCTTGAGGTAAAGTCCTAAAAAGAGTATGTTGATTAGAAAATTGATCTTTAGGGTTGTCGATCTTTTGGACCTCTGTGTTGAACCTGATAAAGAAATCACAAAGGTACTCCCTCTCGTTCTATTTCACCATATGCTAATGAGTGTGAGAGAGCTTCACTTTTCTTCAACTAGCGAATTGTTGGAAGAACTTGTCACAAAACTGGTCATAGGAGTATATCAATGCCGATTTTAGCTTCACAAACCAATCGAGGTTAATGCCTTAAAAGATGATGACCAGCATTTTTGCATATATATACTCATTGTGCCTATGCAACTCATTATGTGCTCGAATTGCAGCAAGCGCTTATTCAAGTTCGACAAGCCATCATATCTTGGTAGTCTGGTGGGGACCTTGGTGTCTATAGCGATGCACTCATCGATAATCTCTTGCATGAATAGTAATTCCCACTCTCAGCAACACCTTTGGGCTCCTTTATTGTTATCGCAATGGACTCATCGATAATCTCTTGCACTCTTGGCAGTTCCCACTCTTAGCTAAACCTTTGGGTTGCTTCATAGTAAAGGTTCCTTTCAGAGTTCTTCCTCTAGATCTCTTTTAAACGTCTATTTGGCTACTGCACCTGATGGGATACTTTCTCCAATTCTTCTCGATTAGCCTGGGATAAGTTCCTATTTGCCTAGGGTTTCTAGTGCTCGACCCTATCATGTTGCAGGGGTTAACCAAGTAGTGTGCAGTAATCAATCGAGTCAACTACTTCTTCCCTGGGAATCAATCATGCTTCTTCCTTAAGGTACCACCCAAGATTAGTGGGCAATTTGGTAGGCAGTTGCTTGGAATCTAATTGACATCAGTTCTCTTTAGGGGGCCTCTCTTTGAGTGTAATAGGCTAAGGGTTAGCAGATGGCCCAAGAAGGTTGTTGTGTCGGTTGAGGGCTGCTATGAGTTGAGCAAAGATCTAAGCAAATATCTATTCGCTTATCAATTGTATAAGCTAGGGTATGGTCAAAGTGACTACTTGCTCATGTTGGGCACTAGATCTAGTGAGGTCAAGTTCTTAGGGTTGACGCAGAGAAGATGGAGATCTTTGGTCCTCTTCTCTCTCAAACGTGGCTCACTTGGTGTTAACCATTTCTTAAAGTTGCAAGCTCAATTTTCTATAGACAACACCAAAATTGATAAGGTTAAAAACTATTTAAGAGGTGTATTGTGCAAGAATCCTAAGGGATCGACCTCAAGACAGGTTGAATAGAATATTTGCAATGATATTGGGGCTAAGTCATGCAACCAATCAGTAAATGTCAAGCCAGTAGAGGAGTCCTCCACTATGGCACTCTGATGCTCAAGTCAGTAGACTGACTAGAAGATAGAGTAATAGAGTGAGGACCTTTAAATGAAATGTACGTGCCTTCCAAGAGGCTGGCTGTAGGCTATTTATAATATTCCCAAGATGGTTGATATATCTGTGGTGCTCCTATCACTTGGGATAGATCATTTGTCATCATATAGGGATCTTTTGGTCTTCTTATGCCTTTGTATTATTCCAGGTGGCATCATCTCCTGCTTCCTAGGACAAGGAGGTACACTGGGGGCGTGCTGGCCTGCAACCAGCTGTAAAAGGTGGTATAGGCAAAGGCATGTGCTATTAATACGAAGGCATGTCACCTGACGGATCATTTAATGTGGTAGGGAAGTTGTCATGTTTCCCCGACCATGGAGATTGAGCGGTCCAGCCGTAGAGAAATGCTAGGTCTGGTCAGCATCGATCAACCTACTAGGTCTAGTCTTGATTGGCAGAGCTTGACCGGATTAGTCAGGTCTTGGGGGTTGCTTACACCCACCTCTTATAGCTCGAGGGTCTCAGGTCGAATGCTGATTGATTGCCAAGTTGGGCCGTGGTGAATTGGGTCGGTAGCTAGCCGCTTGGGTCTAGACATGTTAGATTATCCTATATCAATTATAATACTGGAAATTTACAAAATTCTTTTCTTGTTATTTCATATGTTGGAGATTGCTACGAATAGGTTATATGTTTAATAAAGTAAAGTAAATTTAAAAATTTTATTTTTTAAAAATTAAACTTATTCGACAAAATTGCAACAACAAATCAATTGAGAATATTTAAATAATAAATTTAATTTAACAAAACTCTGGCAAAATTTCCACAGAAAATCTAATGCAAACAGTTTTTGGCCTAATATTCCCTGTAAATATTTGCGTTAGATTTAGGATATTTTGTTGAAAAACTTGCAAACTTTAATACGATGAGATGATAAAAAGCTAATGCATCTTAAGCAGGAACTCCATCGAAATTTTTTCTTGATGGATTTTTCACTGAAATTCCTTTTCCGACCACATGTTCTTCGACAGAACATTTTTCATCGGAGATCCGCCAAGAAGAATTCAGTGAAAATCCCCTCCAGAATAAGCAGCTTTTTAGTAAGGATAATTGTTCCGCCGCCTATAATCATTGTCTTCCATTTTCGAACAACAAAACAAATAATATAAATAAAACCAAAACAAAACAAAACAAAACAAAACAAAACAAAATGAACAAAAAAAAATTAAACTACAACTCTAGTTTAGCATTACCAATGTGGATAAAACATCAATATATCATTTATCGGCAGCAACAACGCCAAAAACTTGACCCTCATGCTCTGCAAATATACACAACTTTAATTGATACAGAAAAAAATATGCAACACTCTCGTATCTCAAAACATTGAAACAAATGCCGTAAACCAAACTTGATGGAGCATCTACTCCGCAAGTAGGTTATGTTTTAATATAGTCTCGATATTCCCAAGGTTGTGTGCATGGGGAAAGTCTTTGAGTACTCTATCCTCTTTACATATATACTATCTCAAAAATAAAAAAAGAGAATAAAAATAAAAATACAACCTCACCTACAAATATGAAAATAAAAGTGAATAGCGAATTAGCAAGTTAGAATGAATAAACCATTAACCATGCGAATGCTCTTCCTCTCATGCATCCATAAGTAGACTAATTAAGAGCATGATTTTTGTATACAGACGGCTATAGCCTCTTGGCCCCGAGCCACGGTGACTATGGAAAAATATAAGGTTTAGACCCTTTGAGTGCATGTTATAGTTCACATCATGATTATTTTTTAATGTACTTTTACAGTTAAAATACATCTTAAAAAAAAGTAAAAGTCTAAAACATTTAAATAAATTTGTAAAATAAAAGCCTCAAATCCAATATAAGATTATAATTTTTAAATCCCACTAGAAAGTGGAAACCTTTAATCTCTTATCCAACCCTCGTGTTATTGGCTATCTCTTTTAAAAAATTCTAACTTATGAATTTAAACAATATAATTTTAATTTTTTATGTTTTACATTTGGTATTGTATTAATTTTTAAGCAATATTTAAAATATACAATATAGTATATAATTATGATACTACGATTTAATTCTAATTTAATTATGAATTAATTGATAATTAAATTAATAAATTATGAATCGATAAAATTTTTAATTTAATGAACAATTCAATTTTCCAAGGCGACTTGTACCACTTATTAGAAGCAATTGGCTTTGTCAATCGAGGTAAAATTTATAATTTAAATTTGATTTTCGCAGTTATTAAAAAAATAATAAGAGTTCTCTTTTAGCAGCACTAGCACGTGAATAGCAGTGGTCAGAAAGATTGGCAGTGGTGAGTGAAGTTGAGTGTTGCCCGAAAGAGGTGCTTAAAAGTAATAAAGAAATGAAACCACAATTATAATAATAGCAGGTTGAATTTGAAAAGCCTGAAATGAGCACCGCCGCAGCCGCAAAATTTGACGGTGGTCGTGGTGCTGGTCGGTGTTAGGGGCATATAAAGCAAAGAGTGATGTCAAATCGGCAGTGGTCCCCGTCCCTCTACACTCACGCCGGCATTGGAATTATCGCCTCCACATCGATCCGCCATCACGCCCACCCAAAAGAGTATCATTTATGATTCTCACTCGTTTTTTATTTTTCTAATAAAAGGAGAAACGGAGAACAGGAGCTACTGTAGGCTGCAGCTGATGAAATTTATGTATAATTGTAATATAAAATAAAAACGTAGTGAAAATAGAGACATTCTTTTGTCGCACCCTCATACAGGTCGTTTGGATCTGTGCTTGTTTTAATTTTTTATTTTCAACATTATAAAAATTGAAAAAAAAAAATTAGAAATAGTGAATTGAAAATGATTTATATTTACATATATTGTATGAAAAGGGGTGATCGTATAAAATCAGTAGATTGTAGGTTGAATGACACAATAATTATAAATATATACATATATAAATTAATGAGGAATATATTTTTGAAGTGAAAATAAATTGAAATTTTGATAAAAATAAAGAAAATTTATTGATAAATTATTCTCAAATTTGAAAATAAATCCAAACCGATGTTAATATTCTGACACTCCAAGGAGAGTGAGAATCAAATAAATCTCAAGGGTAAGAGTCAATTTTGGGAATGGTTGTGCGTGGGTATCTATCTGCGCAAGCAGCCCAAATCTGCTTTTTTGGGCTTTTCTATGATTTCTTTGTTGCATGGTAAGACCCACAAAACATCTTCTTTGCATGCGTAATCTTCACGATAGGAGCCCTATCCTTAATTATTTGTCCTTTGTGTTTATCCAAATTTAAATCTCAGGACACTGACGTTTACCATCTTTACGACCGCTCACAAACGGACCGGAGTACTGTAGATTAGGACAAATTAAAGAGTCCCAGAACTTATTATAATTTCTAATTTAATAATCATTAGTTATTAGTCGACTGATTGGCAGCATGTATATTCTGAACAGCTAATTAAATAAATTGATTCTGGCAGAATGTTAGAATGAGCTTCTAAGCGTCTCAAAATATCTTATAAGATATTACAACATATTTGGTAAATTTTTATAAAACAAAGGCTTATTAAATCCTAAAAATAAGATGTTAGGATTTTGTCATCTCTTTTAAAAAAATAAGGAGATTCATACTTTTTGCTAAGATTTTAATTAACTCATTTAATATTAAACTTTTTTTACAAAGTTATCATTACTAACATCTTATAAATTTTAATATTTTATTTTATTCAAATACATTTATAATTTATCCTAAAAATAAAATCAATATCTTATAAATTCCAAAAACATCTTATGAAACGTAGGAATTTGTAAAATATTTTAAATAAACTTAGCCAAATACCTCTTAATTTAGAAATTAATATCAATTTCCAAACACACACACACATATATATATATATATGTATGTATCAATGGTGGTCATGTGTGTATGGTTATGTATAAAGCGTTGAACGCTTTAAATTTTCTTTTTCTTGAAAAGTTTCTTTTTTATGCTTTAGTTTTCCACATCCTAGAGCACGCTTACATTGTTATTAGTATATATAAGACTTAACTTTACTTTACATGCATAGCAACAATTAGAACTTTCCAAGCATCACTTATTATATTATTAACATTAACATACATAGGTTAGTCCCCCATTCTCATAAGTTCATAAGTGGGAGAGAATTCTACTTTTTGATCATAGTGGTCCTGGCCGAACTTATTAACTTTAATTAAGACATTGGATTTAGCATAATTTATTAACTATAATAAAAAATATATATATGTAGAGAGAGAGAGAGAGAGAGAGAGAGAGAGAGAGAGAGAGAGAGAGAGAGAGAGAGAGAGAATTGGGTGGGGAGGGCCATTAATTTGTGTGATTCTATGATTGAACTCCACTTATGAACAAGAGAATGATTCCATGCAAGTTGGATTTATGTTTATAAATGCAAATCTTTTTGACATAATTAGCTCACGCATGGTTCCATAATAGTACCCTTTGTAGGCCCACGGTTTGTCAAAAGTGCACACTTCCTCTTTTTCAAAACTTGCCTTCATATTTTAAAGATTTTTTATGCTTGTTCCATTCTAAGTACTGGAAACAACCTTGGCCGTCCAATGGCTAATTTACCTATAGAAAAGTAAGGGCTACTCATAAAATATATATATATATATATAGTGTGTGTGTGTGTGTGTGTGAAGCAAACCTTTCTATGCATTTCTTGCTTCTAGTTGAAGATACGATATATGATAATATTTATTCCAATCGAGGAAGTTTATATTAGTATTGTATTTGGATTTGTTAAGTGTCCATCTCATTTAATTACATTGCCCTTCACCCTTGTGTCCCTGAGATCTATAAATATTCAAATTTTAATATATTTTTGGAAAAAATATTTTGTCCTAATATATTTATATGTTATTAGAAAATTACATGTAGATTAAATATTGTAGTATGTGTCTGTCACACGTTTCAATCTAAATTTTGAAGGACTGAATTAATAAAATCTTGCTATTATAGTACAGCCGTTGCTTTCTAAGAAAGAACTTTTTTTGTTTATATATGGATTCATATGTAGAACCGAATGGATACAGCACTAAATTAAGATAATATCATAGATATAATCAGCAACACAATTTTCTGGTTCTCTTTCCACTCAACTTGTAGTTTCCATATGCACCCACCCCATTTAATTTCAGAATCTAACCACGAGCAGATAATTTTGAAAGAAAATGACAAAAAGTTAAAACTTTTTTTAATCCTTAAAAATTGAAGTCAAATGGGACATGCATCTTTGTGGGGGCAATTTAAAGATAATTCTTTTTAATATATAATCTTACTGATAAGAGTCATTCAATGTGGTATCAAATCGAAGGTGTAAAATCAAGTGTCGTGACAAAAATTCGCATTGGACAGGTAAAAACAACATGCAAGCACTTGAAAGGCATAATTTTTGTAGTAAGTTTAATTTCAAATAAAAGTGGCGCAGGGTTTTCAGTTGTCCAATCATTGAATGATATTCATATATGCATGAGCAAGTGTGCGATTGAAGTATCATAACATGCATGTCGTTAAATTCCTCAAATTAAAACCAGATATGCCTCTGTGTGTGTGTGTGTGTGTGTACATAAATGAAGTTGCGATAACAGGCACGTGCATGTAAATATTATTTAAAAAGAATAAATTGCGGGCGGCATGCATCTATACTTTTAAAGTAGTAATGGTCTGACATGCATGTTGACCTTGATGACCAACTATATATACAGCAATTGGTTGTGTTACAATTTCAAGTTTCTGTATAATTGTGCGCAAATAGCCTTAATTAACTGGCAAAAGTGTAGGGAAGTGGAAACCTACAACAGATGGATTAATTTTAGCAAATTTGCTGCTGCAGCTTCATTCCACCACCGATCAATAATCCTAGCTAGCTCCCACGAGTATTGTTTTCTTTTCTTTAAAAAAAATAAAAAGCCTGTGTCGTGACAGGAGTTTGACATGAATCCCTACTATGTATATTTATATAAAAAAAAAATTGGCACACAGTTAGTTATATTTCGAAAGCAGTAAATAAAGAGTACTCACTCTCATAAATATAATTAAACTTGTAGTAATTGCATATGTATAGCATATTCTTTGAATTAATATCAAATGCGCTGCTGACAACAATAGATCAGATATGTTATTCATATGAACCTTCCACTTGAGGAAATATATATATCTATATATCTGTATATATATGCTGCTAGCTTATTCATGCTCACTAAATCTTGTTGCTAGCGCGCGCGCGCACACACACACACTTACACTTATATATATATAGCGAGAAGGGATCTGAGATCTTTTAAAATCTGGCCATCTCTCCTCATGGCTCTGAAGCAGAATACATATGCATATAATTATGGGCACACAGATCATGATGAACATTGATAGTTCATACATATAATACGTACTCATGGACTCTAACTATATTAAACTTATACCCATGGTAACGCTTCTGACAGTTGGACGCACTAATTGACTGAAAACCACTACAGTGATCATCACCCATTGGGATTACCAGGGTCGTCCATGTAGTTGCCATAATTCATAAAATCCGAAGAACTAGAAAAGCTTCCATACTGATCATGAGCTGATGAAAAATCGGCGGGAGGAAAATCTTGATGCTGTTGTAGCGGCATTGATGATAAGGATGAGGAATTATCAGTGGGGGGTAACTGCTGATCATTCATGTTATAATTAATATTGTAAAGGGCTGAGGTGAGATAAGGGAATTCGGCATCGTTGCTGGATAGCAGTTCTGCATACTGCTGAAGCCCTGGAAAAGTATTGTGCTGCAATATTAAGGGATCTGAATTAATGGGTACTTGTGGAGGAGGAGGAGGAGGAGGCATTTGATGTGCTGAGAAACTGCTGCTGGATGAGTGATCTCTAGTGCTGCTTAGATAGCGGAGTTCGGTCTTGCCTTGAACTCTTTCTGGGAAATTAAGTTTGGCTTTGGAGCCTTTGAACTTGAGAGCAGCATCATCGTATGCAAGGGCTGCATCCTCAGCTGTGTCAAAAGTGCCAAGCCAAACACGGGCCGCCTTCTTTGGATCTCGTATTTCTGCAGCCCATTTGCCCCATGGTCTTTGTCTCACTCCTCTATAGTGCTTCTTCACGGTTCCTTAATTTCATCAAAATGATCACACAATATTGTACTTGTTAGAATGCAGCTTCTTAATATGTTCATGTTGCAAATGCAGTGTAAGCTGGATGTCTAGTTCACTTCACTTGTTAACTTATGTTAGTCCTCTTTTTGAGCCATACGACATTCCAACACCATTCAATCTCTCATTGTATATATATTACTCCACAATTGATTTTCTTTTGCATTGATGACATACATATACTACCAATTAATATCAACAGCATACTTAGCGTTCTATATATTACTTCAAAATCATGCTTAAGAAATCCAATTATTAGTAAGAGGATTTCAATACTATCATAAGCTTTTGAACATAAACCAAATCAAATAGTAATCCTCAAGAAAAACATTATCCGCATTCCTGGACCGCTTCAATGACTCAATTAACAACTTGATCACAATGTTGTCATCAAAGGTTTAAGCCAAAATTGAACATTGAAAAAAAAATGTATGTATGTATAAAGCAAAGGTCGGATCTTGTCAAAAAACTGCAACATATTGACTATTTTAGGCAGACAATTGGCAGCATATCAAGAAACCAAGTGCTAGCTAGAACGATCGAAAATGACCAGCATATGTTAAACATGATAAATTATGTGTTAGATTTTGGTAGGTGCAAAGGGTTTGACATCTGACCAAATAATTGAAAAGATCAATCCACCCACACCACATTCAAAGTAATAATATCAAGACGTGTCTGCTTGACTAAAATCAGCAAGAATTATAGATATAAGCGTGTGTATGTATATATGTGTGTTAAATTCTTAAGAGTGGTAATGTGAATCCCTTGTCAAATTTTCTGAAAGAGATATCTATCTAGAGCTATCGATGGAGGAAGTGAGATACTACTTTATGGAAAGTAACATACAATGAACTTGCCCAAAGCACAAAATCTTTGCCTTTTTCCTCATTCTTTTTCCACTCTAACTTGACAACTACTTCCTGTCTTAGGCAAAAAGTATATATAATTAAACACAAATTACTAGAAAAATTACATATAAATAAATATGAGGTGAATAAACCACATATTATTGCTAGGCTTTTAGTTAGTTGATAACCAGCTATACATGTATAATTTATCCAAAAACTATGTTGAAAAAATGAACCTCATAAATATATAATATATAGTTAATTATATCTAAAAAAGGGTAAAAACAAAAAAGAGGGGGGACAATGGGGTTGAAGTATACCTTGACCTTGTTGAGCTTCTTGAGTACTCTCCGGCGTCGGCAAGGCGTCGGCTGGGCTACTATCTTCTTCATGGGTGGCGCCCAAAATTCGAGCGAGACCTGAAATCATGTTGGAAGTATCTTTTGCTCCACCGGAAAAGGCATATGCTCCGCCTTTCTCCGCCGATGCTTCCATAGGAAGTGGCCTCTTTCCATGCCTTGGATCCACCTTGCAGCCCTTTTTCTTGAATCCCTCGCTGTGTACTTTGTTGTCTGTCTTTTATTACAAACAAATCTAAGATCAAATATATTTCATATAATATGTCAATTTTCTTTTCTTCTATATATATGTTCTTGTCAAGATCAACTAGGTGAAGTTGGGAGGAAGAATTGGGATGGCGACATGGAAGGTGTCTCTTTCTGTAGGTGTAGTAGAGGCAAAGTGAAGGGAGGAAAATAGGGTTGGAAAGCAGGGTTTTTATTGGCATGTGGGCTTTTTTCCTATTTATTTGCTATTTATTTTAGCAAGAAGAATATTGCTATAACCTTTTTTAATTAATGTGAAGACAAAAAATTTAAAATTTAAAATTAAAAATTAAAAAAAAAAAGAAAAAAGAAAAAAGAGGAAAAAGAAAAGAAAATAATGATTATATATCAGAGAAATCCTGGCTGGGATTACGCAAATTTGCCTTTAAATTGAGATGGTTGGAGACAAAAGTGTGTGATGCCAGAAGAAGACACAGAAGTGATAAGAATAACAGATATACATTAGCTTGACTTGATCTGATCATTGGAGGAAAAAGAAGAGGTAAAGTTTAAGGTACAAGATTTTAGATCTATTACATAAGATTGGCCATTTGTCTTGATCTTGAGATGCATGCTGCACATCTGGTGCTGATGCTCGCTTGACCGCTTTCATCTGTAAATCAATCTTGTATATTTGTATTTATATGTATTTTTTATTTCACAAGCAAATTTGTGGCATTTGTAAATTAATTAATACTTTATGTATGGTAGGTAGATATATACATAGTATAGATACATGGCCACTGCACTTGTTGGGCACGTTGGTTATAATTTCAGACTGATGATCAAATTGCTCATGATTATCTTGATTCTTGTGTTATCTTTTTGCTCACATGTTTAATCATTTAGACATACATGGCCATCTTGATTTGAGGTTGATCAACAGCTATATATCCGGGTAAAATCATAAAAATGAGGGCATCCATATTATAATATATATATATATATATTTATTTATATACACGCACGTCAAGAATTTGTTTAGGCTTGAATTTTTTAACTCCCACATTATGTGTGAAAGACTTATACTGTTGGACCACTAGCTACTTATCAGCACATTCATATTATAATATACACCAATATTAATGTTCACATCAATTTCAATATATTTATCATAATAACTACATATTTAATTGGCTACCCACTACCCAAAAAAAAGATAAATTAATAACAAAATAATAAGTGACAATACAAAAGTTGCCATTAATTAAGTATATTATGTGATAAAAGATTTAATTTTGTTACTTTAATAATTTCTATAAATTAAATAGTGATAAAAATAGTGTTTAAGTTGTTATTATAAACAATTAATGACACATTTATGGTGACAATTTGGTGACAATGAAAATCTTGTGATAAATTATAATAACAATTTTTATTGCCACTAGGTAGTTACTATAGGGGTGTCACTAATTGTTAATGGTGACAATTTAAAACATTAAGCTTTGTCATTATTGAGTCGTTTTTTGACAAGATAAAATAATTATCGCTCAGAAATTATTATTAGCGACAAGATAAAAGTTATTATCACTTAATACATGTTATTAGTGACAACTTTTATTTTTTTATTTATTATTTTGTCAACAATATTATATTTTTTTTGTAATGTACAATATTGCCTAATAAATTTGATGGAAACTCAATAGTGATAGTAATACTAAAACAAATTATATATTTAGAGTCAAATAAATAGAGGCATTTTAAAACAGTCATCAATGGTAACTTATATGGACAATTTAATATTAATTGCGCTTATAAATTGCTATATTTTTTAGGTATATGTATTTAAGCATATATTAAAATAGCTATAAATGATGGTAAAATAGCCTAATGAATAAAAGTTGTCTCTATTGCTGTATATAAATTAAGGTAATCTTTAAATAGCCTCTATATATTTCGACTACAACTGTAGAAGCTATTTTTTTAAATACCATCATAAATATTGGAGGTAATTTTTAAGCTTTCAACAAAATGAATTATCTTAAAAGTCCTCTATTGTAATATATATATATATATATATATATATAATATTAGTCCCCTATTGTAGTAGAGTAACATATATAAAATTATTCCAACAGTAGTACTATTAACTGGCATTGCACTTGAGATCTTGAACATAATTGCACTTAATAAATTTGATTAATCATAAGCTAAGAATTGCAATAAACTATTATATACACTACAATAGAATTAATTAATTAAAGGCAAATAAATAAAAGTATATTTCAAAATAGTCACTAATAATGATTAGAACGGACAATATAATATCAATTGCCGTTATAAAGTATTATCATATTTGTGGAGGCATATATATTATGGCATATATTAGAATAATCCATAAATGATAGTGAAATAATCTATGAAGAATAAAAGAATTGCCTTTTGTTGTTTTAGATGAAGACTATTTTTATAATAGCCACCTTATGCTACAAGAAAAGGATAAGTTACTAACAAAATAATGAGTTACAATACAAAAGTTATCATTAATTATATATATTATATGACAAAAGATTTTTATTTTGTCACCTTAATAATTTTTACAAATTAAATTGTGGTAATAATAATATTTAAATCATCACCATTGGCAATTAGTGATACACCTATATTTGTTGATAATTTAGTGATAATGAAAATCTTATTATAAATTATTGATAATTTTATTGTTACAAGGTTGTCGCTGTAAAAGTTTCACTAATGGTGGCAACTTAATACACTAATAGCTATAAAAATCCTCTGTTTTAGTAGTGATATAAAAATCTAGAATTTAATTCTTTACTCTAGCTAGTGGTATTTAATTAATTAAATTAAACTCTCAAGTATTAATTAAATTTGGAGAGATGAACTTGAGCTCAAATTGAATATAGCAATAAAGTTTATTTGGCAAATTTGACAATTAATTTCAACTTGAGCTCAAAATTAACCGGATAAGTTAGACCACGCATAATATTTTATATGTTGCATATTATATATAGTATTAAGTAAATCACTTGAACAGAACTAATAATTAGAGGCAAAATCATAAGGGACATTACAAAAATATAGTCACCAATAATAATTTAAATAGAGAATTTAATACTAATTTTCTTATAGAGTGTTGTCATATTTTTAGAGACTTATGTATTGAAGTGTATATTAAAATAACCCATAAAATTGGTAAAATAATCTATAAAATAAAAAACTACCTTTTACTACTTTATATAAAGGCCATCTTTAAATTGGTTTTCGTATATTTTGTGACTGCAGCTAACAATGAGGCTATTGTGCAAATATCTTTATACATATATTGGCAACAATTTTTAAATTTTTTTTAAAAATAAAAAGAATAACCTTGAAAGTTTTCTATTTTAACGGAGAATTTTTTGTTTTTCAACAGGAAAATGTCTATGTAAATATATATATATATATGTGTGTGTGTGTGTGTGTGTAGATATTGTTCCAGAGATAAGACTTTCGTATGAATTGGTCCAGGTCAACCAAAGAAAAGGTTTGCAGCACTTGGAATTTTTTAAATCTGTATTTAATTTCCTAAACGGTTATAACATTATTTACGAGGCTAAATTACTATTCATTTTCTTGGAAATATTTTGTCGAGATGTGAATTCATTCTCAGATGGTCTCGTGTTCTATCTAAAGCCAAAGTTCTCTTCGATTTTGTTTTAAGTGCTGTGCGGAAAAATATTGTGAAAAAATATTCCGAGAATAGATAAAGAATAAAAATATATCAAATTTTATTTTTTAATGTATATATATTTTTCATACATAGTTAATGGTGTTACATTAATTTTTTATATTATTATATTTATATATATGTTATTATTTTTAGCATTATAATAACGAAAAATAAGTACACATCAAAATGATAATTGGAGGATATAAATAAATATATAAGTAATTTGAGGAAAAATATTTGGTTTATTTTCAAAAAAAGTGAAAACATCTTGGAGAAACAAATCAAACATAGCTATTTCTTTTTTATTTTTTGAAGTAGTAGTATTAACATTTTCTAAAAAATTGATATAATGTGTTGATTAATATGATATGTAAAGCATATATAGTGTATTTCTTTCCAAAACTATATAAATTATAAAAAATTTTAGGGCAAAAGAATGCTTGCTCCTAATTAGGATATCCAAATTTTGAACAAAGGTGTGATTAATTGTGTATTTTCAAAGTATTTTTGCTAACGAGCTGAAAAAAATAAGAAAATGGCGAACATAATAGATATATTCTTTTTGAGAACATAGGATGATAAACATATTCTTACTTATTGAAAATATACAATTTAAAAAGAGGTCAAGCATAATATATATATATATATATATAGCATGTTCTTACTTATTGAGAACGTAAAGTGTAGTGTAATAATAATCCGAACTGAATTAACCTCAAATTGCAGTAATTTAGTCAAACATATAAAGCCATTCTGTCAGCTTCCAGATCATATAATTAATTGCAAGAGGTATCTCCCAGCGGTCGAGTTTGAAGTCAAATGCTATTTGCCTGGTCAACACAACCCTTTTGCTATGTGTCCTCAACAGTCCTTAATGTACCTCAAGTTCATTTTATTATTTTAAGACCTTACTTTCATATAGTGCCATTTGCCATTGCGGGCTCAATTTAATATCATGGAAGTCTACAAGCTAAAGGTTTCTCCACGTAAACTCGTTCCTCACCTCATTACTCCTAATTATATTTTATATAGCGGTTGTTTGATTAAAATTTTTTTTTCAACTGTTAGTGATACTGAAAGTGGAGCTTGATCTTTTTCAAAAAATAATAAAATATTCATTTGTCTTTTTAGAAATACGTGCAAAGTGATCCACTCTTCTCGAGAGTTCTTTCATTTTGAAAATTTTTGTGAATAATTTTCCATGTTCAATTTCTTTGTGGAACCTGGTATTAATTTATAGATTGTTATTGTTTGTGAGACAATGTCTCATTTTTCAAGTTTTAAAGATTTTAAAGATTTTGAGGTTGTTCAAGTGTTTTAGAGATATAAAGTTGAGAAATGAGGAAGTGATTGATTATAAAATAAAATATAATGATTGTAGTAATACAATGGATTGATGTGATGTGCGGTTGTGATTATTTATAAAATATTTTTGAGAAATTTGTGTAAGAAAATAAGATTGTTTTATACGTTATTTTTTTTAAATAATTCATAAAATAAATAAAATTATTTTTTTTATTTTTTATTTTTTTAATATTTTAGTTTATTATTCTATAAATATTTTAGGCGCCGCCACCTAAAATTCTGAACAATGGAGCGCTTGGTGAATTGTGGAGCGATTCTGAATAGTGATGTCAATGGAAAAATGAGATGAGGCTGCTTTTAATTGATTTTGAAAAGTGAGACTTGAAGTGAGAAAGTCTGACTCCGCATTTCTCTAAAAGACGAGGCAAACTCTACGGCCAATCACGCCTCTGCCTAAAGCCACGTTTTAGAGACAAGAAAAATGGAAAGAGTTTGACAAGCAATTGCAGCCATAGGTTTTAATTTTGATGGGTCTATGCTCATTAGCATTTTTTTTACTATTTTTTATGGGCTTGGTTCTAAATTCATTTACTCAATTAATAAATTTTAAGGTCCGTTTGTTTTTTTAGTTAATTTACTAAATTATTCTTATGTTTAATTTTAGTCATATCATCAAGCTCCCCTATTTTCAGTGAGAAATTTTCAATTTTACTTCAAAAATATATTATAAGTTTAATTTATTAAATTTTTTTCTGTTAATTTGAGTAATTATTCTTGAATTAAGAGTTTGTAAATTTTAAACTACTATCCAAGTTGAGGTTGAATAGGTCTCAAAGTCTTTAAGTCCACTAAGAGGTGCTCTATAAAAGTGGCCTTATTGGCACCTAGGAAGTTGCTGAAAAGAGGGAAAGTTCCATATATCAAGAGTGATGAGATAAGTCCTCAAGGTAATGTCTTCTATATTTTTTGAGTTCATTTTTTAATTTCTTTCTTCTTCATCCCTTTGCCAGTACATTCTTTCACAATTTCATTTAAGTTAGTGAGAATTTTGTGGTCTAAGTTGAACCAACCAAAGGATGTCTAAGAACAAGTTTAATTCTAAGTTGAGCTTGAAAAAGGAGTCTTCGAGTGATCAGCGGACTGGGAGTGGAGGAGGGGTTGAGGTGATGGCCCCTTGGCCAATCGGTCGGTCGTTCATTGTAGTAGTGTCGAGCACCCATCACAGTAACTCAAGCGCTCCCTATCATAGTGCTCATGGAGAGCTTGCCTTGGATGCCCAAGAGGTGCTCGTCCTAGGTGCTCACATGGTGCCTAAGGCTGGCACTCGGTAAAAGTTAGCCTTAGGCACTCGTGGTAAGCTGCCCTTAGGCACCAGCATGGTGCGAGGGCTAGTTCGTGCTCATGTGGGTTGTCCTCCATATGGCATTGTAGCATGTACTAATCTTCCTCTTGATGTGCGATTAGTTTAGACTTTAGAAAATTTTGAAGAATCGTGTAGTGAGATTAGAACTAGGGAATCGTCTTCATTATCTAATATGGATTCTAAAGAGGAGAGTTCTTTAGATAAGGGATTTAAGAGCATTCTTGCTTGGGATAATAGCTTTTCAAAAGTTGTAGAAAATTAAGTGTTCACTTAAACTAGAGGAGTTAGATATTTTGAGGCATAGGATTTGTATCTCCAACAAATTTAAATTTGTTCTTTCTTTTTCTCAAGACAACATGATGTCATCTCCTACACGTTACTTCACAATCCGTAGTAATTACTTCACATGCATGTTTTCTCTTTCTTCCAACCCTCTTTTGCTATATATAGTTGAAAATATGATTTATGTCTGAGCTAACTTGTGCCTAACTTTTTGGCGTCTTTTGCAAGGTTTAAATAGCATCTAAGTGAGTTGGATTACCAATATCTTTAGATAGCCATCACACTCTAGGGTAGTGAAGTGCTGAATAAGCCATTATTCCATTCCTTTCCATACCAAACAATAAGTTTTTATGTAGGTTACCATCGTTGAGAGGTCATTGAAAAAAACGTGCTTCTTTGTTCAAGATGATAGTTGGAGCATTTCTAGCAAGTGGAGTAGTTCTCCTTCTTTTATTTATCCTAGTCAAGTTTACCACAACCTTCGTGCGAGTTTTGTTGAAGTAGGGTTGTTTGATTATCATCTTGACATCACTTATATGTTTCCTGTTGGTACTTAGCATATTTTATTTTTTGATTTTGGGTGCGCCTGTTGCAAATAATAAGGTTAAGGTGTTGCCATCTGATCTTGTGGGGAAATGAGCTCGTGGATTCATTACTTGCTCACAATCTACTCCTTCTTCCTATCTTAGTGAGGGTAAAGGACTTTTCTGTTATAGCTTGCAATGGAGTTGTGGGGATTGGGATGTTGACAAGACTATTTTTAATGTTGATCGCATACGAGGTTTGGTGTACCAGTATGATCAAGGGAAGCTAGAGTTATTCTCCTCTTCTCAGTTAACTGAGATAGCTGTTGGCAATTTCGCATGCGTATGAGTTTACTTCATTTCTTTAATTTATTTTTTATCATTATGTCTCTTCTTTAACACTTCACAATGATTCTTTCTCTTGAGTGCTTTTTGCAGTTTTTGAAATTAGCAGTGAGATTGGGTTGAGCAGATATCCTACTAAGTAGAGAGAGCATTACATATAGTGAAATATCTTAAGGAAGAGGTTGCCGAAACTTTTAAGGAGCAAAGTCAGAAAAAGGATGAATTAGGCAAGCTACTCAAGAAGCATGAGCATTTAAAGGCGAAGTATACGAAAGAGGTGAAGAGCATGGAGAAATTTATGGACTCTAGTATTAGGAGGATTCTTATAAATGCTATTCGTGAAAAAGTTATCAAAGAGATTAAAGGTTTTGATGAGTTTTTTGAGGTAGTTGAAGCTGAGGCGATGGTTGTAACGCCCCACCTAGGAGTTGCCTGCTTTGAGCCCAGGTGATACTTCTATCTTCTTCATGAAAATTTAAAATAATTATGCATCCCCAAAACTTTCTCAATTTTCAATAAATCCACAACAACCCAAAAGTAAAAAAGATTAAACTCTTTAGCACTTTAACACCATAAAGTCATATCTATTAGTATCAAAATTATAATCTACCTAAGGTAGCACAACTTTCACTTACAATATAATCCTAAACTTACCAAATCCAATATTCATGCAGAATAGTAGAATATATATGTACCTTGCTTATGAATTCTCACTAATTGATCCTTAATCTAGGAAAAGAACAAGAAAGAAACAATATAAAAAGCTTAAGTCCTAAGGACTCAATGAAGTGCAAAAGCAAAGAAAAGACAATATTTGATCAGTATAATCAATGAACCAATACTAAAAAACTAAAAAATACCAAAATTAGCAATGACTTTGGCAGGAGCTAAAACTTATCACATAATGTTCACACTAGACGAGAACGAAGAAAGTAGTGCATATTTAACAATTCAAACAAAATGTCAGAACTCATCAATTAGAACTAAGATTAAATAATCAGTGGAGCTATTGGCAATCTCCAAACTTATGACTCCTGAATATCGTATCAAAATAAGTCCTTTATCCCTCAAATTCCTAAGTAATCAGCTTGGCAGTAACGGTACATGTAACATGGCCACCGCATGCCAATCCCTTGCTCATAGATAGCTAACCTCTAACTACCAATGAGACAAGATCATAAGTGGGTACTAGTTGGCAAACCAGCCACCGTCAACCCTTTAGCACCTGATCATATTTCCTTACCTAGTCTCGAGCCTAACTTTTTGTGGCATCCCTTTGGGTCTAGACTTCCTAGGGGTGTCCCCAAAGGTTTCAGTAACTATTAATATTCCAACAATAATATTAGGACTTAACAATATTATCTTGATCAATCAATAATCAACATATCAAATTTAGAAACAACATCAATCTGTAGACAAAACCGTTTTAATAACAGTGTACAGTAAAAAGTTCAGAGAATAATAAAATAATCAATCGGCAAGACCGTTTCAATAACAGTGTTGAGTAACAAGTTTAGAAAATGGTAAAACAATTGATTAGCAAGATTGTTTCAATAATAGTATTGAGTAACGAGTTCAGACAATGATAAAATAATTGGTTGGCAAGATAGATTCAATAACATTTCAAAAAGATAATATAACTTCCCGTGGAATCAACTGGCAAGGTTGACGAATGCAGGAATGCAACGTAATCGACAAAACTTAGAGAGACTTAAGTATCAAGAATGGTACAAACAAGTCAGGACACAAACGAGCAATTTAATATTCACAAAAAATCGATATGTTTTTTTTCCTAGCAATGATGCAAATTATAACCTCATCTGGTATCTTATGCCCACGTCAGGTGCCTCTATTGGTCATGAACACTCAGGTCCTTGTCACATATTTCCAATCAAAATACGAAATAAGTATTAACATTTTGATATTAATATTTATTAACAGTAATTATGGTTAATTACGTGTTCTAATTACATTTGTGACTTATCCCCTCGATTTCCTTCTATCTCGATCTTCATACCAAAGTATTTAAAGTTATGGTCTATTTTCACGATTATCTTAATTCATATTATTAGATTTGCTACGTATCCAATTTGTTTAAGCGATCAAAGGTTTTATTTTGAACCTAATTTGCACTTTAACTTCCTAAGCATGTTACTTCAATTAAACAATCCATCAATTCCAAGCTAATATTCCACTTTCATTATTAACATTTAAATTAATATTATTAATCCATAACTAATAGATTCAGTTCACATCCACGAATTTAATATAATTCTCTATTTGAGTAGATTTCTATTACTATTTCATAAGTTTAGCTTTGCAAATGTATCAATTGACTTAATCAAATAATAGTAAATCTTTTATTATCAGATATAGGTCCATGTATCACTTACAATCGAATTTCTATCCAATCATTTCAGTCGATAATGACAATATTTGGTCTAATTAAGTTAAACTTACATCAAAAACCAACTTAACAATTGAATAGAATCAAATCAGGAAACTTTTAATGAATTAAACATAGTTTTACCAAATTAACATAGTTTGAGGTCATTCATAGCCTGGAACCAACTCATATGCATCTAGATCATTGTCCTAAAGCTTCCAAGCATCGTTGCCTGGCGTCGCCAAAATTATCTTTGGCCACCATCAAAAGGTATGCCTTGTTGCATTGATTGAAAGCCCCAAATCAATTTTGACACCCACCATTATCTCGCTCTCCAATTTGGCGATGAACAGTACAGCTCCATCGCTAGCCACTGCATGTCTCCACTTTAATTTCACTAGCTCTAGTGGTCTTTTCTTGAAATTGAAAGTACTAGTGTGCTCTCTTTATCAAGCTTGTCACGATCCTTCCATTAGTTTTGAACTCTAGCCACCATAATCATCTTACTTGTCATCTTCGCCATTTACCCTCTTTAGTCTCCAATTGTCATTGTTCTAGGTGGAAGTTTGAAGGATTTTAGGTATCGATGTGCTCATCATGTTGAGGGAAAAGTGATGATCAATTTGGTTTGTGACTTTTCCAGTAAGTGCGAGGTATGTATCTGAGAGAGATAGCTAAATGAAGGGGCTTTATTTTTATACTTTTTTATTTTCTCTAAATTACATTTCAGCCCCCAAAATTTTTCCTTAATTCTTAATGTAGTCCCCTAGCTTCCTAAGTGCTTGGCATTAATCCCCAACCTTTTAATTGACTCCCTTAGCTTTTCTTACTCACATATTAGCCCCACTAATTTCTTTAATTTTTGCAGTTAAGTCCTATTTGATTAATTTTCTAGTCCCTCAAAATTTCTAACATTTAATTGAGACCTTAGGAATTTTAAATATAATTCTTTTGATCCACTATCAATTTTTTTTATTGTTATATTGCTTTTAAGAGTTAAATTTTAAATATTTTGTGAAATTTGGATTTTTTTTTAGCAATTTCCTTTATTTAAGAATTTAGGGGTGTTACAATGGTGATCTATGAGTTGACTATTTAGAGTTATTGTTACATTTTGAGAAAGACAAAGCAATATCCTTAGCAAGAATTGCTAATGTTAGATCCCACTATTTCGGTTAAAATTGTTGTAAGAGAGTTTGTAAAGGGTCCCAAAACTAGGGAAGAGACTATAGTGGAAGAGACAATAGAATAGCACTGCATGAATGAAAATACTTAGTTTAGGATAGCCAATAACAAGTAGGATTTATGTCTAAAAATTTGTTTAGTACTTTTCAATTAGCTTGAGTAGTATCTTTGGCATGTTTTTCCTTTTTGTATTGATGTTCATTTTTAAAGACCAAGTATTGGTCAAACACCTTTTTATTATCTCATTTGATTTCAATAAAATATTTTAGCTTTTATTTATTTTGTGTTCATACAAACATGTAGCCAATTGTATGATTTATTGGCTTTGCACACTTGTACTTTGAGAATTAAAGAATAAGAGGCATGAAGTTGTCATCAGTATGCATTGGAAAAAAAGTGCATCATGAGCCCCCACATAAGGTGCTAAATTTTGACACCCATTGGGGCACCAAATTAGGGTCTAGCACGAAGCATGGGTGCTAGGTTGGGCCGATCACTTAGGGCGTCTGTTGGGCACCTATCTTAGATGTCCCCATGTGGTGTGCCTTCGTGAAATAATTTTTCCCTCTTTCTTATTTGCTCTAGGTTATGATGTCAAACTTACTAATAGCATAATCTCTTTGATGAACACTCCAAGACTTAGAGAATTTAATTGATAAAGTACTATGGATACTTTAAGGTGTTTATGAATTGAAAGTAACAATCATAGCTATGAGTATAACATATGATGAAGCTTTCCTAAAGAGGAGTGGAGCCCTCTCAAAATAGGTTCAAGATATATTAAAGATGATAAAAAATTACAAGCTTAGAAATATAAGGCATGGAGCCCTTTTATGTTAGTGTCTATCTGCCTTGTGTAAAATGGGTCCTCCAAAGGAGAAAGGTTAGTTTTGCAAACTCAAGCTGAACATAATTTTAAGTGTTAAGATGAGAATAAGCATGTTTATAGGTCTTTTGGCAGACTTCAAAATAAGTGAGCATTGACATGCGGAGTCACTGATCTTAGAGATTCTCTTCCAGATATTTGTTAAGGGTTGAGATATTGCCACCCTTCTTTTTGTGAGGACTTAAAAGTAGGCATTCTTTTCTTGACGACATAGGTGCCTTCTGAAGTGTTCATTAGTGAGATTCTCTAAAGCAGTTGCCATGTACTAACTTGATAGTGGGTTTTGAAAGGATGCCACATACTTTCGAAGAAAGCTTATGGTAGAGTTTTTCATAAAGTTTTACGTGCTCTTAAGGGAAGCTAATTGTGGGCTCTTTTAGAAAGTGCCACATATTCCTAAAGTAGTCAATAGTGGACTTTTTTAGAGGGTGACTACCATATATTTCCTTAAAGGCCTATTAGTAGGATTACATTGGCAACCATGTACCCTAAGGGGTTTTTATAATATGATTAATCCTGATCACTACTACAGACTCATCGAACTTCTTGAAAAGACTTATAATGGGCTTATATCTAAAAGCCGCTTTCCAAGTACTTCTAATAAATGTTACAAAGTTCTTTATAATAAAAGAGGCATGATAATATGAAAATCATGAGAAAGTTTGCTTTCATTAATAAAATATCAATAGGAAAATAGTGTCGTTACTTAGTAGATAGGCTTTATTCGAATTTCAAAGCAGGAAAGCTAACGAAAAAAATTGAAGTATGAAAGAAATCAAATTAAATTACTTACCATCAAGATGTGTTGTCAATAGCATGTTTCAAGTTTCACCAAGTGTATCTCATGGTGGCATATTTCTAGACAGTCAATGTGCAGTAGCTCATCTTTACTCTTATTTTATCCCTGTCCTTTCTGGGGTCCTTTTGCCAAATTTATCTGGGAGGTGTGAGCCTTAATGCTCCTCAGGGTATTATCGCAACATTCTTTAGCTGTTATTAATTTTCATATCACTTCACTAATTCTACTTGGTATGGGAAACTTCATCTTCAGGCAGTATGTAGAAATTGCAGCTTGGAATAAGTTTAGAGTTGAGCTTTCCCAAGATCACATTATATGTAGATGAAATCATTAAGTTTTTTGTCGCCCTCCTGGGGTGAATGCTTGAGCAAAATTGTAGTGGTATCTCTCCAAGTACTTATGTGGTATCACCCATGAATCCCACTAGAGATGTGTTAATTTTTTTAGTTGCACATTATTCACTCTAAGTTGGAGGTGTGTGTCATGGAGTAAGATGCCCGCCGATCTACCATAGTCCACTAATATTTTCCCAACCCAAAAGTTGGCAAGAGATGCTGAGATCTCTAAAGCATTACTATATCCTCTTTTTGCTAGCTTTATGTCTTCTTCTCCGAAAGTGATGTGAGGCATAAGTAGGCACACTTTAAACATACCAAAAATAGGGTCAACCATATGAGCTTGTGCTTACCTAGCTACTTGAGCTAGCACTTTTCTTGTCTTGGAGGAGTCTTTTCTAGATAGCCCTTTGGAAACTATGAAAATTACTGTAATTGTAGGGAGATTATCTGAGATGTTGATGCCTTTTCAAATCTAAGTGGTTGGCTGAATTTTGCTTGTAACTCGCTCTCTCTTCTCTAGATAAATGTTTCCTTGGGCTGGACACCTCTAAGCTAAGTACTCCTTGAGATATCCTTCTTAAATTTGCATCTTGATTTTATCTTTCAAATGGTGGCATTCCTTCATGATGTGTCCGCCCACATGATGGAAATAATACTATTTATCTAGTCTAGGTTTCTTAGTTAATGTCTTCTGCAATGATCGTTGAATGAGACCAATTTGTAATGTGATTGTCAGATATTTGAGATATGGTGAGGGGTATATGCATAGTGAGCGTGCAAAGAGTGCTACGTCCTTAGTCTTTTTATCTTTTAGTGTTGTTACTTCTTTCATCACGCATTTTTTGCTTAGGGGTCTCTTAAGGGATCATCACTTTCCCTTTGTAAATATGTATTTCAGCATGCATGAGGAACTCCTCTAATGTGGCATGTGATTTACTAGCAATTGATAGAATTTAAGGTGCTTCAAGTTGTACTGGATGATAATGGGAAGAAACTCTTAGCTGCCATGTAGAATCTTTTGGATAGCTTGTACAAAGCAACTATATTCTCAAAGATTCTCCATTTTATTGCATGATAGTGAGTAAATAAGTTGTTGTCTTGGGGTACTCGTGGTTGATGGAAAAGTTTTGAATGAAAACTTGTGCCAGTATTTCTTACCCATTAATAGAACCTTCTGCCATCTGGTTGAACCATATTAGGGTGCGCTTTGTGAGGATAGTGCGAAAGAGCTTGTTGTGTAAGGCCTTGCATAGGTCATACAACTCCATCCTCGCGAGAAAGTTGTCTAAGTGTTTTTGGGGATTGGCGGTATTATCAAACTTGGGTAGCTAGGCTATCTTAGTCCCATGGGGGACCATTTATGCTAAAATTACTAGAGAAAACAAAACTACGCCTTGAGAGAGAAATGATCGATAGGTAGTACCAGCTTCTTATTCCTTTAAAATTTTGTGGCACTAAATAATGTGTTTAGACTCTTGTATATGCTGGTATATGCCAAATGGGATCCCCTCAGAGTGAATAGTAAGTATTTCCTTGGTAAGATAAAGAAGTATGAGTGATGTTGCATCCTAAATTAATGCTTTGTTCAAATATCTTAGGACAAATGAAGATCTTTACTTCTACAAAAGTATTATTGCGGCCATCGAGGGTGGCACTCCTCAATATATTAGGCAACTGCTTTCACTGTAGCCTAGGCAATAACGTTCTCTAGCAGAGTTCTCCATGTTTCTTATATGACAAGCAAGACAAGCTTTGTAGAAGGGGAAGCCTCCAGCATAGGTGCTTCCTTAGGTACTAGTCATACATCAAAGGTAAGATTTGGCATTAGACTAGGTGATACTTTTTGTTGATGACTTTTTACATTCTCCAAAGTTAGATCACTTGATTGTTAGGTTCATGAGTTCTCCATCTTGTCAGCATCCTCAATGTTCCTTTTTCCTCCTTTGAGCTTCCCATAGACGATGCTAAAATAATGCTATTTGAAAGTAAGGTAAGGTCTTTTCTTGGAAATAGCAAAGTGTCAGTTTATCTTTTCAAGATGGCGCATAGAAAGATATGTTTTTCTCAAGATTTCTTCTATTCTAAGAATTTTTGTAAATAATTTCTTATGTCTACTTTCTCTCTGGAACCTTGTGTTTACAGATTGTAGTCTTGATGGACCTAGGACCATTAGAATTTTTCTGCACTTCTTTATGGTCTTAGCTTGTCCTTTGGGTTCTTTGGCCGCCCATTTACTCAATTAATTAATTTTAAGGTCTATTTGCTATTTTTAGTCAATTTACCAAATTGTCCTTATATTCAGTTTTATTCATATCAGTTAATAATTAAATTTGATATTATTTATTCAATTTAAAAAATTTTAAATTTTTTAAATTATTTTTTAATTGAAATAAATTATTCTTAATTTATGTCTAATTGAATGTTTCTATTTTATCTACAAGAAAATTTCTCTCGTTCCAAGTTCAAATATATAAAAGTTTCCTTAAGTATTAGAATTATTTAATTTGATATGATTTCCAAATATTTATCAAATATTTAATAAATATTTTTAAGGTATACCTCATAGATATGAAGAGCTAAGTCCTTAGTAGTAAAAACTAAAAATTGAATAAAATGGTTCAATTAAATAAATAATAAATAAAGTAAAAGGACAACAAATTAAATTAATCAAGCCCCCTAAGATAGGTATCTAGACTCAAGTGAGCTAAATCCTACTAAGCATTTAATCTCCATAAATACCAAGTCATAAAGTGAAAAAAAAAACATGAAAGAACTCTCTAAATCTTGCTGACTTTTAGAAAAAACACTAGCTCCATTTTTAAGTAGCAACATTTTAGTGCCATTTGTGGGGAACACCTGTCTAAGAAAAAGGAATGTTGAGAACGCAGATGAGATTAAAAATTAAAGATTCCAATAATAAGGCTGCCCCAAGAGATGAGAACATAGAGAAAAACAAGCCTAAAATGCAGTAATGTCTATTGTTGAAGGCAACACTTGAACCATGTTTGCCATTAGAAAAGACACAAACGCAGTAGGCTCCACCTCCTAGAGAACCAATATGGAAAATGGCTTAAGAAACCTGGATAGCACTTTGGAGAATGCCGATGGCGCAAGTTATTACTAAAATGATCACTCAGTATGTTGGAGAGCACTACCCTTAGGAATAACCTAAGTCCTCTCGCTAGTGCAAGGAAACCTAGTTGGTCCCAAAGAAGATAAATGAAGAACCAACCTAGAATACGACAACACTTCTCCTTCGCCTCAATAGGTGGGTGTGCAGTCTTCCCTCTAAGCTAACACATTTAGCTTAAGGAGTTAATTTTATTAATGTGAGGAATTAATTTTGGGGGGAAATTCAAATGAAGGAATTCATTTGAGGTGCATTTAGAATTAATTTAGATGACATATCAAGAGATGAAATAAAGATTTCAAATGAAATTAAAATGCAAATGAAATTCACATTTCACATGCAAGTAGCCTTACTTAGTTGTCATCCTTACTCATGGGAGGTGTGATGCCAACTTGCATCACACCTCCTCACCTGTAAATAGATGAGTGTCCAGCCACATGCACACAAGAATCCTAGATTCATTTTTTCCTCCAAAAGTGTGATCTACTCATGTGTTGAAGTTTCACTCATTTTTCTTCACCTTTCCTCCACTTTTTGGCCTTCATCTCTTCTTCATACTTTGGTGATCCAACTGAATAAAGGTTTATTGGAGATTGCTTTATGTGTGTGGATCATTTCATTAGAGTTTCTTGAAGATCTACTACACTATAGGAACTTTGGAGGTGATTTTGAAGCACTTGCTAATTTTTGCTTTTGCTGAAATGTTTTACTGAATATCCTTAAGGGTTTTAGGATGGTTCATTCTAAATTTCATCCAAATTAGAGGTGATGTGCCAAGGCAAACGTTGTTGGTTCTCTATAGCGCCAGGAGGAGACAATTTTGAAGAGTTCAACATTGTTATCTTCCTACCTTAGATTTGAAGCAATCAAGGTAATTTTTTGCAACCTAATCCATTTTAGAAGCATGATTTGGTCCTTAGATTAGGTGAAACCAAGTTTTATTTATCCATTTTCTTGCTTTATAACTTGGATCATTGTGCTACACTTTACTTCAAGTAGTATCATAGCATATTTCATGCTTTAATTTGGATTTTTTGTTTGATTTATTCATGTGATGAATTGATCTAGATCTCCAAATACTTGATCCAAGTCATGAATTGGAGTGTTTGGTTGATGTTGCATGTGGCTACCTTGATGATGGATTGAATTATACTAATATGTGTTTTAAGAGTTAATTCATATGTTAGTATGTTTTTTATTCATGGATGATTATGTTAAATTTTGATTTAGCATTGGTTCATGTTATATGTTGATATAACATGTTAAATTTTGCCTTAAGATGTTTTGGTCATTTTTGAATCCAATTAGATTGGACTTAATTGGAGATTTTTGAAGAATAGTGATTCTTACTTAAACTTAATTTTTGAAGTGTGTTTGAGCACTAGAATTTTCATTTTTAAAAGGTATTTTAGATCTAGAAATTTGTCTATAATGTGTGATTTAGTGTTAAAGAGATGTCCTTAATATTTTTGGTGCACAAAAGTTGAGCCAAAAACAACATGACTTGGTCTAAACTACAAAATAGAACAGCTATCGCATTGCCACAAAATGGCTGTGTGTGGTGCGCCCAGCCTGGGCAACAATACCTAGTTTAGGTTGTGGATGAGTTTTAAGGAGTTTTTGGGTTATTTTTGTGACCAAAATTAATCTAAATCATGCTATATAGATGCATAAGTGTTGTACAAGTTCTTAAAATTATGTTTGATATTTTATTGCTTTTAACATCTTATTTAAGTTAATCTTCAATTTGGTGCAAAAATGAGATGCATAAATGTTATGCTTATTTTTGCTAGTTAGTTAATTGTTTATGATATAAGCATTTAATTATCGAATTAAGTGTAAATTCTTGATTTATTTTTCATTTAAATATTGAATGGATGATGAATAAATGGGGATGATCATAAGCTTTTAATATTGATTTTATTTGTTTCAAGATGTTGAAAAGGATTATATTAAATTAGGGCTTGCATGCCTCTTAATTTCAATCTTGTAATGTTATAAGAATAGAATCACTAGGAGTGATGATTTCTTTTCTCATATAATTATTGTAAAGAGATAAAAAGACCATTGAGGACATAAAGACCCATGAATGTATGATGGGAATACAATTATGTAATAGCTAGATTTAATCAATCCACTTAAAATCAACTAAGTAGTGCAACTATGACTCCAACTGCACTACTTGGTTAAGGCTCATGGACATCCCACCCTAGGAGCATGCTAGGCGCATTTATGCTTTCCATATCCTATTGATGTATGAGATGCATAGTTAGGATATAGAAAATCTAAATAAGAAGATAAAATTGATGAGATATTTGCAAGCAAGAAAAACCCTCAACTTAGAGAAGTCTAATTACTTTCAAATATTACGTCAAAATAGATACTAATTAAAAGGAATTTTAATTAATCTATGCCTTCTTTCAATACTATGTGGCATGATGAAGCTACCACATTTGTATGATGTCTCATGAGTTGTGGGTCATGCTTATGGAGAAAAGCTATGATCACATACTTAGCATACAATACACCTTTGATTTGATGCTTTCCATGCATTATCTCATGAGTCGTGGCATGACATGGTGTGGTTTTGAATCAAAACTTGATTGGTAGGTCCAACTTAACACCTAGTAGTGTAGATGTCATGCGAGTCATGGGTTTACATGAAAAGTGAGGCAAAAGATATCAAGGGTTGCATAGAGATGCAATTAGCAAAAGTCTTATGATTGTTTGTGGATGTCTCAGGAGTCGTGGGTCCAATACAAGTCCTTTTGGGCCTTGATTCTCACTAGAAAATGAGATTTCCCAAATTCTTCGAGAGGGTGAGGAATTTGATAAAATAATGGGAGAAAAACATACTTAAAAGTCCATAAACAAGTTTTCAATATCAATATTCAATCAAATGTTTATACTCTCCTTTTGCCGATGTAGATTTTTCAAATCTCAAATAAAATGGCTAATAATCCACTCAATGTTATTTTGAAAACTAATAAACTCACCAGACCTAGTTTTTGCAACTAACTTAGAAACCTCAAAATTATTCTAAATTTCAAAAAGAGGACTTTTGTGCTTAATCAAAGTCCACTAGACACCATTGACGATGATCCCACCAATAAGGCACGTGAAGCATTCACAAAGTTTGTGGATGATGATCTACAAACACGATGCATCATGATGGCTTCTATGTCTAATGAGCTCCAAAAGTCTCATGAGTAAATGAAAATTGTTCACTAGATCCATTTACACTTACAAGAGTTATACAGCATACAAACTAGACATGAAAGATTTATATTTTACCTCAATAGTGGTGCGCTGAGTTGGAAGAGTTCCAAACAAGAGACCAAGATCGATTCTACCATAAAGGCAGAATATATTGTAGGTTTGAAAACTACAAAAGAAGGTGTTTGGATGAAAAACTTCATCCAAGAGTTTGATGTAACTGAGCCTGTAGTTGTCTTATGTGACAAAAAGGGGGTAGTTACGCAAGCTAAAGAGCCAATATCTCATTAACGATCCTAACAAATTTTGAGATGATGTAATTTAATCTATGAGATCATCGATAGAGATGACATCTGAATGAAGGGGGTAACATCAAAAAAGAACATAATAGATCCATTGACTAAACCCCTACTGCAAAAGGACTTTGAAGGACATTCTAAGAAGATAGTTCTTAAAACTATAGGGAATTAGCTGTAGGGCAAGTAAGAGATTGTTGGAATAGTGCCCCACAACCAATTAGATTAGTATGTAAACTATTTCACATGTAAGACAATCCTAATTGAATGATATTCATAATTAAATGGCCATCTTCATCTTATGCTTATTTCATTTCACTAGCATTGGTTAAAGCCTTCAAATCATACAAGACTACGAGACTTGGTCACACACTGGGTGATGATCATGAAACAAGTCTTACACGATCATGATCTTAAAATATTTTAAGTCATAGAATCTTATAAGACATAGCATCTAAGATTTAGATAGACTTGTCCTAATAATGCATAAATTCAAGAGTTTGATATTACTCCATTTCATATGCAATCCATGCTAGACATAGGTGTATGTTAATGGGTACTTGTTAGAGAACAAGTTCACTAAAAGCTTACCCAAAGAATCCATTGGATAACTACAGTGGTAAGTCCGTAATGGCAAGTTCTCTAGTTTACACTAATGCATGTAATTAGTCCTTACACCTGAGGATCCATGGTAATCTTGTATTTAGATTCTCGTACTTGAAATTTTCCTAGACCACTCTATAGGTCATCCAGGTTGAGCTTGAGTATGAGCTACTTAGGCATAGAGGCTTATGAGACTCAAGATAGTATCCATCATCTCGTCATTATGAAAGGCGAGTGCATCTCTTATGTATTAAATCTTTACACAAGGTAGTATGACAATTTGGAAAAGGAATTTTTCAAAGATGAGGGCATAAATAGAAATCAAACATTAGGAATAAAAACATAGTTGCCGAGGTTATTAGGGAGCCGAAAATTATCTTATTTTAGGCATCTTTCGGGAGATATGAGATGGAAAGACCATACTTGCATGGTAAGCGTAGAGCAAGAATGGGTCACCAAGAGCATATTCATTTCAACCAATTAGTTTGGCTCTATGAGCTTAAAGTTGGACATTGACCATAGAGATTGGGTACTCTTAAATTAATAGAGATTAATTGAATTGAGCTATTAGTTTAAATGAGTTTAAACTAATGAGAATATTTCAATATTCAATATATCATAAGAGTTGTGAGATCATATCTAATGAATGAGAGAACCTAATTGACGGCACATAAAAAACTAAAAGGAAGTTCTATTTGATGAAAGGAATTTTCTAAGAGTTAGAAAATTCCTGGCGATCGATTTTGTGGAGAAAACCATTGGCTAATTTTGTAGTTATTTTGGCTTGATTAATTTAATTTTTAAATTGATCAAAAGAATTTAAATAATTAAATTAGATAAATTAAATTAAGAAATTAATTTAATTGGTACCATATAACAATTAATTAGTCCAGTTAACTTAAGGGATTAAGTTAACACCTTTTAGCTTAAGGGGTTAAGTCAGTTAACTTAAGGAGTTAAGTTTAGACTAATTAAATTAAGGAGTTGATTTAATTAATGTGAAGAATTAATTTTGGAGGAAAATCCAAATAAAGAAATTCATTAGAGGTGTATTTAGAATTAATTTGGATGACATTTCATAAGATGTAATGAAGACTCCAAATGAAATTAAAATGCATGTGAAATTTGAGCCTTGCTTAGTTGGCACCCTATCTCATGGGAGGTGTGATGCCAACTTGCATCACACCTCCTCATCTATAAATAGAGGAGTGGCCGGTCAAATACACACAAGAATGCTAGATTCTCTTTTTTCCTCCAAAAGTGTGATCCACTCACGTGTTAAAGTTTCACACATTTTTCTTCACCTTCCCTCCACTTCTTGGTATTTATCTCTTCTTCATCCTTTGGTGATCCGGCTGACTAAAGGTTGATTGGAGCTTGCCTTATGTGTGGCTTTACAATTGGAAAGCTTTGCTCTTGAAGATCTACTGCAGTGCAAAAGCTTTAGAGGTGATTTTGAAGCACTTTCTAATTTTTTTTTGTTGAAATTTTTATTGGACATCCTGAAGGGTGTTGGGGAGGTGTTTTCAAAATTTTAGCCAAATCGGAGGTGATTTTATAGGGCAAACATTGCCGGTTCTCTGCAATGCCAAGGAGATAGTTTTAAAGAGCTCAACATTATTATCCTTCTTCCCTTGGATTTTAAATGATCAAGATAATTTTCTGCAACCAAATCCATTTTAGAAGCATGATTTGATCCTTGTATTAACTATAGCCATGTTTTATTTGGCCATTTTTTTTCTTTCTAACTTGGATCCTTATACTACACTTTACTTCATTCTTTCACTCTGAAAAATTTGAAAAAATATTTTTATTGTCTCATTTATCTTTGGGACTTGGTATTTAGATTTTAATCTTAATGGGTTTTAGCCCGTTATGGTTTTTTTACCCTCTTTATTAGCTTGGCTTGCCATTTAGGCTATCTAGCCCATTTACTTAATTAATTAATTTTAAGGTTCATTTGTTCTCTTCAGTCAACTTACCAAAATGCCCTCAAGGGAAATTTTAGTCACACCATCAATTCCCCATATTTTTTGTGGGAAATTTTTATCTTTACATCAAAAATATATTATAAGTTTAATTTATTAAAATTTTCTATATTAATTTGAGTAATTAATCTTAGCTCAAAAGTTTGTAAGTTTTCAACTGCTATCTAAGTTGAGGTTGAATAGGTCTAAAAATCTTTGAGTTTTCTAAGAAGTGCTCCCTAAAAGTGGCCTTGTTGGCACCCAAGGGATTAGCGAAAAGAGAAATTTACCATCCTGGGTAGAAAGAAGAGGAAAGACAACTCTATTAAGAGTTCTAAGATGATTCCTCAAGGTAAGGCCTTCTAAATAGTTTGAACTCTTTGACTTATTTATTCCTTCTTAGTTTCCTTATTTGTACATTCCATCACAACTCCTTTTAAGTTAGCAAGAACTTAGAGGTCTTAGTTGAGTCAACGAATGCATAAGTTTATTTCTTAGTTGAGTTCAGAAAAGGAATCTTTAGTTAATCAATCAAATGGAAACAGAGGAAGAGCCAAATTAAAGGCCACTTAGCCAACTAGGTTCCCACCAAGCACCTTTTGGGCGCTCTAAGTGGTGACTTGCACCATACCTAGTCGAGGTACCAGCCAAAGGCCACGGGTGCCCATATGGTGCCCAAGGATAACTTCTATGATAGGTCATCCTTTAGTGCACATAGCACATGAGTTAGTTAGAGCTTGTGGAGTTCATCCTTTATGTAGTGTCGCAACGTATCTAAATTCTCCTCTTAAGGTGTAATTAGTTCAGGCCTTAGAAAATTTGAAGAATCTCATCATGGGTGTGGTGCTAAAGACTAGTCGTCGTCATCTAGTTCTTATTCCCAAGAAGAAGAGTTCTTCTGATGAGGAGTCTAAGAGCATTCATTCTAGGGATAATAACTTCTCAAAAGTAGTAGAAATTAAATGTTCACTCGAGCTGAAGGAGTTAGATATTTTAAGATGTAAGTTTTTTTTTTCAATAAATTCAAGTTTTTTCTTCTCTCCTCAAGATAACATGATTTTAATGTCTTTAGTAGATACTTTACTTGCAAATTTTCTCTTTCTCCTGACCCTCTTTTACTAAATATAGTGTGAACTTATGGTGTATGCATGTCTAAGCTAATTCACGCCTAATTTTTTTGCATCCTTCACAAGGTTTAAACAGCGTCTAAGTAAGTTGAGTTTAAAAATATTTTTAGATAGTTGCCAAGCCTTGTTTGGGTTACATAAATTGCCATAGTAAGTTTCTATATGGGCTATCCTCATCCAAAGGTCCTTAAAGGATAGGTTCTTCTTTGTTCAAGATGAGGGTTGAGAAGTTTCTTTCGAGTGAAGTAGTTCTCTTTCTTTAGTTCGTCTTAGTCTAGCTCATCATGTCCTTCGCGTGAATTTTTTCGTAGTGCAATTTTTTGATTTGATCCTATTAACATTACTTACACGTTTTTTGCTAGTACTTAGCATATTCTATTTTTTGACTTGTGGCTCTCGCTTATACTTATGTGTAGATTTTTACATATTCTTACACACTATTTATATTTTAACTTCATTTTTTCCCCTTATTGGTTGAGAAGAAGATCAACTTTCCTAGGATCTATGCTTAGAGAGTAAAAAAAGGAAAACATGAGAAGCATATTATGGAGCAACTTCATAAGGATATGCTACTGAGTAAGTGTCACCTAAGTCCTTGAGTTGGCAGCTAGGCGAGGTGCACACCATGCCAGCTTCAGTAGCTAGTGTATGCTATAGGTAATGAAGTTGAGGTATTGCCTTCTAGTCTTGTAGGGATGTGTGCTTGTGGTTCTACTACTTGCCCGCAATCTATTTATTCTTTTTAAACTAACAAGGTCAAATGGCTCTTTTCTATGGTTTGTGGTAGAGTTGTGGGGTGGACTCTTACTAGGATGTTAACAAGACCACTTTTAATGTTGACGACATGCGGGCTTTAGTGTGTGAATATAAAAAAAAAATTGGAGTTATTATCTTCTTCCCAATTAGTTGAGATAGACATTGGCTATTTTGCTAGGGCATGAGTTTGATTCTTTGTCTTGATTACTTCGCTTCTTTTTCTCTTGTAATGATTTTTTTAACACTAGTGCAGTTTTGCATTCTTTTTTGATATCAGGGTTGAACTTGGTTGAGCAGATGTCTCGTCGAGTTAAGGGAGCCTTGTCTAAGGTGATACGTCATAAGGAAAAAATTTCCAAATAGTTAAGTAGCGTAGCCAAAAAGGAGGGGGGGAGATAGCCCAACTACTCAAGGAACATGAATGTTTGAAGTCAAAAGATATAAAAAAAGTAAAGTGGAGAGAGATCTATGAGCTCTGAGGCTTGGAGGACCATCTAATAAACTATTTTGAGTTATTGTTGCATTTTGAGTGAGACTGAGGGATACCCTAATGAGAATTTGTTAATATTTGATCCCACTATTCCAATTAATGTTATTATCAAAGAGTCCGAGAAAGGTCCCAAAACTAGGGCAAAGGTTACAATGAAGGAGCTAGTAGAAGTTACTCCACAAGATTGAAGACACTAAGTTTAGGATAGCAATAGCGAGTAAGATTTGTGTCAAAAAATTTATTTAGTATTTTCTTTTCGCATTGATGTTTACTTTTGGAGGCTAAGTGTTGGCCAAATACCTTTATGTTTTTCTCATTTAATTTTAATTAAATTTCTTCATTCTTATTTTCTTTGTGTTTGTGCAAACACATAATTAATTATTTAACTTACTAACTTCACATACTTATGCTTCAAGAATTGAGGAATGAGAGATGTGAAGATGTTATCATAAGTGTTAGTAAAAAAATACAACATGAGCACATGTGCCACTGCATGGGGCATCGAATTTGGGCACCCATGTAAGGTGTAGCACTATGTTGAGGGCATCTGATAGGCTTTTGGCTAGGTTGCCCATGGGGTGCCTAATCTTAGGGTGTGCACAAGGTGTTGAACATGGGAATGTTTGTCAAGTGCCTGGTGTTAGGGCATTTTCTTATTTTTTAACTAATTTTATTTACATAATTTTTTATCGACTTTGTTGATGGTGCAATACCTATAATGGCCAATTGGGGTTTAGAAGATTTTAATTAATGAAATACCATGGGCACTTTAGCACATTTACAAAGTTGAAGTGACAATGAGCCTAACATGTGAAGAAGCTTTCTCAGAGAAGTATGGAGCCCCTCCTTCGTGTTGGTGTCAATTTGCCTAATGTAAATTAGAGTCCTCCGAAGGAAAAAAGTTGATTTTGTGCTCAAGTCGAGCATAACTTAAGTGTTGGAATAAAAATGAGCATACTTATTGATCTCCTAAAAGGCTAAGTGTGCAACAATGTGCAAAGTTACCAGACTTAGTGGTCTTTCTTTGTATATTTATTAAGTGTTGAGATATCACCACTTGCTTCTTCATGATAACTCAAGGTGGGCTTCCTTTGCTTGTTGACGTAAGTTTTTTCCAAGATGTTTTTCAACCAATATCTCTAGAGCGAATGCCACATACTCTAGAAGAGAGTTGATAGTAGGCTCTTTTAAAGGATGCTACGTATTCCCGAAGGGAGTCAATAGTAAACTTTTTTAGAGAATACCACACATTCCCAAAAAGAGCTGATAGCTGAACTTTTTTAGAGGATGCTACATACTCCCGAAAGGGAGCCAATAGTAGACTATTTTAAAGGATGCTATGATTATAAAAAAAGCCAATAGTGAACCTTTTTAGAGAGTTTGGTAGAAAGGTCGTTCCATAAAAAGAGCCACTGTAGGACTCCATAAGGAAAGTTTCTTTCCATGAAAAAAAGCCACTTGATGACCTTGGCGGAAAGGTTCTTTTGTAGAAAGATCCACTCCAGCACTCCAATGATTTTATTTTTTTTGTGGAAAGAGCCACTTTAGGATTCTAATGAAAAGGTTTTTTTCTGTGGAAAGAGCTACTTTAGGACTCTAGTGAAAAAGTTGTTTTGTGGAAAGAGCTACTTCAGAGCTCCAGCAAAAAGGTTTTTCTCAGGGAAAGAGTTATTTCAAGTCTCTAGCTTAAAGGTTCTTTATGTGGAAAGAGCTACTTCTGGACTCCGATGGAAAAGTTGTTTCTATGGAAAGAGCTATTTTAGGACTCCAATGAAAAGGTTTTTTTTTTTTTTTTCTGTGGAAAAAAGTATTTCTAAACCCTAGCGAAAGGGCTCTTTCTATGGAAAGATCCAATTTATGACTCCAATAGAAAAGTTATTTCTATAGAAAGAGCTACATTATTCTTTATGTGGAAAGAGCTACTTCTGGACTCCGATTGAAAAGTTGTTTCTATGGAAAGAGCAACTTCAGGACTCTAATGAAAAGGTTTTTTTCTATGGAAAAAGCTATTTCTAGACCTTAGAGAAAAGGTTCTTTCTGTGGAAAAATCTAATTTATAACTCCAATAGAAAAGTAATTTCTATGGAAAGAGCTACATTGTTTTCAGGACTCTTACTTTCTACCAAATTGTTTCAAACTCAGTTTTACCATAATATTTCTCTAATTTGGAACTAATAAGGAATTGATTTAATTATGGAATCATGGAAAGCTAGTTCAGGACTCCGACAAAAAGGTTCTTAACATGGAAAGAGCTACTTTAGGAATACAGTGGAAAAGTTGCTTCTGCGAACATTTGTTGTTTATCAAGAAACGATGAATGTGTGTGCAGAAAAATTCATAATACTTTAGAACTTTTATTCATGATGCAAATTTTGTCTAAAATAATGAAAATAAAACTTCACTTATTGGATAAAGGGGAAAAAATCATTACCAAGATGCTTAGAAGAGATATGCTTATTGGAATTGGAGCACCACCTATTTTTGCTAGATAGACTAAGTTGCTGATGATGGCATCTATCTCTTGAGATACTGTCTTCTGTATGGTTTTCATACTATAAAGATTTCTTGTTTGATAATAGTTCTTTGTTGAGTAAACCTAGGTGATTACCATTTCCTCTTTTTTTTTTTTTTTTTATTTAGGTCGCTTTTTATGGATGTTCTATCTTCCACCCTAATATTCTATTAGATAGTTATGCTAGATTGGCTTTTCCATGTCATCACTCTAATTGTGGCATTCTTTAGTAGTTGTAGTTCCTCAAGATTTCTGCCATTTTGGATTCTTTAATACATTTTTGTTCGTTAGTTGCCAATCTTTGAGTTCTTCTTTTGCAAGGCTAATAACTGAGGCTCATGCGAATACTAACTTCTATGATGCTCTCTCCTTGAAGGGGTTGTCATTATCTTGGTGGGTCCTTTGGAGAGCATCTTAGCAGTGCAAATGGTTACCTTCATCTCCTGTACAATACTGGTTAGTATGTTTTTGGTGCTTACAAAATTGTTACTAAATTGTACATAGCTAAACTCATTCTTCTCAATGTTTAGAGCATTTATAAGATCATTTGGCTCCTTTACCACGTACTCACTAGAATGCCCTACTTAGGTCAACCTCTTAATCTTATTCTTTAGGTATTTACACCACCTAATAGTGTGTCCTCAATGCCAATGGAAATAGCACCATTTTGGTCTACCACTTCTTGTCTCCTTTATCTTTTTCCATGGAAAATGCATGATGAAGCAACACCACAGGGACTTAAGCAAAACCATTTCTCATGAAATGGTGAATGAGTGTAAGTAGGGAACTTCTGGGACCGATTGCTCTCATGCTACTTGGGTACTTTACTGTGATAATTTTTTTTATTAGCTATTCCATCTCCTTCAACTTTGTGACTATCATAAGCATAGATAGGTTCTTGATTCTATCCAAGTGGTGTAATGTTGGTGTATGTTCCTACCATCCAGCAGCAACATGTATCAATCCTAAAGGACTTCTATGGGAAAGGGATTGGGAAGTCTTAGGCCAAAATAGATGAAGAGAAATGAAGCTCAACTTAGGGTTGATCCTTTAGGTGGTCAATTCTGGAGATGGTGAAGCCTCTCAATCCCCCTAGTAGGATTGCAAAGACTGTTCCATGTGCTTAACAATTGAGTTAACGATAATTCAAGCAATGATGCTCTCCAATAGGCTTGCCAATATTTCTAGAGTTAACAACAACACAAGGTCTCTATAGAGTGGCACTTGGTTCATGGATGTTCCTCTTAAGGAAATAAATGAATTAAAAGTGGCTCTAGCATCTCTTGAGTGGGTGCTCTTGGTTGCTAGCTCTCCATACTTCCAAATGTTGGCACCATTTGGGTGATAAAGTGGTGAGCTTCAAATCCTTTCTACGTCCTCAACACTCCTTTTTCCTTAGAGCTTCCAATGGTGGTGCAAAAATGATGCTACTTTGAAGTGGAGCCAAGTCCTCTTTGGAAAATAGCAGAATGTCAGTTCATTTTATCAAGAATATGTATAGATAGATCTAGTCTTCTTGAGAGCACTTCTACTTTGAGAAATTTTGCCAATGATTTCTTATGTCCCACTTCTCTTTAAGACTTGATATTTATAGATTTTAGTTTTAATGGGATTAAGCCTATTAGGTTGTTCTACTCTCTTTGTAAACTTGGCTTGTCCTTTTAGGTTCTCTAATCTATTTACTTAATTAATTTTAGGGTCTATTTGTTATCTTTAGTCAACTTACAAAAATACCTTAAGTCCAATTTTAGTCGCATCAAAGTGAATTTGAGATGTGGCTCTCACATAGGAATGCAGTTCAACTATCCAAAAGAAGTTACCTCTAAAGTTTAAGGATTCTAGGAGTTTCACCCTACCATGCAAAGTTGGTACTCAATTTTTTAGAGCACTATGCAATCTAAGGACAAGCATGAATTTGATGCTATATAGCATCTACCAATAACTAGGATTGGTTGAGATTAAGCAAACTAGCATAGCCTTGCAACTTTCTTGTAGAACAATAGTGTATCGTCAAAACAATAATTGAACATATATCAGTAAAATTTGATAAGTTTATTTTCCTTATGATTGTATTGTGCTAGACATAAAGAAGGATACTGAAATGCAGATCGTCCTTCGGAGATGATTTTTGGCCATAGGTAGAACTATTAGAAATGTGCAAAAAAGTGAACTAACCATACGGGCTCAATACAAAAGGGTAATTTTTAATGTATTCAAAGTATTTGATTTTTTCAAGGACTTTGATAAGTATTATGCAGTAAATGTGGTGGTTAATTATGAAAAAGCTAAGCTATGTAAAGGAAAGACTAAAAAAAGAGTGATAAAAAATTTTTAAAACACCATTTTAAGCCAATTAACTGGTGTTATTATGCAAATCTCAATTTAAAAGGCTATCTAAACTACAATCATAATGGTCAAGACCATTTTCTACCACTAAAGTCCCTCTAAACAGAGTACTAAAGTTGGAAGAAGTTAGTTTAAGAAAATAGTTTAAGGCAAATCAGAAAAAAGATCAAATACTATTGGAAAAGCATCTTGATTACTAGTGATCCACTTAGCCTTGACCAACATCAACTAAAGCTTAAAAAGTCAAGTCAAAGACTATAACTTAAGCATTTTTTAGAAGACAACCCAAGTTTTTAATTACTTTTTTTTTTAATTTTTCTCTTAGTTAATCTTTTTCCTATTGTTGCTTCAATTTTTTTTATCTATTTTGTGTTCGTTTTGTGTGTTGCACAAAACATGAAGATTTAAAAAAAAAAAAAAAGGAGTAAAAAGGGTGCAAGGATAGTCCTTGGCACACTATGATGCAAGGCGTGAACTTTCATATCGTGGGATAGTTTTGCTTGTGCTAGGGCACAAGAAATCTAGGCCCCAACACAACAAATTATTAATATTTATTAAAAAAATGA
The DNA here is from genome assembly GCA_014898725.1 of Jacaranda copaia. NCBI lineage: Eukaryota > Viridiplantae > Streptophyta > Magnoliopsida > Lamiales > Bignoniaceae > Jacaranda > Jacaranda copaia. Next base: position 439,199 of record JACGDI010005419.1, on the reverse strand, counting down.
AGTGCTGGGACAGTAGCCCGTGCTCTAGGTGCTAGCCACCTACACCTCCATGCACAAAGCATCCTTAGATGCTAGGGTAGGTCCACCAATGCTAGGGCACTAGGAGCCAGCACATAGCGTAGTAATATATCTAAATTATGAATAAAACAATTAAAAACCAAAAAAAGAAAAAAACATTAGCCTGCCACCAAAAAATCCAACTAGCTTGACAATCTCTTTCTCTCAACCTTGCAAACCTTTATCCCTTTCTCCTTTATCTGTATATCACCCCTACTCTACATTACCTTTCCTTTAAATCTCTCTTTACATCATATTCTCACTCTCTATACTTCTACTCTATATCTAATTTTTCTTTTTTCTTTTTTCTTTTTCTTTCTACACCCCATTTCTCTCCCCCTGCCTTCCTACCTACCAACTTCATCAGCCTTGTCACTCTCTCTTTGTGAAATTTTAAGCATATTAATTTTTTATCTAACTAATTTTAGTTTTTAGGCAATTATGATTTAGGAGGGAAATTTTATTGAGTTGGTAAATCGGAATTAGGATTAGTGACTATATAACTAAAATTTAAAAGTTATTTGATTAGGATTATTTGTTAAATACTTGGTTAATTATTTGGGTGAAATGTTGGATATTTGAATCTCACTTGAGTTAAAATTTCTTAGATATTTATTAGAATTATTATTGAAGGTTTAGATATAATGATGAATATTTAAGATTATTGGCTAATTATTTTGCTGATTGTCGGGTAAAGTGTTGGATATATTGGAATTTGGTAGTATATTATTGAGATTTTGCTACAATAGTTGTAACTGAGTTGAAATTGATTCGTTATGAAATTATTGATTGCAATTTCTTGATTTTGAGGTATTATTGGGAATAATTTTGATTGATGTTATTTCCCATGACCGCCACATTTCTATTTTACTGCTATTATTCCATCTTAGAGACTTGGGATGACAATGGTATTCTCCTAATTTTTATATTTTTCATGCCTTGTCTTCATACACTTTGAGGGTAAATTACCCTTAAAGTTTGGGGTTGTTTTGCATGTTAGGGTTTTTTCTTCCTTTTTTTTTATTACTTTGATTATGACTAGGGTCTAGCAATTAAGTCTATTTCTCATATGTACAAAAATATGACCTCTTTGAATTGGTGATGATATTCCATTTTTAATTTTGTATTTTGTAAAAAATTACTTGTGTGATGATGGAATTATGTATTTTAAGTAGACACAATGCTAGAATTTACCCTATTGTTTAGCACTCATTTTCTCACGTTTAGTTCTATTGCACTTAGTGTCTTGAATTTACCTTTACTTTTGCCTCTTTGGAGACTTCTTGTGGAGTTTCAACCCTAACTCCATCAGCTCTACAATACCTTTTTGATGCTCTCACCTTGTTGTTCATTCATCATCAAGAAAACTCATAAAACTTTACATCTCTGCTCCTAATAAACTTGGAGGACTTGTTATCAATACACCACAATTGGTAACCTTCAATTCCATCTACATATCGTAGTAATACACTCTTAATTGCCCTCAACTTAAGCTTTTCATCACAGGCATAAGCATAGGCAAGATACCCAAATACTCTCAAATTCAAGTAATCAACCAACTACTCATTAGAAAGAGTTATATAGTTAATAATAGTCAGAGGTGGTTTGTCCACTAAGTGGCAAGTTAATTTGGTAGCTTTAGCTAAACAAATTTGGACAATCTACATTAAAGGGCATGCTCCAAGCTTTCTCCAAAGGATTTCAATTAATCCATTTTGCAACTCCATTCTACTATGGTATGTGTACAATTGTGCGGTACCTTACAATCCTGTCCTTGTTGTAGAACTTCTGAAATTCCTTATGCTAAAATCCCAACCCATTGTTAGTCCTCAAGTGCTTGACCTACTTGCAAATCTGCTTTTCAATCATGGTTTTTCACTATTTAAACAAGATAAATAATTCATCCTTGTACTTCAAATGATACATCTAAATCCTCTGTAAGACATCATGACTAAATGTTAGCATGCATCTAGCACCACTCTTAGGAGAACTTAAAAAGGACATATATAGATGTAGTTTAAAATTTCATTGGTCCTATGAATTGGCTTGCCAAATTTTAGCATGTGCTGCTTTCTAATAATATACTACTCATAGAAGTCCAACTACTTAATCTTTTGACCACAAACTAAAACCTGTTCACTTAATGCTTACATCCCCTTTCCACTCATATATGCTAGACGTATATGCCACAACCTAGTAATATCTCTATGTATATCATATGATGAAGCTATTACACCGCTTGTAGCTTTATTGGCCAATAGAATATAGAGGCCATTTTGTCTCTCACCTTTCATGAAAATCATTACATCCGTTGGAACTCGAATGACTCTATCTTGAGTCCTACACTCACTGTTGTTCTCATCCAATATGCTCAAAGAAATCAAATTCTTTTTTTAAACAAAGAATATGCCAAACATCTAAAAAAATTCTCATTGTGCCATTGTACAATAAGATACTGATAGTTCCAAACCCACACCTCTGCAAGCTACATTATTCCCTATAAAACTTTACTAGATACATATCGTACGGCACCTAGAATCTAGAATCCACTTCAAATTTGAGTGACCACAAGCAACATTGAGAGCAATACAATCAAACTCATCCTTGCCAATTTCAGTTACATGAATTTTATCCTGAGCTAAAGTTTCACCAAGAATATTTCCTTTCATACACAATGAAAAATTTTATTTGCAGTTCCCCTTGTAACCACAATTAAAATATTTTCCCTCTATTTTAGCCTTCCTCTAGGATAGAGAACTACCTCTACTACTTTTTTCCTTATCTATCTGCCTATGTATTTTCCAGAAATTGTTCTCTATGCTTATCTTCATTACTGTTGAGGATTGTTTTTCTTAATTCATTTGAAGTCAATAAGGTTTTAACATTGTCGATTGAAATTATATCACTCCTATACAACAATATAGTAACCAAGTGATGATAAGATTTAAGCAAAGAAAACATATAGACCAAGCTTGGTCCTCATCATCAACTCACACATCAATATTACCCGAATCTAAGATTATTTTATTAATGTAACCTATGTGTTGTTCAATAGGTGTAACTTCTTACATCTTGAGCATATACAATCATTGTTTCAAATATAGGCGATTTGCAAAGGGCTTAACTATGTTTAAGCTTTCCAACTTCAACCATAGACATATAGGTATTTTATCCTCGACAACCTCTCTTACAACATTATTTGCCAATGAAAGAACCAACGAACCAAAATTATTCTTCAGAAATTCATCATTCTCTTCATCTAAAAATTCATCAGGTAGAAACTCTCAACCTTTGAGTACTTTTTGCAAACCTTGTTACTTCAAAACCTTTATATCTTTAGTCTACATAAGCCAAAGTCATTTTTTCCATTGAGCTTTTGTAAAATGAACTTCATGGTAGACATCCTTTACGGTTAAACTAGCCCTGATAGTAGTTTGTTTTGTCCAATTTGATCAATAGATATAGAAGTATGCATGGAAAAGAAATCAAATACAAATGATGAATCAAAACAACATTTAACATGGTTCAACTTCAATTGCTAACCTATGTCTATGGTGTGAAGAGAAAAAGAGTTTAATATTATCAAATTTGAGGAGTACAGAGATTTCTTGATTTTGGATTTCAGTTAACACCTATCTCTCTCATTTGGTTTAATCGCTCAAAACCCAACCTCTATTGTAACTTAAAATATTTCCTATGCTGAAAATTGATTCCACAAGAAAATGCCTTTACACAAGAGCCTAGGTTAAATTCTTTAAGAAAAAAGAAAAAATATGGAAAAAACTGCCTTGAATGTAGAAATTTGGGTTACTCCTCTATTTTGTTCTTTTTCTTTTTCTGTTTTTTAGCTTTAAACACTTAAGGCACAAGTATAATGAAAAGTATGATTGATATATCAAATAGATCATGTAATGGTGATTAAATCACCATTTCAAGAGTATATATTTTTCTTAAAAAATATAACGTAGATAAATGATAATATATAGGATCATGCAATAATTAGTTTTTGCTTAAAGTTCAAATTGCTCAAAGCTCCACAAGACTATTTAATTAACATGAAAATGTTTAAAGATTAAAAGAATTATAGATGGATGTAGTCCTGAATGGATAGGTCCATCTTCCCAAATCAAGCATCATATATACATCAAATCATTTGCAGTATTCATTCGTAATTGAAACATCAATGAATCTATACCAACCACCTGCTACATTCATATAGTACATAAAAATAATTTTCCATATACATATAGAGTTTTTTGAAAAAACAAAAAAGCTATCTTACATCCAAGTTTTTGAAAAAAGTTATCTTAGGTGATGATATCCAATTTAATTAGTAGCAATGTAATATTAATAATTACTTTAAGAGATTAAATAAATAATAGTAGAAATAAAAAAGTCAAAAAGGTAATGTGAAGAAGAAACAAAGCTCAACGAACTCCCATTTATACAAATACCTCTAAACTTTTATCACAATACATTCTATGTCATCAACATAAAATTTCAACATTTTTGTGTGCCGAAATTAAATAATTGAATAAGAAAATTGAGTTTAAATTGAGAAATAATTAAGGACATTTTAATGAGTAGAATGAGTCTATCCACATAGGATACAAGTATACAAGTGTGTGAATAGTTATAACTTGAGATATAATAGTTATCCCAAATGAACACACCCCTATAGAAAAGTTAGTTCAAAAGCTAGAGCTATAACTTGAGCTCCAAACTCTTTAGTGGAGCTGACCTCTTTATTGAAAGAGTAAGTTATAGAATTTTATCCTATAGTTGTGTCTTTAAAAAAAAAATTATGATTCTAGTGGAGAATCATATTTCATCAACAAAATTGCATTGCACAACTATAAATAGGTGTGGCTAAAACACAACCAAAAAAAAAAGAGAAGAGAAAAGCATATTAGTATTTGTTTGAGCACCACGCTAAGCACTTTCACATCACTATCCATTTCATAAAAAAGTTTCAAGTCAAATTGGTTCACCGTTTTAATTGATTGGAGTGTTGTTTTTGATCGGGAACAGTCATTATATCTTGAAAAGCTATATGTCAGTGACCTTCAGCACCATAAAGGGACAAATAAAGCCTCGAAGATACTATTGAAGCAACAAGTTTTAGCTCAAGTTTTTCTATTATTGCATTCAACATATTTTTATTCTCTTATTTTATTTGATATTGTTATGTGCAAAGGCACTCTAAGTATTAAATATTTAAGCTTTGCACATTTGGAATATTTAATATGTTTTGTATGTTAAACTAAATTCAATTCTTAAATTTCTAATTTCTGTGCACAAGTACATACAAATCATATTGTATCCTAACAATTTTAAGGCTTTATTTTGTGTTAATACTTGCGTTGTCCATATTTTGTAGAAAGCATAGAGCCTTGTGAAGATTAATTTGCTATATATCTGTTTAGTTAGATTCATATTCTATTTTAATAAAAATAATATTTAGATATGAATTGTGAAATGCATCCATTAATTTACTAAAATCTTGTCTCAAAATTAGTAACTTTTTCTCTAACTTAGGAAGTAACTATAGTGCTTATACCTTCCTACACTATTGGATTTTGCCTTAGAAACAAAATAGATGAGCATAGTATATGTATATTTGATGGTCAATAGTATGAACGAATTGATGTATGAAATTAATCCTTGTCCCTTGCAATTTACCTCTTAGATTTGTTGTGAGCAATTAGTTCTATATTTCTAGAATGTAAAATCTATATAGTGATTAAGTAATTGCATGTATATGTGTTGACTTAAGGGAAAGGGACTAATCTATAGTTTGTAAAATCTATGCTAATAATTAGTTAAGTGATTGATTCTCAATGCCAAAGAAAATTGATTAGTTTCATATGTTGCTTTGGGAAAAAATAGACAATTAACTTGTACTTAAATCAAAAGTGCCTAGAATTATAAACTGTCTTATCCTGTACTTGTTTAGCTTTCTGCTCAAGATGTTATGTACAAAGGTTTTTGCCTTTCCTTTGGTTTATAATTCTTGAAATAAAAAAGTAAAATAGTGTATGCGAATAATTTTAATCTACATATTATTTTATAGGAATTCTAAAATTTCTATATTGTGATATAGGTTCTAGGTTAATTTCTTGTGGTAAATTTGTTTGTGTTAATTCTAGAAATTTCATAATGCAATCAAATAATGAGGCAACTAATGTTGCAAGTATTGAGTTCAATGTTAATGACGTTCATAATGGAGTTCAGATCGCTCTTGTTACTTCTATACCTATTATGGTGGGGCAAATAGAAAAGCCCAAAAAATTCAATGGGCATAAGAAGATAAATACTAATATTAGTTAGGTGGACAAATTACCTGATTAGAAGACATGAATTGTTCTGCAGTTGTTTTAGTGGTAAACTTAGTTGAAAATACCAATCAATGGTGGGTGGACACAATGGTCACTCGACATATGTGTATTGAAAGAAATATGTTTACAACATATAAGGAGGTTGGGGATGAAAATTTGTACATGGAAAAATCCTCAAGCTCTAAGGTGCATGGAGTTCGCAAAATAATACTGAAAATGATCTTTGGAAAGGAGTTGACTCTCAACAATGTGTCTCGCGTGCCGAAGATTAGAAGAAATTTGGTGTCAGGGCAAATGTTGAGTAAGAATGGATTTAAAATGGTATTTGAGTTGGACAAGTTTGTACTTACTAAAAATGGAATGCTTATCAGTAAAAGTTATTTGTGCAATAGTCTTTCTAAGATGAATGTAATGATCATCATGCCGAAAAATAGACCAAGTGTTGATTCTAATAATAAAATAAATTCTTCCTACTTGCTTGAGTTGTCTAATTTATGGCATCATAAACTAGGACATGTTAATTACAAGTCAATATCTAAGCTTGTAAACTTTGGCCTATAACCAAAATTAAATCTTGACTTAAAATCAAGATGTGAAATTTGCATTGAGGCAAAAATGACCAAAGTTCCTTTTAAGTCAATTGAGAGAAGCATTGAACCATTGAGTTTAATCAACATTGATATACGTAATTTAAAAATGGTGCAATCTAGAGATGGAAAGAAATATTTTGTAACTTTTATTGATGATTGCACTAGGTATTGCTATGTTTACTTACTTTCAAATAAAGTAAAGATGAGGCTTTGGAAGTATTTAAACAATACAAAAATGAGATCGAGAATCAACTTGGGAAGAAAATAAAAACACTTCGAAGTGATAGAGAAAGGAAATATGTTTACTCATTTGAAGAGTTTTGTGCTAAACATGAAATAATCCATAAAGTGATAGTTCCATCTTCATCTCAATCAATTGGCATTGCAGAGCATAAAAATAGGGCATTAAAAGAATGATAAATTCTTTGTTAATAAATGTAGGAGTACCTCAAAATATGTGAGGAGATTTAGTATTAACTACAAATCATATACTTAATAAGTTACCTCATAAGAAACTAAAAAAAGATACCTTATGAAGCTTGGAAAGGCTATCCACCTTCCTATCAATATCTTTGAGTGCAGGGGTGTCTAGTTAAGGTAGGAATTCTACCACTTAAAATGGTCAAAATAGGACGTAAAACAGTTGATAGAATCTTTATTAGGTATGCACAACATAGTACAGTGTATAAATTCCTTGTACTTAAATTCGATATAGATGGCATTTATGTCAATACTATTATTGAGTCAAGGAATGCAAGTTTCCTTGAGGATGTTTTTCCTTGGAAAAGGGAAAAAAAATACAAATCTCAATTGAAAGGTCTCAAGAAGTTCAAGAATTGGACAAAGAGGAAAATGAACTTAGACATAGCTAAACGGCTAGAATATCTAAGTTATTTGGACTTGATTTCCTAACTTACATGCTAGAAAATGAAACACAAACTCTCACTGAGGCTATGACAATGCCAGAAACTCTATTATGAAGAGGGGCAGTAAATAGTGAAATTGAGTCCATCATGCAAAACCACACGTGGCAATTGATAGATCTTTCTTCTAGAAATAAACCCATAGGGTGTAAATGAATTTTCAAGAAGAAGATGAAAGTAGATGGTACAATAGATATATATATAAAACGAGATTAGTAGTCAAAGGGTATAGACAAAAAGAAGGTTTTGACTACTTTGACACTTATTTGCCAATGAATAGGACAACATCTATTAGGTTATTGATTGCATTTGCAACTATAATCTTGAGATTTGTTAAATAGATGTTAAAATATCTTTTTTTAAATGGTGATTTAGATGAGGAAATTTATATAGAACAACTAGAAGGGTTTGTTGTTCCATGACAAGAGAAAAAGGTTTGTAAGTTAGTGAAGTTACTATATGGCTTAAAACAAGCACCTAAACAATAGCACGTAAAATTTGATCAAGTCATGCTTGCAAATGGTTTTAAGATCAATGAGTGCAATAAATGTGTGTACGTCAAAGGCACCACTTTCGAGTAGTTCATTGTGCATGTATACATAAACGATATACTAATTATGGAAAGCAACAATGACATAATCAAAGAGACAAAAAAGTTGTTGAGTAGCAATTTTGATATGAAAGGTATAGCAGTAACGGATGTGATCATCAGAATAAAAATTATTAAGACGTCTCATGGGCTAGTGTTAACACAATCTCACTATATTGAGAAAGTATTACAAAATTCTTTAGTCAAGAAAATAGCCCAGTAAAAACTCCCATAGATGTGAATCAATAGCTTACCAAAAATAAGGGTGAAGCAAAGGCTCAATTACAATATGTGTGCAAAATTAGAAGCCTCATGTATATCTGAATTACATGAGACCTGATATAACATATATTATTGGTAAGCTAAGTAGATATACCAACAATCCCAGTCAAGAGCATTGGATTATTTTAATTAGACTCTTAATGTATTTGAAATATTCCTTAAGTTATGGATTGCATTATACAAGATATCCAGCTGTAATTGAAGGAAATAGTGATGTAAATTGGATATCAGACTCTAACCAAGTCCACAAGTGGATATGTGTTTACAATAAGAGAAGAGGTCATGTTGTGGAAATCCTCAAAACAAACCTACATAGCTAGGTCAACTGTGAAGTTTGAGTTTATAATGTTGGACAAGGCAAGTGAAGAAGCAGAATGGTTGTGCTATTTATTGGAAGATATTCCTAATTAGCCTAAACTTGTGCCAATGGTTTACATTTATTGCAATAGTCAATCTGCGATTGGAATGGCACAAAGTAGTATGTATAACGGCAAGTCTAGACACATACTGTTACCATTAGACAATTGCTCTCTAATGGAATTATCTCTATTGATAATCTACTAACCAAGGGCTTAAATAGAGAGCAAGTTAACCATTCATCGAGAGAGATAGGGCTTAAGCCTATAAAATAACTAAGACATAATAGTGGAAACCTTATATAGGTCATTAGAGATCCTAAGAAATAGGTTCAAATGGAAAAATAAGTTATTATAGCTCAACGTGCAAGCATTGTAGGGGACCAATGCCCCTTCCCATTCCTATGATGAGCAGAACGTGCCACCTGTAAAAGTGTGACGTTAAGCATTACTTTTAAGGGCTCTTATATCTTACATTTTAAAGTGAGAGTGCAGCAGGAACCTTTTAATAAGAAGCTACATATGTGAGTAGGGATTGAGCCAATCCTATGAGAATTTTAAAGTTGAATTCTCAGAGAGTACTCATGAATCCCAAGAGTTATTCAGGGCCAAAATGAACACAACAATGAGAACTTAAGTTAACTATTAAGTGGTATTGTGTGAAGTTCTATTATCTTGGTATACACAAAAAAAATGAATCATTTAAGATATCGCGTCCACTGGTTAGCGAGTGCATCTAATAGTTCTCACTTGGAAAGGTTCAAAACTAAAAGATACTTCTCCTAATGCAATATTGCTCAAGTTGAAACTCTTTCATGTGTTTTTGCATTCATATGCATGTTTGATGAGATACTTTTTTTATTCATGTGGGGGATTGTAAAATTTTAGCATATTTATATGCCAAAATTAAATAATTGAATAAGAAAATTAAGTTTAAATTGACAAAATAATTTAAGAACATTTTAGTGGGTAAAATGAGTCTATCCACATAGGATGTGCAAATAAAATAATTAAAGTTGATTGTGCCCCGATGGCCCGATGGACACACCCCTATAGAAAAATTAGCTCAAAAGCTAGAGTTATGACTTGTGCTCTTAGGCTTTTAGTAGAGCTATAACTCGTCATTAAAAGAGTAAGTTATAGGATTTTATCTTATAATTGTATTCTTAAAAGAAAAAATTATAATTCTAGTGAAGAATCATGTTTCTTCAACAAAATTACATTACACAACTATAAATAGGAGTGCTTAGAACCCAACCAAAAAAAAAGAGAAGAGAAAAGCATACTAGTATTTGTTTGAGCACTACACTAAGCATTTTCACATCACTATCCATTTTATAAAAGAGTTTCAAGTAAATTTGATTCTAGTCAATTGGAATGCTGCCTTTAATTAGGATGAGTCACTGTATCTTGGGAGGCTATTTGTCAGTGACCTTTAGCACCATAGAGTGACAAATAAAGCCTTAATGACACTGATGGAGCAATAGGTCTCAACTCAAAATTTTCCCTTACTGCATTCAACACATTCAAGTAGGATATCTTATTCTCTTATTTTATTTGATATTGTTATATGCAAAGGCAGTCTAAGTATTTAATATTTATGCTTTGCACATCTAGAATATTGCATATGTTTTACATGTTAAACTAAATTTGATTCTTAAATTTTTAATTTTTTTGCATAAATATATACACATCATATTATATCCTAACGATCAATGAGTTCAATACACTTTCTCCATATCTTGTACCTTTCAAGCTTTAGATTAATTTGAGCATAAGATAATTATAACAAGAAATCTTCCACTTCCTTAACTACTTATTTGTATTGTAGATCAAAATATTTTCTTAGTTGACGTGAATTCTCAAGAGAAATACTAAATACTTGAAATTTTATATTCGAAGCAACAAACTAGATGTGAAAAATAATTAAAGAAAATATAAGTAAGAGTATGTTTATTGCTCTTGATTTAATGTATGAGGTAAATATAGTAAAGCACTTATTTATGAAGAATCGAAATAGAGGGTTCTTATTGGAAAAAATTCTTGGGAAAGGCCCAATTTGACATTAATATTATAGAATTGACTAAATAAGTTTTAGGATTTGCATCTTTTTATTCGAAATGAGTTTCGACCCAAACTGGATTTATGAGAAGACACCATCTAAACCGTTCAAGAAGCACCATGAGGTTTAATTTCTAAAAAATATATAGGATGAACACTAAAATAATACATCGATTGAGAACTATAAATACTTAATTCCTCATTTAATGCATTGGAGCAAGTGAAAAAAATAGGTCAACCCTTACTTTTGCACCAAACCAAACCAACCCCCCTACCTTTCAATCTTATTATACTCCTAAGCAAGACTAATCAAGAGGCAATGCTCGAGCCCAATCTTAGGTCGACCATCGGACTTGAAGGCAAATCATACTAATATCATCCGTACAGATCAGGTTCGATCATCTATGGCAGAATTCATATTCTTAAGGTGTGTATATATATATATATATATATAATTGTTTGGCCACTTGAACCTTCAAAATTCAAATACATTAATAACCCGTCGATTTGCAGTTAAGCACATCAGTAAAGAAGGATATTACACGAAACAAGTTGACAATTTCATCCTTACTAAGATTTAGACCTTATTAAATAATGATTATCATAACTCATGGCATGGAATTCTGAAGTCTCCATGTCTTCCGCCGTCCTCTCTTCTGGATCTTTCTCGTTTGCAATACATATATTAAAGATGAAAACATCCGCGTCAAACTCGGACCTCTCCAAAAGCCACCCAGTTTGGTGTTTGCGATGATTTTTAAAACCATATCTAAATGGATCTTAATTCGCGTCCCTCGAATTTTAATGCTTTGGACGCGAATCCCCTTTAAAATAAGAGTATAAGTTGATATACTATTTATACTCTCAATATATATGTAAAAGTAAAAAGAATATATTTTGCAAAAATTAAAAATTGCATGAATAAATTTACAAATAATTAATGCTTTATCAATAACATTAATTATTTTCTCATATTTTAGAAGTTCGAAAATTAACTTTTTTAGAAAAAATATATTTTTAAAATATTGTTAGGCGGCGTTTGTTGGAGTTTAACATGTCCAATCACTAGTTAAGTCTTGAACTCGAGTCTGGATAGATATGGACTCCAAATAAAATTAATTAAGCAGATTGAATCTTAAATTTCAACAAACTTACTTCAGATTGATTTATGATTATCTCCAAGTTCGTCATATATAACATTGTTAAAGGAGGGTTCACGATAGTTTAGATTATCACATTAAGAATAGATTGATATTGTTGTTGAATTTTAAGTGTGCTTAAAGTAGTCATATTAATTAAAATTATGATTAGTAGCGGACGACGCAAGTCTCACACATAAATATGAGATTGAAAGTTTAAATATTTTTATTTTTTTTAAATCAAACTATAACATACAAAAGGTTTCGACATTGAACCCTAAACCGGATATTAATCCTCAAAAAGGAATAATGATGGTGTACGTTTAATTGATCCGTCTATAAAACTCGAAAGACGGGAAGATCAACTTTCCTTACATTTTAAGAGTTCGAATTTATTAGGTTTTTAGCGTGATACATACGTGTGTGTAGAGAGAGAGAGGGAGGGAGAGAAGAGGGAGGGGGCGGGGGGCTAGATGGGTGACTCTCACATGTGATCCTGTCATCATCAAACAGAATGCAATAAGCGCGCACATGAATCCTACCCCACACCATATGTATGTAACCTAAGGTCCTAAATTAAGGCCAAGTACATTTCATCTGTTTGTGTGAACGAGTGCTTTACAACACAATTGAAAGATGTCTCATCATACGTATTAAAAATATTCTTTTCGTCGAGTCTGTCACATAATTTTTAATCATAAATAAATAATTGATTGATTGGTTGTTTGATGTAAAAGTTAATCAACTCAAAATATTTGAAATGAAAGATACGCGTGAACATATATATATATATATGTATGTGTGTTTTTATGAATATTTATAGAAATATAAGAGAGAAGAAATTAAGGGAAAAATAATAGGAAATGTTTAGTTAGTGCATGGTGGAGGCCTGACAAGGAGCAAATTATTAGACAAGGCCGGTGGACCGAGGTGTGTCTGTCATGTGAGCATGACTGTATATGTATAATTATATATCTGATGTACTCGCGAACACCGATACTCTTATGTTAATAAACTTAGGGTTTTGAAGATACATATGAAGGATGAATGTCGGGCGCGAGGGCGAGAGGGAGGGAGTGGGGGTCACTCCCTAGCTACTAGCTCTTATCTTGGGCACATGCACGAATCACACCAATATCTTTGACCATGACGAGCTCCCATATATGCCTACAATTCCACCATGCACGCACACACACATATATATAATATATTATATTATTCGCCCGCATCAGTACAACCCCAGAAATCCTGTTGCAAAGATTGCGTGCACGATCTGGATCGAGAGTCGAGATCTAGCAACTGATTTTGCGGTACGTACTGCAAATTTGAAAATAACTGCGCTAAATCATTAATTCTGCATGCCTTAGAAAGATGACCTTTCTCCTTTTTTTTTCTTTTTTTTCTTTTAATGCAACAGTTGGTTAGTTGGTAATCTCTAATAGTAATATTAATGATCATCACATGCGATCCCGCACACATAAATATTTTTTGAGTGCAACATTTTTTTATTGTGAAAATTTTTTATTTCGTATGATAAAAATTAATGAATAAATTATATAATTTTTTTTTGTCATCATGATACAATTAAAAGATAGTATAAAACTTTATGCGAAAGAAACTATTAAATAAAAAGTCAATACATAGTAAAATTTCCATAACCACCTATTTTTTTTTGTAATCATAAGGAGTAACTTCTCAATCAAAATTTGTTGATTGAATAATAATGCACTCAAATTAGTTATTTTGTCGAAAAAGTCAAACAATGCAGTTGGAACATATTGAAAAGTTATTAGTAGCTAGAAGAGGAAAAATTAGTGGGGGATGAGTTATAAAAATTGGAGAGAAGAAGAATTAGTCAAGGTAGAAGGAGTTATAGAGGTTGAAATGAGGAAAAGTTAATAGAAATGAGTCATATATACTAGTTATTGATAAAATTTTAAAAATTTATGTAAAACTTCTACCTTGTATGAGTATTTTAGGTAAATAATATTTTGGAGTAGCATGAGTAAGAAGACTTTTTTTAAAATAGTACGGATATCAATTATGGAGTTATCAATTAATTTACTAACATTTCCCTAACACTTTTATGTGTAAAATTTGGGATTCAAATCTTAATAAAATTCTTAACGCACATATATATAAATGATATACCCAATATATGCCCTAAGGACACATAGGTAAATTTAATAGAAGACAAATATGATTTATGGGGTTGGGCTACTAAGCCTACTAAGAAGAGCTATCTATCCTAAGGGGCTCAATCCTCTTAGATAGGGTTGTCTATAGGTCAAATCTAGATCGAATTTATCATATTCAAATATGAATTCAGTTATCAAAATCTATATCTAAATCCAACTTAAAATATTATATGATTTTTGTTACTCAATACCATATCCAAATTTGATGGATATTCGAAATTTGATTAAAAAATTCACCCAATTTATATTTTTTTTCTTTTTTTTTCCTTTTGAATTTTATAAAAAATATTGTATTTATAAAGTAAATATATATCATATTTGAATTTTTAATAATTTTTTATTACATATTAGCCCAAAAGTTAAATATTTGAATACTAAATTTCTATTTCACATCATATTAATGTATAGATGAACTATAATATATTATTATATTTGACATTTTATTTATATTCCTCTTATTTTTTAGGTTAAAAACTCAATATTCATAGTATAATATAGACATTAATATAGATATTAGGTCAATATAATATATAAATTTAATTTTAAAACCTTTATTAATATTATATATAAGATTATTAATTTAATAAAAAATATTAAAGTTTGAACTCAAATATTTAATGGATCAGATTACTTAATTCCATATCCAATCCACTTATTTCGAATTACAAATATTCATAATCGAATTTGATCCGTCATATATTTTAATTGAATAAAAATTCTAAAATTCAGATCGAATTCAAATTATATTCAAATTAAAATCTTATCTATTGACAACCCCACTCTAACAGGTCAATCAGTATAATACAAGGAACAATAGCTAAAAAAGGCGTTGAATAACATTTTAATTTAGTTCGAGTACTCTATTAAAGCAAGCATGCTTCTAAAGTAGAAACCCACAATTTCACAAGTTTTGGAAAGATTCTTGGATCAAAATTCTGCCATATCATATTAGTGACATTTGTAGGAAATGCTTTTTTGACTCAGGAAACACTCAAAATTAAACGAGATTTAGACTTCAAGACTTTATTGTCCAATAGTGTCCAAGGAGAGAACACACAAGTAACCAAGTAAGAGTTGGGCTATTGGGCAGCACCTAATGTGCCCCTAAAGTTGGAATTCTTAAGCAAACCACAAGCCTTGCATCCTAGAGGGTTGGTCCTACACATTGCTCAAGAGGCCTTGATTGCATTAGCAAAAGATGCCTTAGCAGAGAAGGCAACAAAGATTATAGCCCAATATTCCCCAAAACATTACCCGTAGGAACTACCCTAGTCCTCTCATTGAAGTTGAGAAGTGTTGATCTCCTCTACCTTAGTAAGTGGATACTCAGTCTTCCCTCTGTGTCGACCTATCTCGATAATGCTTTAACATCACTAGAATTGTCCTCCACTTTGCGCTCCTCAAACTCATGGTTGATATAGAAGATAAATACCTCTTTTTGGCTATTGCCCTCCCTAGGCACAGTTGATTCTACTCCAAAATCTTGGCAGGGTCACTTCTTTATGGCATGAAGATCACGAACCTTCTGAAGTTTGATGTACAAATGATCCTTAAGAACACTTAGAGAACTTCCTAGCCTATATATAACTGTATCACCTAAGAAGGGTTACATACCACAAGATATTTCATAAAATATTGTCCAAGCGCGCCCTAGCATTTGTTTAACCAAATGCTCATCAAATCTATCATCGAGTGGATTTAACTGGCATAACAAGTGGCAATCCTCATGGTAGCTGAGCAATAAGGCTTGATAGAGACCTAAGAAAATAGCAAACAATCCCAAAAAGTAATATTCAAAGTACTACTATCATTTTAATCGCAATAAAGAGCACACGATCAAAAAATATTACCAACTAAAGGATGAGATCAAAAGACTAATCAGGTTAGGGTAACTTAAGGAGTTTGATGCTAAATGATAAGATAGCCCTAAAAAGTTCTCCCAAACTATAGATGCAGAAGATTATATAAAGAGACAAAAATAATGATATGAGCTTCGAAAAGAGCCACACAAACATGAAACCGACAACCAATAAGGGATCATCTTAGTGATCTTCGATAGACTTACACAAGGAAAATCCACAATGCCCCAAAGTTCGTAGTGAGGGTCACAAGGCAAATGCACACCGACTCACTTGAACTAACTTTCAATGTATGTAAAGTGTAGTCTAATAGTTTGACATGACTTTTGGAGAGAGATTTGGAGGCGGGAAGAGACAAACACAATGATGTCATAGTAATTTTGGTCTCCCTAGCTAACTATTGGGTAAAAAAGATCTTGGTATACAGTGAAA
Source organism: Jacaranda copaia (assembly GCA_014898725.1). Classification (NCBI taxonomy): domain Eukaryota; kingdom Viridiplantae; phylum Streptophyta; class Magnoliopsida; order Lamiales; family Bignoniaceae; genus Jacaranda; species Jacaranda copaia. The sequence continues at coordinate 422,375 of JACGDI010005419.1, read as the reverse complement.
GCTTGATGATTTCAAATTTGATGATGTTTTTTGCAAGTAGGCATAGCCAATGCACATATCCAGTAAGTCAATAGCTTGCTAGTAGGCTTCAATTGGGAAACAATAGAAGCTATAGGGGAAATTCCTCTCCTTTTATCTTTAAGCACTCATCAAATACATGTTACAAAGATTGTGAAATTCTTGCTGGTAAAGGTCCATTAGTCTACAATGTTATTTTAGGTTGACCACCTTTGGGTATGAAGATGAAGTTTCCTACCCTTGATGATCCTAGAGAGATAGAAAGAGACCCGAGAATGAAAAGCGAATGTTGCTAACACATTAAATAATGTTGCAAAAACTCGAGAGAGCTAATGAAATAAAGTAGATACCTATAGATACCAAGCTTAAAAAGGAAAATAAATAGTAGTTGAGGAGACCAACCTAGCAAAAATGATGGCCTTGGAGCAAGAGCTGTCTCCCTTAATAGGGATCGCACCCAACAGTTAATCGTACCTAAATGGGTGGCTGTCAAAGTGCGATCACACTCAAAGGAGGTCGCACTAAAAGCTTTAAAGGAGGCTGCCTAAAATCTAATAATGAGAACATAGAAATAGAAAATGATCCTATAGCCATGAGCTTTTAAGGTGAAAAAAATACTAAAATCCCAATTACTGAAAAATATATAGAGCCTACTAAGTAGCGAAATTTCCCAGCTAAAAAAAATGTAGGCGTAGCTAGTATCTTCTATTTCTAGAACTCTTTTGATCATGTTTGCATTTTTTTTCCTTTCCAAAATCAATCAATTGAATAAGGTTGCCCATTAAGCAGCCCACATACATCCATATTACCTTTAGACTTAGTTGATTAAATAAAGATGCTTATTTGGTAACTTTAATATTTCCTCTTATTTATGACTACATAAAACTTTGCATTTTCAATTATTAAATATCAATGTGCATTTTAGAAATCACAAAGTATCATTGAAAATCTAACTAGCTCAAGCGACCATAAGATTTGTAAACCATCATAGTACAACATATCTTAAGACTTTGATGCTAGTCAACACCAACTTATGCCATCTAAAACATAAAGTTCTACATGAGATCCTAGAGGAAGCCCATAACAACTCAACTCTGCATGAGATCCTAAGGAGTCCTTGAAGCAACTTTAACTCTGCATGAGATTGTAAAGGGTCTTCAAAGCAACTTAATTCAATACGAGATCTTACGAGGTACTTGATAAAAGTTAACTATGCATGAGATCCTAAGGGGTCCTCGAAGCAACTTAATTATGCATGAGATTCTAAGCAATTTAGTTCTGCATGTGACCTTATAGGTTCCCTTGCACAACTTATCTTTGCATAAGGCCTATGTGGTTCCCGAGCAACGTACTACTAGTAATGGAATGGAAAAATACTAAACTTACTATTTAACATGGTGAAGTATTCTAGAGGGGGCATATCATCTGACAATCTCCCAAAAATAATAACTTATACTCATTTGAAGGCAAATAAACTTCTAGACTTCTCGATTCTTACTCTAATTCCAATGACTCAATAAGAAGTAGAATGATTAAACAGGGACTAACAAATTCACTCTTGATGTAAACCATGTATCAAAGACTAGAACAATAAGATGATGCAAAGCAAGGGTTCTCTTATCTTGAAAGAAAAATTGCAACCACCGTCATTGTAGCCACCCAACTTCTTTACGACTTCTTTTAAGGTTTGTTGTTCCCTACCAAGGAGTATGTAATTTTGCCACAAATCCTAGGTGATTCTCAAAAGTGTAAATCTCTATCAAAAATTCAAAATGATTCATGGAGAGTGAAACTCTATCGAAGATCCTAAATAACTTGTGAAGCATAAATGTCGTCGAAAATTCTAAGTGATTCATAGAGTGTAAGCTTTCCTAAGGGATCCTATGCTATCTCCAAGATGTAATGCTCCATATGAAATCCTAAGGGATCTTCTAAACAAAATTACTCTTGGTAGGTGTGAGCCAATTACAATCAAACAATTCATGAATAAATCTATGAAAAAAATATAATCAATATCCTCTCGAAACCTAAGCAACCAAGAGAGAGATATCTCGAATGTTAAGGCCCCAAAAAGATGTCAATGTTTGAAAAATGGATGAGGAGAGAGAAGTTTTGCTTAACCAATCGTGCAAGGGCAATCACCCGCAAGGAGGACAACACCTAAAAAGTGACCACACATAAGGGAACGATCCCATAGCAGATTGACCCTTTAAGAGCCCTATAAGAAGTTGCCTCGCTAGAAGGTCAGTCACTCTCTAAATGGCTACTCTAGTTGGCCTAATTCAAGGGTGGCCACCCTATCATAGTCAACCTTTAGGCACCCTGACACTAAACAATGGCTAGCCTCTTTGGGCTAGCAACCCTCTTCAAGCTCCCATCTACTATTTCTTTACTTCAATATGTTGCTTTCATAAGATTTAGTCCTATCTCTTCACTCAAACGAATTGCGAACTACGTCGAAATAGGAGGCAAAACCACACAAGAAAAAGATTTATAAACTAGTGCAAGAGAGAAAGCAAAAACCAATTAATACCCTATAAAAATGGTTTATCACATATCCTTCATTGAAGTACTCTGCTCAGCACCTTAAGTCTCAAGTTGCATACAGGATAACTACTCTCGATCGCACCTAAAGTTTGATGCCTAAAGAGACACAAAACAATTTTAAACTTGGTAGGAAGCATCCTTGTATCTCAAGAAATATTTTATGCAAACACTTCTATAATTCGCACCTTGTAAAATTTTCTGCTCATGGACTAAAGTCCTCACAACTCTTTCATTGAAGTCCTCTACTCAATGCCTCAAGTCTCAACTCATGCTAGGGACAACTACTCTCAATTATACCTAAAATTTGATGGTTGAATGGACACAGAATAATTTCAAACCTAGAAGGAGGCATCCTTGTATCTCAAGAAATATCTCATTTAAATACTTTTGTAATCCACAACTTGTAAGAGTTTTTGCTTGTAGGTTGTTTATGTCTTAACTTGTTAGCTGACAATTCCTTGTCGCTCTTGCACTGGCTCAATTCATGATCGCCACTCTTCTAAAAAATATTACCCCCGACATCTCCTTTGCTCTATTCACTAGTGTCCTCGTGTACACAAACATGAATAAATGATGTCCACAATAACAAAACTCAATTCTAATAATTATAGCACAAGACCATTGGTAGCTTCTATAAGCTCTCAAAAGTGCCTACCCACGACACTTTTATGTTATTCAAACTATGCTCTTTAGCATAACTCCTTTATGTTTTCCAAACTAAGCTCTATAGCATAATACTAAAAAAACCTATATAACTACTGGATGATCATTAAAACAAAGCATCTACTTAGCCAACTATGCTTGACATATACAAATCCAAAAATAAAGAAGTTCGCATAAAAGACGTATGAATAGCCACATTAAGTGAATCTGCTAAGTTAATCCAAAGGAAGTAAGCTAATACAGTAACGAAAACATCCCATAATCTTCCAAAGGAACGATGAAATGGTAGTATATAGAGCCTCAACAAGAAAAGAAAAGGAAAAGAAAAGAAAAGCTAGCAATTTTGCCTAACACACAGAGGAAAATAATATAACTAAGAGAGAATACAAAAGCTAAGGAAAGGGGCTCCAAGTTGCCCTCATGGGTGACCAGCCCATGTCGAGCAACCCTTGGTGACCCTAAGGGCACCCAATGCAAGAGACATGCAATTACCTTGATGGACGATTTCCCTAAGCAACCCCAAGGGCGCCAGTAGGAGAGGCATCTAATGAGGTAACTTTAAAGGCACCCAACAAGAAGCCACCAATATAGCCAAAGCATCTAAGGAAAACAGTATTAACACTAAAAAATGCAAAATAAAATAAAACAAATAAATAATAATTACAAGGTCAGATTTAAAAATAATGAGAAAAACATAAACAATACTTTCAATTCAAAATTAGCTATTTCCAATCAAAAGTGGGGGAGAGAGGTGTACGGCTAGATGATATACCCCACATATGTTCTAGGAGTGCAGAAGTAAAATTATGACAAAAAACAAACATGGCTTATTGGGATGAGCCATCAAACTTACTAAAATTGGCTGTTAAGACTAATCAACTTGGTCCACTAAAAACTTAATCATTATAAATACCAGCAATCATAACCAAAAAAATATCTAATGGCATTTTAATTAACTCAAGCACTTTATCAAGGCAAGTGCATTCTAAAAGTAGATGTACATGCTATAAGAAAATATTAGTGACATTTTATGATCTAATGACACAAGAAAGGTAATATAATGATAGTTCTAAAAGAATGCCACCATAACTTATTATTTAGAGGCATTTTATTATTAAAACGACAAACAAAATAATTATTTGATTGAAAATGTTAAGATAAATGTATCTCAAAAATATTTAGCTACCGCCCATTATTTGTTTTGTTTTTTTAAATTGTACTATATAGTTATGGTTTCACTAAAGAAAATGTCATTACGTATTTAGTGGCATTTTATAGTGTAATTATCCACAAAAATATAGTGATGGTCAAAACAAATGTCATTATAATAAAATATTTAGTAGCATTTGATTATTAGATAACATATATATACAATTATGGTATTTTATTACAAATGACAATAAAAATAAAATTTGAAGGCATTTAATTAGTGCCATTAATTTTTCTTAAAAAATTACCACTCATTTATTTATGATGTCATTTAGGAAAAATTCTAAAAAATGTTCAGTGGTATTTGATTAATAAATGACAAATAACAATAGTGAAATATGATTGAAAATACCTACATAAATGTATTTGTAAGGCAATTAAGTAGTGAAAAAATTATCGTGTCATTTGTAAAAGATGCCACAAATTATTTAGTGGCAATAATTTAATGCCATTTTACAATAGTGGCACATTAATGTAACATAGTGATACTAACGAAAAAACCCACTATAATATATTAGTTAGTGGCAATTGAATAATAAATATTATAAAAATATAATTTCTTGAAAATACTAAAACAACTATATGTTAAAGGCTATTAATTAGTATCACTAAACAAAACTCTCATAATTTAGTTATAGCATGATATGAAATAAACATTACAAAAGTAAATAAAGTATATGTATATTAATAATTATAAAATTTATAAATTTGTATCTTATTATAATGTAATAATTAAATTAACTACTTGATATACTTTTATTGTATCAACAAAATTAACCATATTTTTAAAGAAGTATCGAATTTTAAGTTTTTGCCCATTTTTCTCTCATAACTTATACATTATGTTTTTTCTAAATATGTCTATATCTAAGTTTGATCTCTCACATCTTTTAAATATGTTATTTAATGTAATAATTTTGAGAATACATTAAAAAGTTGAACAAATATACTTTATTATAAAAATAAATTAATATTTTTTACTATTTGTATTGAATATTTGATAGATAACTTGATGATAAACTCATATTTTTGCAAATAGATGATTATATGTTTGAGTTTTATACAAAGCAATTAGGATACGCTAGAGTCATATATATAGGATACTGGATGTAAATTTACATGTCATTCAAAAGAATCTTTTGTGTTATTTAATTTAATATATTGGTTATTATGTCATCTAAAAAATCTATCATTATTTGCATTCTGTGTGATATGTTTAATATGTTAGTTAAAATAATCTTTGTAACATTTTTAATATGTCATTTATTGTACTCTTTTGCTGCATATTACCATGTCCTTTAAAGAAACTTTGAAAGCATTTTAACATGCTATTATATACATTTTTAGTGGCATATTAGTATATCATAAAAATATCTTTAGTGGCACTTTAATATTTCATTTAATGAATTTTTTTGTAAAAATCTAATGTATATTTTTATACATATTTTATTATATTTTATTAATATCACGATAGAAATAAATTAAATAATAATATCATTAAATATAATATTATCATTATAACACTATTTAAGCAATACTTTTTAATTCCATTAAATGTTCTTTTATTGTAGAGACACAAACTTCATAATTTTCAAAAGATGTCCGAATTCAAACTCGGACAACACCAATAAATAAAAAAAAGTAACTAGCACAGTGTACATATAGAAGAATGTCTGAACGAATATGCGCATGCATACATGCATCTATCTACTTGATGTACTGGACCACAAATATATGTAGAAGCTTTTGTGTGAATATCTTTTAACTACATTCGAACGATCTAGCTATATAAATTTCTATTATTTAACTAAGGATACAGAAATAATGAGAAATTAATTATGGTTCCAATTAAACCAGGGTCAGATCGATGCATAAAACTCAAAATTTTGATGGAAAATTAAGTGTGTAGGAGATTAATCTGTGCGTATATGGGGAAACTTAATCAAATAACAAACTAATAATAAGTCCTCGAACTCACTATAATATGCACCACAAGAAAATTGACATTTTATGGTACTAATTTTGTGACATTTTATAATATAATGATATATGACACAAAAAAATATTATAGTAATAATTGTAAAAGAATGTCATTATAATTTAATATTTAGTAATATTTGATTATTAAATGACAGACAAAATAGTGATATTTGATTGAAAATATCAAATAAATGTATTTCAAAAATATTTAACTAATGTCACTAATTTTTTTTAGAAAAATACCACAATATGTAGTTATAGTGCCATTTGAGGAAAAATATCATAAAATATTTAGTTACACTAACATAGTAGTAGTTATAGTGTAATGACATATAAAAGTAATATAGTGATAGTCAAAAAAATGTTATTATAATAAAATATTTAGTTGCATTTTGATTATTAGATGGCATATTAAATAGTGATATTTGATTAAAAATACCAACAAAAATATAATTCGAAGGCATTTAATTCGTACAACTAATTTTTCTTAAAAAGTGTCACTCATATTTATTTAAAATGTCATCTGGAAAACTGCCACAAAATATTTAGTGACATTAAGTTAGTGACATTCAATAGTGTAATGATATAGAAAAGTAATATGGTAATAATTGTTGAAAAATATGATTATAATACAATATATTAGTAGCTTCTGATTAATAAGTGACAAAAAAATAGTGACATTTAATTGAAAATACAAACATAATATATTTGTAAGGCATCTAAGTAGTGCCACTAATTTTTTTCTTAAAACATTCCACTCAATTTTATTTATGGTGTTATTTGTAAAAAGTATCACAAATTATTTATTGACACTGATTTGACGCCATTTTATAGTATAGTGGCACATTATAACATAATTATAGTAATAAAAAATGCCATTGTAATATACTACTTAGCAATAATTGATTAATAAATATTATAAAAATGTAATGTTATTGAAATTACTAACATAACTATATGTTAAAAGCATTTAACCAACATCACTACTTTTTTCTTAGAAAAAATCACTCATAATTTAGTTATGGTGTGACATGAAATAAATATCACAAAAATAGATAAGGTATATATACTTATTAATAATGCTAACATTTATAAATTTATATCTTATCGTAATGTATTGATTAAAATAACTACTTAATGCAATTTTAATGTATCAACTAAATTAACCATATTTTTCAAGAAGTACAAAAAATTTAAGACAATGTTTGTTTATAAATTATATGTTTTGGATTATATATTTTGGGAGAATGAGTTTTGGGAGTGGGGTTGGGGAATGTGAAATTTGTATTGGAGAATGTGATGTATGTTTGTTTATGATTTGGGAATAGTAAAAAAATTATTTTAGGAAAATTTAATATGTTTGTTTTTGTTTAGGAGGAAAACAAATTCTACTGTAGCAATCAAATCAATATCTTTTTATTGGGTTTTGAGACTATAATTAGATTTTAATAGTATTTTTTATTATGATATAGTAATAAAATATTATGATATGTAAATATATGTATATGTGATGATAATGATTGTAATGTAAAGAGTATGAGATTTTTGATCATTTGTCAGTTAAATTGTAAGAATAATCTGGTCATTTTAGGAACTATTTTGGAAGAAAAGGAAGGCATATATTTGGTTACATTTTTCCTGAACAATTTTGTTTTGGGGGAATGTAACCAAACATAACCTAAGTTTTTGTCCCTTTTTTCTCCTCACCTATACCTCTTTTTTTTTTTTTTTTTGAATATTTACTCACTAAATTTAATGTCCAACACTTTTTCAAATATATTATTTAATAAAATAATTTTGAGCTATATTTAAGTAATTGATAAAATATGCTTTTAAAGTATAAAAATGTAGTATTATTTGTGAAAATTTATAATGAACATTTAGTAGGCAGCTTGACAAAAAACTCATATCTTTTCAAGTAAGATGTGCATATTTGAATCTTATACAAAGTAATTGGATCATATTAGAGTATCATATATGAGTACTAGATGCAGATTAAGAGCCACACAGGAGAATCTGTGTATCATTTAATATAACATGCTATATAATTAATTTTATGGTATGTCACTATGTTAGTATGTTATCTAAAGGAATTTTTTGCAATATTTTAGCATCACTAAATGCATTTTTTGTGACACATTAGCATATCATTTAAAAATATTTTTGTGACATTTTAACACATTATTTGTTTTATTTTTTATAACATGTTACGTTATCATTTAAAAGAACTTTTATAGCGTTTTAACCTGCCACTACATGCAATTTTTAGTAGTATATTAGCATGTCATTTGAAATAATTTTTTAATGAAACTTTAACATGTTATTTAATGCATTTTTCATAACTTTGTAACGAGTCATTTGATGCAATTTTTATTGTATTTTATTAATGTAACTACAAAAGTAATTTAGTGACATTTATAGTTTTAGTTATATACAAGTAGTATTTTTAAAAAATATCGTTAAATATAAAATTATTACTATAATATTATGTAAGTGATATTTTTTAATATTTTTAATGTTTAATTTTGTTGGAGTGATGCTGACCTAAATGATTACATATACATGAAAAATTAACAAGCAAGCCACGGTCAATGCATCTCATTAATTCTTCACCAAACCGCTAGTGTATTGAATTAAAAACCGATAATTAAGAAAATAGCAGACCAATTCCAATAGATTTATGCAATGTTACTCTAGAAACTTCCGCTTTGTTCGCCTACGTTTCCCCCGAATAACCGCGTTTTGAGGAAACGCTCCTAAGTATGCCATCAATTTTTGGGGTTAATTTTATTATTTTAATCCCCAAAAACCCTTCTTTTCCATCCAAATAATCATTTGCTCTTTAATTTTGCATTTTATCATAAAATCTGTTAATGGCAGATTTTGTCTCCTCTCCCCCCCTCTCTCTCTAGATAAATAAAAGATATAAATATTTATAAAATAAAATATAAAAATTGTACATATATATCATCAAATACAAATTATTTATATAGTAAAAAATATCTAAATAAAAAATATATATTATTTACTAATAAATAAAAATATATAAAAAAATTCCAATAATATAACAAATTATGTTATAAAAAATAATAAAATATCTATGAAACATATGCATAATAAAAATATAACAAATAAGTGTAGAAAAAATATAATAAAAAATATATTTATAATTAAAATATATCTAATAATATTATTTATTTTATATATAAATAAAGTATAGGTATATAATATAAATACATATATATTAAAAAATTATTTTAAATAAAAAAGATTCCAGATTATAAATTGAATACAATATATGATAAAAAATATAATAAAAATATACTATATAAAATCAATATATATTACTATTTTATAAATAATAAATATATATTCCCAATCACATCCAATCATTATATATATACATATATATCCAATATATTTTATTATTATCTTTATAATTAAAAAAATCAATTCAAATTTATTTTCACCCTCAAACACCAACATAAAAATATTGATTTGACATCTATAGTATGAAATGCCTCCAACCAAACGTAACCAAACATATCAAAACTTGCCAAACTCTATTTTTTAATATTCTTAAAAACATAACCAAACATCAATCATATTTCCCAACCTTCGTTTCACATTCTCCCACAATTCTTTCATTATTCATTCTTCCTAAATACACAATAAACATATAATAAAATCAAATATAAAATATATCCAAACACTACCTTAATAATTTAATCACTTAACAGCAGATTTGCAAAGATGACTTACTTATATTATATACCCATATAGAGATATAAGACATATATAGATATAAATGCACCGATTTGAGGAGAGCATATGTACGCATCAGTCAAACAAAGATAATAAATGAAAGAAGCCACATCTGGTGCGAGTTTGTCGCTGACTTTTGGTGCCCACTGGCCATGCACATAAAGTCGTACAAACTAGGAACCTGACACCCACTGCCCAAAACAGTCATTAACTCTTTTAACAACTGTAGGAAGTTTCTCTCTGGATCTCTCTCCTCCTTTCTCCTTTTTCAAAATACTGTCCACCGGACTTAAGCCCCGTTGGGTGTCATTTTCATTTCTGCTTTTCACTTTCATCATTTTTTAAAAAATTAATTAATAGAAATAAATTAAAAATAAATTTATATTTGAATGAATTATTAAAAAAATAATAATTATATTGAATTTAGTATGCTATAAGTAAAGAAAGATAGAAATAATGAAATAACGAAAAAATATATATATATATTACTGAGATAAGTTATATAAGGACATGTTCTTCTATGTTTTGACCATTTTTTAGAAAAAAAAATTGAGGAAATGAATTTTTGGAAAAAAATTTGAAAAATGTACTATATATTTCTTTTTGTTTTAGGAAAATATATAAAATTATTTGAGAATTAGCTATTTATTTCTTTATGTTTTGGGAAGAGATAAACTTTATTGTAAATGTCAAGTTAGTTGCTTTTTTTTTTGTTTGATTTGTATGGTAAAAGTGATTTTTTTATACATATATGTATATATTTTTAAAGTTGGATAATGTGTGTGTATATATTTATAATGATTTAAATATGAGTGAATAAATAAATTATCTAGTAATAACATAAATAATATTTAACTAAATTTAATTCATTTTTTCAACAATTAGTTTAATTAAATTTGTAAACATAAGTTTTGAATTTTTTTTTTGCTAGTAAAATTTTAATATATAGATGTATGTATGCATATATATGAATGAGTGAAGCGAGAAAGTGATAAATGAATAAGTGATATAAAAGGTAGAGTGAGAAAATGAGGAAGTAAATGTGATTTTTAGGCTGTAAGATTTTTTAGGTGAATTGAAATGTGTTTTTTGAGTATAAAATTTGAGTTTTTGGAGGAAAAGATTGGAAAATGTGTCTTTATTTTGAAATTTTTTGGGGGATTGAAAATATTTTTGGGAAAATGTAGAAGAACACAACTTAAGTTATTGACAAATGCATTTTGAAAATAAAAATAAAAATGATGTTGGGTGAAAATATGTAAAAAGTGGCACGTTTTATTTATGAAATAGTAGAAAATGAAAAAGGGGGCTATGGAGCGAGTTGAAAATGAGTTTGGTTTTGGATGAATTATTAGAAAGTAATGATTATATTAGTTTTAATAAATTGTGAGTTGAGAGAGATAAAAATAACAAAATAGAGAGAATATATATAAATTATTGAAAAATGTGTTTTGAAATTAAAAATGAAAATAATGATGAGTAAAAATATATAAATGTGAAGGTTTTATTTTTAAAATAGTAAAGAGTGAAAAAAAGGGCCATGAAAATGAAACCAAACGGTGGCCCTGTTATACTTGCTCACCAAATTGGCCTTCTTGATTCAATAAGAGGAACACAATTCGTAAGTGGGAGAATTTGGGAAAGACACCATATGAGATCCAAGTTTGACTCAATGACTAAGAGTGTGATGTTTACTAAAATGTGTAATTATATGTTAATTTGAATTTTTTATTATGAAGATGTTAATTAAGTACTTATTTATAAAAATTTATTAAAATATTAATGAGAAAATTCACATTATAATTGATGAGTTAAATGATAATGAAGAAGAACGATAAAAATCGAAGAAATAATAAAAGAGGAACCTTATTTTAGAATGAGTCTAAACAAACTTGTTTATATAGCTTGGGTTTTGACAGCAGAGTCGAACCCCTTGGATGTACCCAATTCTTTGGAAGACGAAGACCTATATGGGTGTAGGTTTAATTTGAAGAACCCACACGTGTGTACGTTGCCTGACTAGTAAGTTCAACTCAAGGTGTAAGTGCAATGCAGCCAAGACTTAAGGCTTGTTCTTTTGCATTTTGGCCATTTTGTAGAAAATTTTTAGGAGAATGAGTTTTTGAAAGAAAATTTAGAGAATGTGTCCAGTGTCTTTTTTTTTTGTTTGGGGAGATATGAAAAATGATTTAAGAATGAATTGTTTATTTCTTAATATTTTGGAAAGAGTCAAATTTTACTATTGATATCAAATCTATTGCCTTTTTGTTGGGTTTGTAAGGTGAAATAATTTTTTTATATATTATATATGTATATTTATAGTTGGATGATGTGGGTATGTATATATATATATATATTTATAATGATTGAAATATGAGTTTAATTAATTTAAATAGTTATTTATTTTAAAATTTATATTTTTATAAATTTAACGTTAGCAAATAATGTATTATATGAAATAAAATATATATTAATAAATATTAATTATTCATGAAATAATAATTATATCTTAATTATAAAACAAAACAGCTTATATCATAATTGTTAATATTGGCTTATAAAAAAATTTAATTATTTTACATTAAATGTAAACCAATTGTTGTTTATTAATTAAAATATAATTATTTAACTATTTATTACTTACGATTTATGCATAAATAAAACTTAGTTATTTATTTAAATAAAATAACTTTTTAATAATTTATATATATAAGACTTAATAATGTTTCATCAAATTAAAAAAAAAATAATATTGATATGGGATAGCCTAGTAGGGCCAATAGGCCCAACTTCAAATGAGACAGCCTACGAGGCCCAACTTGATACGGTATAATTCAGTAGGCCCAACAGGCCCAAATTTAGAAGAGACAGCCTATGAAGCCCAGAGGCACATCAGTCTGGTCGACCTGTATCGACCCCATATGGTAAGCCCCGCGGTCGACCCATATCGACCTGAGGGCTACTTCCAAAGCCTTATCATCCAAGTCTGGTCGACATGAATCGACCTCCGATTACAAGTTGGACAAGTTGAACCTCTCGGCAATGATTATACGTGGCAGCTGATGTGACTGCTGCCAACGGATGTAACCACTTCCAACAACTCTGGCAACCCTGCCAACAACTCTGGCAGGAACGCGCTCCTATTGATATGACTATCCAGAAAAATAGGAGATTGTGCCACCTGGTACAGCCCCATGATCTAGGCAGAAAATGACTCCCAACCCCCCGTCATGGGAAAAACCAAGTACACCTAATAAGGGTACTTAGGTAAAATCACACTCTCATCAGACTATAAATTCTACAAGTACCACCACGCTCAAGGTAATGCAATTACACTATTCACTACATACCTATTCTATACTCTCCGTTCTACCGAAAATCTAACTTGAGCGTCGGAGTGCCTTAGCTAGGGGTACCTCGGCTAGTTCACATGTATTCTTGGTTGCAGATCTCAAGCCCAATAACATTCAAATCCACTGGAGTTTCAGACCTACAAGCTCCTTACAGCATCATTTGGTGCCGTCTGTGGGAACCTTTGAGATTGCAGCGTAAAAATGGTAAACACATGCAGAGTAACTTCTAGGAGGGAGGAAAACCAAAAATCTACTTCCCTACCACTCCCTAACCCCCAGCAACACCCAACCACTTCGGGCGTCAGCGCCCGCCAGGAGCAGTTGGTGACGCTACGCATGTCCAAGCTAATGCAAATGATTAGTGAGCAGGTTTCCACCCAGATATCAGCTCAGTTATCGGCTACTCTGAATAGGCAGACTTCAGTGCCAGCTCATGCCGCAAGCATAGCCCCACCGCCAGCACCGAAAAATAGGCCCCTGGAGAACAGCCCCTCCCGCCAGGACGCCAGACAAACACTTGCCCGGCGTGAACCCAGTCCTAGGCGCCAGCCAGCGGAGAGAAGACATCCAGAGCTTCGCGAGGAGGTGGCAGACTCAGAGGATCACGT
>JACGDI010005419.1:362526-402399 GCA_014898725.1 Jacaranda copaia | reverse complement strand
GTTAAGGCTATTGGGAGGTCCAACATTAAAAATAGTTTCTCAGGATAATGGCAAACCTATAATTGATGCCGCTCAATGTGATATAAAAAAAATGTTAATATATCAATCATTAAGTTTATCTATGAATTGAAAAAGAATATCACTAAAAAAAAAGTATTAGAAATCTTTCGTGTGGTTATTAAGTAAGTAGAAATTGATCACTAATAGATTTAGTGGTCACTCGTGTCAGGTTCGTGATCGATTTAGTGACGACTTGTGTCGGTTATAAAACTTCTCATCCCAATTTGTGTCAGTCACTAAGGGTCACAAATTAGGAACTGCTAACTCAATAAGGAACGTTTCTCCTTGGAGCTAATGTTGATAAGGGGATTCTTTCCATAACAGTTTCAATTAGTGATCTCATTGATCTCCTCGTGACCACTTGAAGTGACCTCAATATACGGTCATTGATTTCACATGGGCAAACTAAAAAAAAAAAAGAAATTACTTTGAATTTTACATCTTTTTAGGAATCGAATACTTGATCTATTGTTTGCGCAATAACTTATTAATTAGTGGACCAAATATATTTTCGTTCACTTATTTCAATAATATAATACATATCATATATACAAATTAGAAATCATTATAAATAACATTCTTATAAATAAGTTACTAGTATTTTGTTTTTTAAAATTTAACAAAACTAATGATTGTTCATTTAATATTTGTATAATGTTTTCTTCAATATAATAAGCACAATATTTATTATTTATAACTATTACCTCCAAATTTTAGGCATGCTTATCATAAATATATTATAATCACATTATGAATGTACCTACGAATTTATACATTAATAAATAGTATAAACATAAATATAGTAATATATGTATATGCTAATAAATACGCACATTAATATATAATATTATATATTAGTATATATTTACTCATAATATGTATATAATATATGTTATCAACATGTGTATATATTAATTAATTCTCATTTTCTTTCTTTTTGAGTAAGAATATTATTCTTATTTTAATTCTTTGTGCATGCATACATACACTTAAATATATTAATAATTGTACACCTATGTATGAAATTATATATTTATATATTTTTTAGACATATACACATCTTAGTATCATAAAATTATAGTAATATATGTATATAAACAAACACAATATTTCATTACTAATTATATAGGTTTACATAAATTTTATGCTTTTATGTTACAAGGATATGTAGAAAAATAGAACTCTATGTTTGTGACCGTTATTGATTGAAAAAATGTAGTCGCCAATTATTGACTGCATCAATGACTGAAAGAAAATTTGATTAAAAATTAGTAACCAAGAAATAATTCATTCATTAATTAGTAATTATTTTATGAAGTCACTAATATTAGTGACCAAAAAAGGATTTTAGTGATAAAAAAAAGAGTTCAGTCACTAATGGTCACTAAATAGCCACCATTGTTTTCTTAAAATTATATTTGAATCGATCATTGTCAATCATCGAATGGTACATTATTAGTGACCATAGTGTGCAATCATTGAAATTGAATCAGTAAAGCTCAAACTTTTTGTAGTGAGGCAAACATGATAGTCAACTTGTAATGATAGGGTGGTCAAGTTATAGTAGCAAGATTGGTCAAAGGGTGTATAATGAAACTCATTTACAGTTTGCATGTAAGTCAAAATGATGTTCACTTTCACTTATCCCTTGATGACTAACAGCATGGGTACTTTAGTTTTCTCTTGAGGTGTCTTGGTACTATTCATCTTAGGTGGCAATTCCAAATTTAACATGTTCTCATCCAATCCCCACAAAAAGACATAGACTCCATGGAGGTTTGCGAATTTTGGTTATATTTAACAATAATTTAGTCCTTTTTTGCTTTAACCGACTTCATTAATCCCCCAACTCCAGGATTTATGAGGAATTTTAATAATTATAAATGTCAAAGTTAATCCTAATCCTTAAACCTAAATAGCCATTTATTGTAAACCTTTAGTTGAATGCATCACACAAATCCATGCGAACCTATTATAAAATCAACCCTTTTGTCTCACTCCTTACTTTACGTTTACCTAATATAGCTCGAGATTTTTGCTTTCACCTAATATAGCTCAAGCTTTTAACTGGTATTTCATTTTTTTGACATTCAATAATAGTGAGTTATTAAAAGATGTATTGGAATAGTGCCCCACAGTCAATTAGAATAGTGTGTATCATTGCTGACATGGAATAATCTTGCTTGATTGATATTGTATAAATGGTCATCTTCATCATATGTGTTTTTAGTATTCTTCACAAGACATTTAGTTGAAGCTCTAAAATGATACAACATTGTAGGACTTGGGTCATGCATATGATGGTGATCATGAAACAAATGTCTCGATCATGATTTTAAAACATTCTAAGTCGTAGATTATTAGAGATAGGGCATCTAAGATTAGGTAGACATATTGTCCTATTTCATGGGTAATCAATGTACAAGACATATGCACATTAATGAGTACTTGTTAGAGAACAAGTTCACTAAACATTCGCTTAGAGAATTTATAAAATAACTAAAGTAACTTGTCAGTGCTAAAAAGTTCTCTAACTTACGATAGTCAATATAATTAATTCTTAGACTCAAAGTTCCACAACAACTTTGTGCTTAGGTCATTGTGCTTTGATGTTTGTTTTGACCACCTAGCAGATCGCAAAGGATTTATGTTGGGCACAAGCTATCTAAATATGGTTGGGAGAATCCTTAAACATAATGAACTTCCTAAAGATTGTAAAGTCAAGCTAGTTGCCATCGAGTTGAAGAAACATGCATATATTTGGTGGGAACACTTAAAGAAGTAATATGTACTTAATGAAAAAGAAAAGTCAAAACTAATGAAGAGATGAAAAGAAAACTTGTAGAAAATTCTTACTAGAAAATTGTCGTCAATAAGCATTTCTCAAGTAGTATTATTTCAAGAAAAAAAATTGTTTGTGGAAGATTGCATTGCTGAATTTAAAATACTCATGATGAGATGTGACATTGTAGAATCGGAAAAACAAACTATTGCTTTTTTTTCTTGGAAGACCCTATAATGACATCTACAATGTGGTGTAGCTACAGGATTACTAGACCTTTAATGATTTATGCAAGTTGGCTTTTTGAAGGTGAAAAGACAAAAAAAGAATCAAGTGGATG
Source organism: Jacaranda copaia (assembly GCA_014898725.1). NCBI lineage: Eukaryota > Viridiplantae > Streptophyta > Magnoliopsida > Lamiales > Bignoniaceae > Jacaranda > Jacaranda copaia. The sequence continues at coordinate 399,217 of JACGDI010005419.1, read as the reverse complement.
TGGTGCTCTATTTTCTTCACATAGAGGTACTTCTAACTAAAGGAGTGCATCTACTTCTAAGCATACACCCACACCAAAAGAGACGAAACAAAAATTTGTCTAAATAGTTTTAATACAAAAATATCATGGTTCGGGTGTAAAGGTTTTGGACACTTTGCTATAGATTGTCCCAATCACAAGATTATCACTCTTATAGAAGAGAAAATTGATGATGAACTTTATATGACAGTACTTTGTCCAAATCACAAGATTATCACTCTTGTAGAAGAGAAAATTGATGATGAACCTTATGTGATAGTGCTTATCTATGATGAATCAGGTGGATTATCTATGAAGATCATGGAAAATTTTTAGTCATTTGATGCAACCTCAATACAACTTATGTGGAATACGATTCTTGGCTCCACAACAATATTTTCCACACAAGGTGCACTTCTCATAGCAAAATTTGTAATGTGATCATTGATGGGAAAAGTTGTGATAATGTTGTTGCTACTACATTGGTGGAAAAACAAAAATTAGAGATGGATGATTATCCTCAACCATAATCTTGGTTTCGCAAGGGGAGTGAGGTAAAAATAAATAAAAGATGTCTTGTCCAATTTTCAATTGGTAAATATAGATATAACATTTGGTGTGATGTTGTTTCAATGGATGCTTGTCATTTTGCTTCTTGGTAGACCTTGACAATATGATCTAAAAATTTTACATAATGGTTTGAAAAACACTTATTCTTTTGTCAAATATGGTGAAACAATTATTTTAGGGCCATCGAAGATGAGGAATGATCTTAAACCTTCGAAAGGAGAGGGAAATAATTTGATCTCTAAATCTCAAGTGGATAAGGTAATTCGTGAGTCTATTTTGCTTTAGTGGTTTTTGAAGAAAATGAGGAAGGTCATATTGTCCCACGGAAAGTATAATTACTGTTGTAAGAATTTCAGGATGTGGTACTTGTAGAAATTCCACCCAAACTCCATCCAATATGAGAAATTCAAAATTGGATTGGTTTAACTCCTGGTGCTTCTCTTCTGAATAAGGCATCTTATAGAATAAGTCCAAAAGAGCATAAAGAGATGTAATGACAAGTTGATGAGCTTTTAACTAAAGGCCTTGTATATGAGAGTAAAAGTTCAAGTGCTATATTAATGGTTCTTGGCGTATGTATGTTGGTAGTAGATCAGTAAATAAATCACTATCAAATATTGCTTTCCATTTCATCTTGATGATCTTCTTGATCAATTTCATAACTTCAAGATTGGTTCTAAAATTGATCTTAGAAGTGGCTATCATCAAATTCGCATGAGACTCGGAGATGAATGGCAAACGACTTTCAAAATAATAGATGGTCTCTACAAGTAGTTGGTTATGCCATTTGGTCTTTCTAATGCCCCTTCTACATTCATGCGGCTCAAGAATCACATTTTTAAACCTTTCATTGGGAAGTTTGTTGTGGTTTATTTTAATGACATTCTTGTCTATAATTGCAACCTATAGAAACATTTGAATCACTGTAAACAAATATTTGAAGTGCGAAAAATTAGCAAAACTCATATGTGAATGTAAAGAGGTACCATTTTTTCTCAACAAGCCTATTTTTCTTAGGCAATGTTGTTTCTCTAGAAGGCATCACGATAGATGAGAATAAGATTAAGATGATTCTAAGTTGGCTAGCTCCTAAATCTATTCATGATATTCAAAATTTTCATGGCTTAGTTCCTTGTATCATAGATTTATCAACAACTTCAGCGCTATAATAGCATTTGTCATTGAGTGCTTGAGTGGTGGCGGCTTTTGATGGATAAAAAGTGCGCAAAATAGCTTTGATATTCTTAAATGAATGGTTATTAAGGCTCTAATATTGCAGCTACCAAATTTTGAGAAGATTTTTGAAGATGATTACGATACTTCAAATATAGGAATTGGTGTCATTCTTAGCGGTTATTAGCAGTTATTTCACTTGTGGATTCTCACTTCTTTTTGACCTTCTTTTGCTAAAAATAGTACACCTACAATGTGTGTTTAAGTCGGTTCATGCCTACTTTCTTTACATCTTTTGTGGGATTTAGATAATGCTTGAGTGAGTTGGTTTGTCGGTATCTATATATAGCTACTGCACATTGTTCAGGGTATATAAGGTGCTAAACGAACCTTTCTTTCATCATTTTCCTAAGCCACATAAAAATTCTTGTGTAGTTCACCTTCCTATAGAGGTCATTGGAATGATAGGTTTTTCTTCGTTATAGATGAGGGCAAGAATGTTCCTCGCTTCTCATACTTTGGTCATCCTGGTCAAGTTTACTATGACCTTTATGTGAATTTTTTTGATGCAGGACTATTTGATTCTCTTTTTGACATCACTTATATGGTTTCTATCGGTACTTAGCATATTTTATCTTCTGATTCATAGCTTATATTTATGCTCATTTAAGCATTTTTATATATTCTTGCACAGTACCTCCAAATTGACCAAGTTCTCTTTCTCTTTCCTAACAGGAAAGAAGATTAACTTAGCTAAGATTCATACTCAGAGGCTGAAAGGAGGTATAGCTGAGTGACATGTTATGGAGTAGTATTGTCGAGTGGGCATCACCTTAGCCCCCGACCCAATGGTCAAGTAATGCGTTCACTCTACTAACTTCAATAGTGGGCCACCTACTGTAAGTGATAAGGTTGAGGTGTTACCTTTCAATCTTATGAGGAAGTGTACTCTTGATCTTACTACTTTTCGACAGTCCACTTATCCTTTTCATGTTGGTGTGGTGAACGGGTTTTTTCATTATAGTTTGTAGAGAAATAATGAAGTGAACTCTTACTAAGATGTCGATAAGACCACATTTAGTATAAACCGCATTTGGAGCATGGTGTGTGAATATGATCAAGTTAAGTTGTAGTTGTTTTCTTCTTCTTGGTTAACAAAGATAGCCGCTGGTGATTTTGCCCGTGTATGAATTTACTTCTTTATTTTAGTTTGTTCTTCTCTCTCATTTTTGTTGTTATCAACATAAGTATTTGACTTTCGAGTACTCTTGCATTTTCCCATTACAGGGATAGAACTTGTTCAAGCAAATGTCTTGCTGAGCAAAAGGGGTTCTATCTACGACAAAGTATCTTAAGGAAGAAGCTATTGAAGCAGTTAAACATGCATCTAGAAAGAGGAGAAGTTGTCTAAGTTATTTAAGGAGCATGAATGCTTGAAAGTAAAGCATATGTAGAAGGTGAAAAGTGGAGAGATATTGAGGACCTCTGATATTGGGAAGATCTTCATTAATGCTACCCTCTTTAGGAAGCTATAACGGAAGTTAGAGGTTATAATGAATTTTTTGAAACAATAGAAGCAAAGGCAATGGTGATTTACGAGCAAAACATTTAGAGTTGTCAATGCATTTTAGGTGAGAGTGGATAATATTCTGAAGAGGATTTGTTAATGTTGGACTCCACTATTCTAGTGAACGTTGCTACCAAAGAATGTAAGAAAGGCCTTAACAAAGGAGTAGAGGTTATGAAGAGGAGCCAACAATACAGTGATGCAAGTTTGAAGATGTATTGGAGAATTGTTTAGTATTTTTTTTCTTTCACATTGATGTTTTCCTTCGCTGGCTAAGAACTAACTGAATGTTTTACCATTTTTTTCATTTAATTATAATAAGAAATTTTTTTCTATTTGTATTTAATTTGCGTTCAAGCAAATAAATTGTTAATTGTATTGCATAAGCATACTTCTCGAATTTGAGAATAAAAGATATCAAAACATTATCGAAGTGTTGGAGGAAAAATGCGACATGAGCATTCATTTGAGATACTAGATTTAGGTGTGCACACAAAGTACAAAGACAGATGCCATCGCCAAGATATAGCATCATACTGGTGTATCTTCTGGGTGCCCGACCAAGATGCTCAGTTGGTGTCCGTTGCATAAAAGGCCTCGGGTGCTTATTTGATACTTTTTTTGCTAGAAATCTTAGGCGCTCATTGGGCAAGCCTTTGCATTTGTCACGGGCAGCCCTTTATAATTATATCCAAGTACCTCTCTTCTTGGACACTTCTAGGTGCCCATGTGTAGAGAGTCCTTGGGTGCCCAGCTTTGAAATATATATTTTGCTTGTACAACTTTTTGCTAAGTCTACATTAGCACAATGCCTTCAATAGTTATGTTGACACTCAAAGAATTTTAAGTAACAAAGCATGATAAGTTCTTCAATGTGTTCATGAAGTAAAGGTGATTGTCAACATCAAGTGAGATGAGATTATTTTGGAGTGGTCCTCTTTTTAGTATCTTTGTTAGTTCGCCTTTATTGAAAGTACAATTTTCAATGGAGGGAGGTTGTTATTTTCATGCTTAAGTTGTGCATAGATTGGATATTGAGACTAGAACAAGTGTACTCATGATTTTCTGAAAAGCTTCACAGTAAGTGCATGACGACAAATAAAGTCACCAGACTTAAGAATTTTCCTTAAAATATCCTCTGAGTGTTGAAGCATTGACTTCCTTTATGGGATGATGTATGTATCTTTCAAGATGGTCTTTAGTAAGTATGTTTAGAATAATTGCATTCAAGAGTCACTAGTAAAACTCTTCGGGATGACATAAACTCCAACAAAGAGTCCTTAGAGGACTCTTTTAGAATGCCTCATATTCTAAAATGGAATCTTTAGAGGATTTTTAAGAATACCTTATACTTCTAAAAGGAGTCTTGCAAGAATTTTTTAATATGCCTTATACTCCTGAATGGAGTCTTTAGAGGGTTTTTCAAGAGAAGGACTACCACATACCTCCCAAGGGCTAATAATGGGAATATATTAGCTACCACATACTCTAGAGGGCCCTTGTAGTGGTTTTAGCCCAGTGACTGTCATGTACTCCTTGAAGAGCCTTATGGTAGGGCTTATATAGTACTTAATAATTTTTATGAGATACAAAATCATAGAAGAGGTGTAGCATATAGAATATGAAAAAGCTTGCATTAAGTAAAGAAATCAAGAACTAATGTCATCTTTGAGTAGGCAGGCTTTAAAATTACTCTTAGGCGAGGTGTTGAGCAGTCTCAAGCAAAACGACTTGGTTGAGTTGGCTAGTGCATAGGTAGGTGACCTATAAATTAGCAATGCTTAGTGCTCAATTTTCACTGGCATCTCCTAGGTTGCTCTAATATTAAGTAAAGAAATCAAGAACTAATGTTGTCTTTGAGTAGGTAGGCTTTAAAAAATACTTTTAGGTGAGGTGTGTAGCACTCTCAAGCATAGCTACTAGGTTAAGCTAGCTAGTACCCATGTAGGTGGCCCTTAAATTGGCAGTGCTTGGTGCTCAATTTTCATTGGTGTCTCCTAGGTTGCTCCAATAATTCATGCTGTTGGGACCAACTTCGTGTTAGCAGTGACAACAAAGCTCTTTCCTTAGTTACAAACATTCTTTTAGTGGTTCCCTATAACTTTTCTCTTCTTCATTATAGGATTATTCTCTTAAGGCATTTTTTAGCTTGTCCACATATTTGGCGAGGTATCCTTGCTAGATAGCACCTTGATCTGGTCCTTCAAATTCCAGCATTGTTCTATGGTATGCTCATTGAGGTTATTAAAGTTAGAATACCCCGAGGATCCATAATGCCTTAGTTTCAAATGTCCACTGTGAGGTATCTAATTAGACATTGAAGTGTAGCAACTTGCAATATTTCCACTCTTTTGGTTGTAAGAGATACATATAGAAGCGTATCCATCTAATCCTTTGCGTATTTGCAACTTACTTCTATTCCAAGTTAGCTCCCAAGTCTATTATACCATATTTGCTAGTATCTCAAGGATTCATCACTTTTTGTTTCTTTCTCTTCTTCTCCTTTTGCACCTGGGGTTTCTTTGAAAGTGTGATGAGGCCACCATCTATAGGTCTTTGTGGCTTCAAGTCCCTTAGATACTCTAGTTTTTCTTTCCTCACATGGTGTCAACCTTCGAATCCTTTTGTGGTAGGATTGATAAATGTTAGCACATGTAATAACTCCTATGTTGTTTCTTTCTCAATAGTGAGTAAGGATGTTGCTGTTTTGGGATATATACATTGACAAAAAAGTTGCGAAGAAAGCATTGTGTCAATATTTCTCATATGATGATGGATCTATCTAGTGTTAGAACGAACCACGTCTTGGCGTGCTTGATGAGTGTGGTATGAAACAACTTGTAATATACAGTTTCACTCAAGTTGCAGAGTTCCATCCTCACCAGAAAGTTGTCTAAGTACTCTTATGGACCTATAGTGCCATCATGCTCTATTGGCTGGGCTATCTCCACTCTTATAGGGAGAGCTTCTGCTAGGATGGGTAAAGATAAAGGGTTGCACCAAGGGAAATTGGCCAATAAAGGGTGGTGTTAGGTTCCTACTCCTTTATGCGGTTGTGGTGTTGAAGAATACTTTTGAACTCCAACATTTGTCAACACATGTATGGTGAATTCCTTTTTGAGTGGAAAGTGCATGTTTTCTTGTTAAGTTAAAAAAGTAAGAGTGGCATCATACTTAGAGATAACTCTTTACTCGATCCTATTTAGGGAGGAATTAGCCCTCCTTGGGATTGGTGCTCCCCATGGGCAATTTCTTTGATCATAGCTTAAATAGTACTATCCAGTATGATCTTCATCATTTCCTAGATCATAAGTGAATTAGGATCTCTAGAAAGAGGTACCTATTATGTGTGTGTCTTCTCGAGCGAGAGTGGTACATCAATAGCTTGCTCTAGCTCTAATCGTGGTAGTGATCCAAGCGAATGACTTTTTGCACCCATATATTCCTTTAGTGCTTCAACTTTCTATTCATTGGCTTTCTTTTTCTCATTTCGAGTCTTGGCGAGTGTAAAGTCTTCCACGCTCGTATTCTCCATCCTAGTTTGCAATGAACAAGGGTTTCGGTGTCATTTGCTTCAACAGCACCTTCGAGAGTAACATTCTCTAGGAGGATTTTCCATGCTTCCTATGTGACAAGACTAGTTCTGTAAGAGAAAAAGCTTGTTGTGCGAGCACCTGCTCAAATACTAATCGTATGTCAAGAGAACTATCAGTGCTACTTCTTGCTAGTGGCTCTTCACATTTTTTGATGTTGAGATTACTTGATTGCTAGGTTCATAAGCTCTCTATTTCATCTGTATCTTTAGCATTCCTTCTTCTTTCTTTGAGTTTTCAATAGATGGCGCCAAAATAATGTTGTTTGGAATTAGAGTAAGGTCCTTTTCAAGTGTTGATTTGTCTTCTTGGGAACATACACAAAAAGATCTGCTCTTCTTAAGAGTTATTCCATTTAAGAAATTTTATAGATGATTTCTTATGTCCCATTTCTCTATGAGACTTGAAATTTATAGATTTTAGTTTTAATGAACTTAGGCCCATTGGGATTTTTTGGCCCTAGTGGCCACCTTGGCCTGTCTTTTGAACTCTCCTGCCCATTTATTACTTATGTAATTTTAGAGTTAATTGATCATATTTAGTCAAATTACTAAAATATCCTTAAGTTCATTTACAGTCACATCACAATTAGCATTACTTTGTAATTTATACCATTTTTGTTTGAATGAGTGTAGTTATTGTTAAAGTTGTATTATCATATATTTATTTGTACTATTTGCAAAATTAAATTCTTTATATTATTTATTGTTACAATTAATTTTAATATCATAAATGATTAGATATTTTTATGCATACAAAGACGATGTGTCACTTTAGTTATTTTTTAATTGTATGAAACTAATAAATAATGAATTATTAATTTAATTAATCAAATAATTAAGCTGAGTGTTTCATTGGCCCCAGTAACATTACTCTCACAATGAGGGGTTCGAAATTCAAACCATAGCAAATTTGTTGTGTGTATCTATGTAAATAAAAAACTAATCATATAATTAATAATTAATTATTGTAGAAAGCGCGTAATATAATAAAATTTTAACTAATCAAATAATTAATTTTAGCAAAATTGAGTGATAATTTTTATTTTATTAAAAAAGAATCAAATTGATCAGCAATGGTTAGCACTTAATCTAATTTTTTAGGATACTGTGTAATTTTAGCTGATTGAATATTTAATAATAATAACATAATTTATATTATTATAAAAAGAAAATCTACTTTATCTCTATAATGGAAATTATTTCAGCACTTTTACAAATTTTATTCTTTAGCTTTTGTTAACAGAAAGATTATAATATTGAGGGAAAAATTGAAAATTGGTGTACTTTTAGGTAGTTCTTGCACCAATTTTCAGATGTACCAACTTATCTTTTACATATCCTACACGTTTAGTGAAACCAATAATTGTATTATCATTTTTCTCCACATCTAAATCCCAACCAAAATCTCTATTAAAATTTCTTCAATTTATTCCACTCATAAGTTTTCATTTCATCCATTTTATTTTAGAAGAATCTAACAAGTTTCTTTACTTCAAAGTAAAAATAAAATATCAACACTTTAATTCAATTTTTCTTAAAAAATAATGGATATGAAGAAAATAGTCCTCAACTCACCCAAACCACCACCATAAATTATTGTTTGGATGCCGTTGAGAATAAAATTGTATTGTCGTATATAAAATTAAGTTTTTTTTTAATTGTTTATCATTAAGATTAATTCTAATACTATAAATAGTTAGATAAATGTATGCACGCGGGGAAGGCATGCATTACTGCTAGTTTAGCTATAATTAAATGTTAAATAAGCAAAAAATAAAAATATACAATAAAGTCCTTTTTTTTTCCTTTTTTCTTCTTTACCCAACCTAGCCACCAGCCCCATTGCTCTCTCCACCAAAATAGGAGCCTCCCACCTCCATTTCCCAGATAATCCTCTCTACGTGTCAGAGTTTATACGAATGAAAGGTTTAATTGGTGGAATAAAAGTTTCTAATTGAATTTATTATGTGAAGATAAAAATAAAATGAATTAAGGAAACACACACACACACACACACACACAAAAGGAAAGAGAGGAATTCGAACTCTCAAAAAATATAAATCCATATAGTAGTTGCGTCGCCGGAATAAAAGAACTTAAGCTGTCTGTCAGACCCACCCACCATGACTAACATCACAAAGCCCAATCTCGATTCTAATTTGCACCCAACACCCGAAAAAATTAATGGATAGCCTACGCATGTTGCTGACAGGCCCAAATCATAAATTTTGAAGTCCAAAGATAGAGGTAATAGTTGCAATAAGGGTAAAATTCATTTTCGTTCTTAAGGTTTTAATTCAATTATAAAATCATCCATATTCTTTTGATTTCAATCTCGTTTTTCTGGTCGTTCTCCAACAATACATCTCGCCAAATTGAAGGGTATTTTAGTAATTGTCCATTTAATAATTAAACTAATAAAAAAATAAAGCAAAATATGAGCCATTCATTTTTATGGGATATTCTAAACAATAAACTAAGAACCAATGGCAACATGTATGATTTATTTTCAGATATTCTTTTATTTTTTAATTTTTTTAAATTTTTTTATTATGCTTTAATTTCATTGTTCGCATAGGTTCTCAATACTAAAGGGAAGATCTCTTCACTATAAAGTAAATAAATTGTATGTTTATTCAATTATAAGTCGATAAATAAGTTAAATTATTAAATATATTTATACTAGCATTATCCTGTGCTATGCATGGATTCTTTAAAATTACTATATATTAATTTAATTGTTGAATAAATATAACTACGAATAACAATATAAAAGTACAAATATCACAATAGCAATTAGTAAAATTAAATATTACTTTAAAAAATGGTCAAGTAAAATTGAATTTGAAACTTTAAAATTTAGTATGTAAAAGTTTGGAACATATAAAGACATCTCATGTGCATGATGTCATGAAAAAATAAATTTCAAGATTATTTAGTGAGAAGTTAAATTTTTTTTCAAAACTTCCAATAACAAAAATTTATGAATATAATCATATATTTTATTAAAAAAGAAGAAAATATTATGCAATTAAAAACTAATAAATAGTTGCATTAAAAAATAAAAATCTATGAGAAGGATATAGAAAATAAGATTGATAGTTTAAAAATCGTTGGGAAAAAAACTTAAAATATAATATTTTAATATTACTTTAGACTTAAAAGACAATAAATATATATTAACTTAAAATTTAAAATATTTTATATTGACTACAAAGAATTTTTTTAAAAAAATCTTATCTAATTTTGATTTTTTATTAAAAATTAATTAATTTAAGACAAAATTATGATAGTAAAGAAAAAAAGATTAAAAAAAATTAAAATAAATATACAAAATAATTATAAATTTAAAATCAATATTGGTATATAAGCTAATAGAAACCTTTTAATTTGATTCATAGCTTAATTGTCAAATAATTAAATGAAGAAAAGGTTTTGACATTAGTAATACAAAGTTAAAATTATAGTAAATTGATAAAGTACCTATAAACTCAAATTTGACTTTAAAATATGAATTAGTGATAAGATATAAAGATGAAATTAGAATATAAGACAAAATATAGAAATAAAGTATAGTATATTGTCAATTAAGAACAACATGTTGATTTGTAATCTTTTGTTAAGAATGCATCTTCTATGCATAACTCAGGGACCACTTTGTTTTTTCCTTTTTATATTTTGGGGATGGTTTTGCTTATTATGTGTTATGTAAAAGATAGTTGAAAGGGTTCTTTGATCATTTTTCAATTTTTGGCCAAAAAGTTTCTCCAAAAGATGGCTAAAATGATGAGAATGAAGCCAATTAAAAGGATATAAATGATTTTGCAATTAAGTTAAAACTTTAGGGATGAAAATGAATTTTACCTGTTTTAGTAACTATTTCTTAGTATGCCATTACTATATTATTCTCCATTTTTTGAATTATGTTCATCATTACTTATTACTAATTTAACTATTAGAGGGTCAATGTTGGAAGAAAACACCAACACATTTTAGCCCAAACAATGTTTGTTTTAATTTCTCAAAATATTTTCCGTTTGAGGAAAACAAAGCAAATATATTTTTTTCATTTCTCTCAAACACTCAAAATAATATTAAAACATCCCAAAATACAGTTTTTCCACATTACAATTATATTTATATAAAATAATAAAATAATATAAAATTATATTGTCATCCCAATAACTATATTGGAAAGATATTGATTTGACATTTATAATATAATTTGGTTTCTCCTAAAACAAAATAAAAAATACTATTCAATCCAGAACAGTCTCTAACAAATTTCAAAAACAAAACCAAATATACATCACATTTCCCCAACCCACTTCTCAAAACATTTCCCCCCAAAATATATTTTCTAAAACAACCAAAATAAAACCAAACACTGTCCTAATTTTTTGGATCTCTCTCTCTCCTCAAAAATAGAATATTCTACTCAAGCTATAAATTTATCGTATTATAACTTTAAATAAGTATCATTGGCATTCTTATGGGAACATTTGGATTAAGACATGAGCTTTTCCTCCATGAGGAAAGAAAGGAGATATGCCTTGTTCAATTATGTAGCATTTCCCTTGATCTGTTACTGTACTAGAAGGTAGGTAGAGATACACCTACTATGCCAAAATAGTTAAATAGAGAATACAAGATGGTAGGATTAGCAACATAGTCGACTTCTCCACCATTCTCCGCAATTAACGATGGAGGAAATGTTGCTTTTTTTTCAAACTTCTATCATATCTAAGGACCAAGTACAGTTCGATTCAAGATTCAATACCATTTGTCCGCTGCATCAGTAGATTCAAGTGTAGAGTTTTACTACTGCGCATACCTCGGAGATGGTAGCTTAAATAAGTTTTTCTTAGTTAGGCTTAGATCTTTTTATTTACCCTTGAGTCGTATTAAATAGAAGTTTTTGTTATGAGGTGCGGTCAATATTGTTAAATTATTGCTTAAGTTATTTAAGCAATTCTTCAATTTTAATTCATAAATGCAAAAAAGTTCACGTTATATCACTTACTAATGAAGAAAAGCCCATGTTTTGTCAACAGATACACTTTATCACCTATTGATAAAGAAAAACTCATATAATATTACCTACTTACAACAAAAAAGAGTTCATGCTCTATTACTCGTTTAATTATAATTAAGACAAGCTTATGCTAAATCTATTGCTGATGACTAATGTTATCATTAATTGCCTACTAGTGACGACGAAGCATGCTCTACCACACATTGATTTGAAGCAAAGAAGAACTTATGATTTGTTACTTACAAATAAAGACAAGCCCGCACTTTATCACCTATTAACAAAGAAGAATTCATACTGTATTACCTATTAATAAAGTTCACGCTCCATTACCTCTTGATTACAAGTAAAAAAGAAATTATGCTATGTTATGTCACTAGCTTATAAAAATGAACCATGTTCTCTAGCTTGTTAATAAAAAACCTCTTGTTTTATTACATTCTAATGAAGAGGAGCACATGCTTCATCGCTTATTGATCAGAAGTAAAGAAGAGCTTATGATGTATCACCTACTGATAAAAAAGAGCTCATACTCTATCATATATTGACGAAGGAGGAATTGAACTATCACCTATTGATTACAAATAAACAATAATTTATGCTTTACTAATTTCTAATAACAAAGAGCTCATAAAAGAATAGCTCATGAACTATCACATATTGATGAAGACAAAAGTATGCTTTTGCATATATTGGTTACAAGTATAAAAGTAGAGGAGCTCGTATTCTATCATGTGTTGATTACAAGTGAATAAGAGCTCACATTATAGCATTTTGTCTCATCATAAGCTTGACTCTCTTGATGATTACTCATCAATCATAAGTCAAGATAAGTTGATGACAATTTATTAATTACAAGAAATGTGATTGAGAATAGCTTGTTGATTATAAACTATTGATGACAACTTGTCATTACAAACTATGTTGACTTGAAGACAGCTTAGTGATTACAACTCATGATAACCTAGTGAAAACTTGTTGATGACAAGTCATGATTATCTTATGGTAGCTTGTTACTTATAAGTTATGATGCAATAATGATCTAGTACAAAGCCATGGCAACTTGTTGATAGCTTGGTGATTACAAGCCACAATGACCTAGTGACAACCTGATTACAAGTTTCAATGATAATTTGTTCATTACATGCCATGTTGACCTATTGACAACTTGTTATTACATTCTATCATGGAAGAGCTCATTAATTATGAGACTATTTCTTACATGAACCACTGATTATGAACAGATTTTCACTTGAACTCACTAGTTATAGGCGAATTATTTTTTATGAGCTTGTTGTTTACAAGCTAGAATTTAGAAGAGCTTATTAGTTATAAGCAGATTTTCTACATGACCTCACTAATTATGAATGAAGATTTGCCAGCTAAGAGTATTTTTTGCTTAGGTTTCTTGATCATAAACAAACTTCCTACATGATTTTGTTAATTATAAGTTGGGATTCCCCACTTAGTTATGAGCATAATTTATGCTTAAGATTATTAGTTATGAGCATATTTTCTAACTAAACTCATCAATCATGAGCAATATTTCCTACCGAAACTCATTTACTATATTATACCTGGACTTATTAACTATATACAAACATCATATTTGAGCCCATTTATTATGAGAAAATATTTCTTACTTGAGTCAACTAATTATAAGCAAATTTTTTGTCCAAAATCATTGATTATGACCAAACTTTGGGTTTGAGTTATTAATTATGGGTAGATATTTTCTACATAAGTAATTAATTATAAAGAGATATTTATGTCATAAGCTCATTGTTTATAAACAAAATTGAAGATTGACTAATTAATTATGAGTATCTTTCTTTATTGACTTGTTGCTTACAAACTATAATGATGTGCTAATTGATTTTGAGCAAATGTTCCTTTCATTGGTCATTGACTAGAAGTTGTAAGCTAAGATAAACTCATTGATTATGTAACACCTCGCTCAAAAAGTGTCTGCTTCGAGTTGAAGTGCTGCTCCAATCTCATTTACAATAATTTAAAACAAAGTGTGCACCCCCAAAGTACCAAATTGAAGTAATACTGTATCAGCTCAAATGCTAACCATTTGAACTTTACTATTATATTCTGTTATACAACATTCCACAATAACACTAGCTCCAAAACCTATATATAGACAAGACAACCACATGTGCTGTATCAGCTTCAAGCTTACAAACTCAAAGTTTACATAATAGGCTAAGTGCACTTTTGCCACTAGGTCTTTACATGACAAGTCTAGGTCCTATATAACTAGAAACTAATAACAAAACTATTTGCAGTGACATAGCTTACTACGATCCACCTGCTATCTATCAAGTTTTATCTAGAAAAAAAGAATTAGGAACATAAAAGAGGTATAAGCCCTAATGACTTAGTGAGGTGAAATAACAGTCAGTTTAAGCATAAAACGAGAAGAGAATTAAAAAGTACATTGATTGAAGTCTAAATGACACAAAATATGGGAAGAGTAATCAAATAAACCAAAATTCATAGAAAGAGACAATGGTAAGATGAGTTTAAGCCTTTGATACATAAAACAACTAGGGTACATAATTTCAGGCATTAATAAACAACATGCGAATGAAGATAGCAATATCAATTTAATAATATAATTGACACAAATAAACTTGTCAACAAGAATTAAAGTCAACCAGTCAGAGAAGGCTGATTGTGATCTCCAACCTTATGACTTCGTAAAGTATCAAAAAAGGGAGTTCCTTGTTTCTCCATTGCTCGAGTGATTAGCTCAGCTTCACACACACACACACACACACACACACACACACAAGGCATGGTCGACCACATGCCAATCCCTTACTCATGGACAACTAATCTCCAATTGCTATGAGATAGGATTACTAGTATGTACTAGCTAAGAGACCAGCCACCGTTAGTTCATTCTGCCTGATCATCTTTCCAAACCTAGTCCCAAGGTCTAAAACTCCCCAAGGGTGCCAACAAAATAAACAAATTCCAATAGCTAAATAAAAGTTAAACAATTTATCAATCAGTTGACACAACCATTTCAATAATAATAAGGTATAACAAGTTCAGAAGAATGAAACAAATAGTTGACAAGACCTTTCCAATACAATGCAAAACAATGATCTCAAAACTGTTCAAATAATCGATTGGTAAGATCGTATCAATGGCATTTCCAAAGGAGATTCAGTTAACAAATACAGGATCAACCGACAAGGCTAAAGGGTACAAGGGACAAGAGTTTGTTAACACAAAAAAAAGTCCTGAGCATTACGATGATTGCAAGTAGGCACATAAGAACAAACAAGTCGAGATTTATGAATAACAAATATGATCCTTTTCCTAGAAATGGTATAGGTTATAACCTCACCTTAGTCTCAGCACCCATATCAAAGGTCCTTTATTGATCAAGGATGCTCTGATTCTCATCACCTATTTTTAGTCAAACGAATATAAGTATTGACATTACTAAATAGATTTACTATTAATAACTACAGTTGTTTGAACATTTTAGTGATATTTGTTCATTTATTCCTTCATAAGTTTTGATCCTATTTTAATATCCACATTGAGGTATTCAAATATAATAGTTTTCTTCTTTTCGACCACCTAAATTTAAATATTAGGTTTGCTAGATAACGAGCTCATTTAGGCGATCAAAAGTTCTATCCTATCATTGAGGTTCGAGTATATTTTTCCTAATTTAGCACACTTAACTATAATCAATTCTTATTTCAAATTATAACTTTGACTTTCTAGATATGCCAATTTAGTAAAATAATATCAATTACATATTTTATCAATTTCAAGCCCATATTTCAATTTCATTATTACTACTCAAGTTAATATTCTTAATTCATAGCTAAAAAACTTATCCTATACTTATAGATTTGGTGTATATATATTCCTTTGTGATAGTCAATTTTTACCTTTATTTCACTATTTAGACATCCTAATGTGTTGATTTGGGCTTAATTATCATCACTTAATCTTTTATTCATTTTTGGGGCCAACACTTTACCTTACAATTACAATGTTTATGAACAACTTTTGTCCATGACCTACTAATTTAGTCCACTCGTCTCGAGTTTACAATAACAATTAATTTCAATCAATCTAACATTCCATTTAATTGAATCAGGAAATAATTTAATTGATTAAGCTAAATCTTTACCCAATTAAATCGTGCTCAGAGTTGATTTGTTGCACGAATTAGTCTGAATGCGCTTAGAATACAATTTCCAAGCTTCTGTCTTGAAGTTGTCGAAGCACCGCCATCTACCACCGCTGGACCTAAGTTCAGCCATCAGCAGACAATGTGCCTTGCTATGCTAGAGTAAGCCCCTCGACTAATTAAACATTTTGACACTATTTTGCTAGTTAATTTGGATAAAATCCCCACCATGATGCCCAACGCCACCGCTCACCGCCATCTTCAATTTTTTTCCTCTGATGGTCTAATCACCAAATTGAAGCTAACAATGTGCTCCTCTCGATGACCCCATCAAAGCCCATAATTTGGTTTTGTTTCTCAACCCCTTGTCGCCATTGAACCTCTAACTTCAAGATCTGCTACTATCAAGCTCTAACTCCTGGCAATCCATGCAGAGGTTTGGCGAGTTACTGGTATCGACATGTTCCTTTTGACATGAGGAATAAAATGATGGGCTTTGTTTCATGTTTCCAAGTCAATGTGCAAGGTGGGTTTGAAAGAAGAAGCTGGGCTACAATATGAAAATTAGGCAAAGTATATGGTAACCTTCTTATATAATAAAATTTTTTAGAATTCTAATTCGACCCCAAAACCTTTCCATCATTTACAGTCTCATCATAAACTCTTCCACCACTTGCAATTTAGTCCACTAACTTTTGAGTGCTTTACATTTTCCCCCCAAATTTTCTAATTAAACCCTCCAACTTTCGTTTCTTACACTTTGGCCACAACTTAGTTTTCAATTTGTGTGATTAAGTCCTCATTTTATAATATTTTGGTCCTTATAATTTCTAACATCACACCAAAGCCCTAATTAATTTTAATATATTTTATTAAGACCTATTTTGATTTTGTTATTATTTTTATTATTTAAAATCTTAATATCGAATTTAATTTGAAAATTTAGATATCGAACAAAAATTCATACCATAGTCTGGGGTTGAGAATGATTATAAGTCTAAGAGGGAGGGGTGAATTAAGCCTAAGGAATTTTAACGCAATAGAAGTTTATCACTCAAATACTTTTTGACCTTTCAAAATAGTTTAAGTCTTTTGTAGAAAATAATTTAAGTTACTGACTGGAATTTGTAAATACTAGTTAAACAACCAGCCAAACTATTGATAAATAAAGTAGTAAAAATAGAAGTAAATGGACACTAGTATTTATAGAGGTTTAGCAATCCTGCTCCCCTATCAAAGTTTTCACTTAGGATTTTAAACCTGTCAAATTAATTAAAATATGAGAACGTTTTACAAGTAAACATAGTAATTTGACTGTATGAAAGTAAAGGATCATAACACCATAGCAGGGTGAAAACCAGCTCTTTGCAAAGAGCTAAATCGAAATCTCAAACTTGATAAGGTAGATTCTAGAGTACTATAAAACTAGTTTCTTTGTGAATAGGCTCGGGGAACTTCTACTACATTCAATTGCTCAACCTCTGTAGACTAATGTAAGAGTTTCTATCACTCCATATGATAAGCTTTAGACTTTTCTTCTAGACCAAAACCCTGAACACTACAGAAGATTCCAGATAGTACCATTCTATTGGTTTCTTCATCTAGAGGTCCTTAGAGCAACCAATCTCTTATTTGTTCTCTTTAGGGTGGCCTTCCAAAGCATGTGCAACTATCGTCCTTCTTTACCACTAAGTCCTTTGAGACATAAACCACCTTTTCTTTGTCTCCCAAGGTTCGTTGAAGGCAAGATCACCTTGACCTTCTTCACCACAAAGTCCCTTGAAAACACACATAGAGCAAAGAATTAGCAATACTTAAACACAAAACATGTATGAGAGTGTTATACAACTTAGCAAGACACTTAAGAAAGATCTTTCCCGACTAAGTGATTCTCACATAATAATGCTACATACTTTTATATTTTTATACTTATGTCCAGTGGCTATGAATCCTTATTTAGGTAAGTTTATGTTGGAATCAAATAAGGAAACAAGATATTTAAGTAAGCATGCATTAGTTCCATAAATTGTGGATGTATCAATGATTACAACAGGATATAATTTCATTCCTAACTTATAGAGATGTGAATCTAACTAGAATTTTCAAGAGAACTTTTAGTTATAGAAAGTAAGTTCCAACACATAAACAGATTCTAGCAGATAATATGGAAAGATATTTATAATTCAATTTCATGCTTTCAACACATAATTTTTGGAATGTAATTTTGTTATAATCAAAATAATACAAATCATCAATGGGTTAATAGTCTCCCTCTTTTTGATAATTACAAAATTTGAATAAAGAGAAAGGATATCTCTCTCTCTCTCTCTCTCTCTCTCTCTCTCTCTCTCTCTCTTTCCTCTATGTGCTTGGTTTACCAGCTTGTGCTTCTCCTATCTAAGAGCGATTTGTGCTCTCTTTGTCTATGCACTCAAGAAACTAGAGAAATGACAAGTACTAATAGATACTTGATAATTGATTAATAACATGCCTAGTCATAAAAAACTAATCATCTAGAATAATAAGTTTACGGGCCCATAAAATTGTTTATCATCTAATCAGATAAAAGTTTCAAAATAAGTTCCAACATTCCAAAAAGTTCTAATAGACAAAATAATAAGAGTAAGAGTTGCAAAAGAGTTTCAAATTTCACAATTCTTCCTCTTTAACATCAAAAAGAGCTTAAGAAGCATTCAAATAAGCTCTAATTTTCTCCTTTAGTCAAATACCACTAGTATGAGAGTGATTGAATTTGTGAATAAAATGCTCAAGCTTGTGATCCATGGAATCAACAAGGGTTTCCAAACATCCTGCAAGAGTCTCCATAGCCTTACTAAGATCATCTATCTTAGCTTCAAGTCCAACATCCACCCTACCAAATTTCCCTTAAGCCCTTCTTGGTGTTTTAATAGGAGTGGGGTGGATAGGACTGGATTCTTCAAATTCTGAGCTAATAGATACTCAAATTTTGGATTCACACGGACGATGCTTGATATGGTTGAGGTTCTACCAACATCCCTAAACCATATATTATCATCAGTATACTAGATTTTTATTTTTTCTAAGGGTACCAAGATATATGATTTTATGATCACGCTCCTCCTCAATCTAGCATTCGTTAAGAAAAATCCATCATGCTTCAAAATATGAGTAAAGATCATAGAGTAGGGAAGATTTTTAACTTGATGGAAGAAAGAATAGACCATGTATTTTAGAATTATAAAGCTAATATTAATTAATTCTTTCCTAACAACCTTAGCCATCATATAAAGACTCATGGAGTGTAGATTAGTAGAGTGAACACCACTAGATGTTGGGGAGGAGAAAACAGTACAATTGAGCATTTTATGAAGCAGAATATATTCAATTTTTAACTTGTTTAAAGCAACCCTACCAAACAAAGCGTAATATTTACCAACCTAAAATAAATTGATAATATGATCATAGGAAATATCAGCATTAGAAAAGTTTCCAAAATTAAAAAAACTTAGTATCATCATTGAGTAGATCAAGTAAAAGGCTTAGTTTTGATAGAGATAGCACAATTCATTTTCCAAACAGATAGGACTCAATAGAAATATCGTGTTTAGATTTAATGAAGGTAAAGTTGGAGTAAAATAACTTTACAAGATATGGATAGGACCTTTCATCCACTTTCATAAAATTATCCCATTTTAGATTGTACACAAGATCAACAATAGTAGATTTCGGCAAAGAATCAAAATTAATTGCTTTTTCCCTATTTAAATTTTGGCTGGAAATTTTTTATGAAAACATTTTTTAGCTTCAATAGAAAGGAATTTAAGGGATGAGGAAACCTTACCAAAATTCCAATTGGTAACGTCTTCAAAACTGACTCGAACAAGGGACTTAGGGCTTGATAGATCGTTACTTGAACTACTTAGTTTTTCAGGAGAACCTATAGGGGTGTCCTTAAAACCAAGTTCCTTAGAGCCTAAGAACTCAGGTTTATTAGAGGAGGAGGATTTTTCATGATCAAAGCTAAGTTGTTATACCATTTTAGCAGAAGAGGAGCTTGGATACTTTGAGAGGAACAAGTTTAGAAGAGCATGAAGGGAGTTTCTTTTTCTTTGAGGAAGAAGGTCCAGCAAAATAAGAGCTTCTTGGAATTTTTTAAAAGATCAAACGTGAAAGACAAGAAAGGAATTTTCTACTACAAAAACTTGAAAGAATGAATAAGAAACTAGACAAGGGTTTTTGCACATAAAAGAAGACGATAAATCAGTCAGAAATAAAGAGAGGCTTGAAAAATGTGTTTTTGGAAAATGGATCAATTAATTATCATAATGGCCAAGAATTTTGGAAATAAAAATGGTAATAGGGGATGGGAAAATTTAGCAATATTAGGCAATTTTCAAGAGGGGATAACCACCAAGTTTGATCATGGCTTATTTCTCTTGCCAAATCAAACTTTGATTTTAATCCTAATTTATTCCTTATGTCAATGAATTTTCTTTTCTCCACTGCATTAGTAAAAGTATCTACAAGCTAATTTTCAATAGACACAGACTTAGTTAATATATCACTTTTATTTAGATGATCGTGCAAGAAATGGTACTTAATTTCAATATGTTTTGTACATGGATATAAATTGAATTTTTTAAAAATGCTAACAGCATCAGAACTATCACATAAAATAGGCACGCATGGCACATTAATACTAAAATTATGTAGAATATTCTCATCTATAATACCTGGGTGTAACAATTGCCCAAGGCTATGTATTTTGCCTTGATCGTGGATAATGTAACTACATTTTGTTTTTTATTACATCGTGAAACTAGGCAATGTTTCAAAAATTGACAACCACCGTTGGTACTTTTCCTGTCTATCTTACAACAAGTATAATCTGCATCAGAATAGCTAATGAAATGAAAATATTTAGATTGTGGATATAAGCTATAGTTAGATGTTCCCTTCAGATATCTTAATGTTCTTTTAACAAGATTCAAATGGGATTCTTTTGGGTCAAACTGGAACCTAGCACATATGCATGTTGAGAACATAACATCTGGATAGCTTGCAGTTAAATAAAGTAAACTACCAAACATACCTTTGTAAACTTTTTCGTTTACACTTTTATTGTCCTCATAAAGTTCCAGTGTGGTATTTGTGTGGGGGCTCATTCTGAACTTCTTTAGAAGCTCTATTATATACTTTTCTTACAAGATGAATGTCTCTTTATAAATTTTCTTTGCATGAAGTCCCAAGAAAAAGTTAAGCTCTCTTATTAAGCTCATCCAAATTCCTATTTCATTTTCTCAGCAAACTCTTGACAAAGTAGATCATTAGTACCACCAAAAATAATGTCATCAATATAAATTTGAATAATAAGATAACTATTTTCTTAGTGCTTATTGAATAATGTGGTACCTAAATTTCCAATAGAAAAACTATTTTTTATGAGAAAATTACTCACTCGATCTAACCAAGCCCTAGGGGCATGTTTTAGTCCATATAAAGTCTTTGTTAATTTAAAAACATGATGATGAAAGTTTTGATTTTTGAAACCAGGGGGTTTACTCAACATAAACTTCTTCTTTTATGAATCTATTAAGAAAAGTACTTTTTATGTCCATTTGATAGAGCATAAACTTTTATGAAATGAAAAGGCAAAAAACATTCTAATTGATTCTAACCTTGTAACTGGAGCAAACATTTTATCATAGTCAAGGCCCTTTTATTGACTGTAGCCTTTTCCTACCAATCTGACTTTAGTCCTGGTAACTTTACTAGTTTCATCTAGTTTATTTCTAAACACCCATTTGGTACCAATGATTGGATGGTCTAATGGTTGTTTTACCAACTTCTAGACTTTATTTTTTTCAAACTAAGCTAATTCTTCCTTCATTACATCAATTCAGAATGGATCTTTTAGTGCCTTTTTGACATCATTAGGTCCAATCATTGAAATGAAAGCACAGTTGGATTAATCTAGTAGAACTTGTCTAGCTTTGGACCTAGTAGTTATTCCTGCTTGAGGATCTCTAATGATTTTGTCAGCAAGATAACTGGAAGCATGTTCAAACTTTCTAGTTCTTTGTTCAATCCTTGCTACTCATTCACTAGAACTAGGTTCATTAGTGAGATTTGTTTTCTCAAGTTATTTCAATTTTTCTTAATTTGAAGTAGATGGCTCAAGGTCCAATATCTCAATTGGTTCTTCAATTCCTGCAATGTCCTAGCTCAAAATTTTCTTGGCATAAGATGGGTTAGTCTCATCAAATGTAATATGCATGGAGTCTTGAACCATTCTTTTCCTCTTATTAAATACATAGTAGGCTTTACTATGCATTGAATTACCAACAAAGATAGCTTCATCAAGTTTGGAATCAAACTTTGTCAAATAATCTCTATCATTGAGAATGTAACTTAGCAACCAAAGATACGGAAATAATAAATGTTTGGAACTTTACCACACCACAATTCATATGGGGTCATTCTAAAAAATAAACTTAAGAAAATACGATTTGACACATAACAAGTTGTATTCACGGCTTCACCCTAAAAGAATTTTGGAAGATCATATTCATTAAATATGGTTCCAGCAACTTCTTGCAAAATTTGGTTTTTCCTTTCAACTACATTTTGTTGAGGAGTCTTAGAAGTAGAAAAATCATGAATGTAACCATGTCCTTTGTAAAATAAAGTAAATTTTATTTCATCAAACTTAGTTCCATGGTCACTTCAAATTTTCTCAATAAAATAACCATTTCCATTTTGTAATCTTTTGGTGAGTGGAATGAAAGCACTTAAAGCACCATTCTTATGAGCAATGAATAGAACCTATGCAAAATGAGTATAATCATCTACTATCACAAACACGTATCATTTACCTCTGAGAGAAGTGATTTTTAGAGGCCCGAATAGGTAAATATGTCGAAGTTCTAGTAGCTTGGAAGTTGTAACCTCATTCTTTCGCTTGAAAGATGTTTGGATTTGCTTCCCCTTTTGGCATACATCACATTTCCTATCCTTGGAAAAATTCAACTTTGGTACCCATTTGACAAGATCATTCTTTGTGAGATGAGATACAAGTTCCATGTTCACGTGGTCCAATCTCTTGTGCCATTTCCAACATTCTTCATTTGAAATAGCTAAACACAACACATTTTGACAAGTTAGATCATCATGTGTTATACAATAAACATTTCTATCCCTGGTAGCATTAAAAATAATTTTCTCATCTTAGTTTATAATACAGTAAATTGGATGGAATTTAACCTAATAACCTTCATCACGTAGTTAACTGATACTAAGCTAGTATGCTTAAAGGCCCTTAAATACATTATCAATAGTAGTACTAGTCTATTTACTAATGGTACCTTTACCTATTGCATGTCCATTTATGTTGTCTGCATAGAGAATGTTTCTTGCAAGACAATTATCAAGCTTAAGGAACATGTACGCATTCCCTAGCATATGCCTAGAAGATCTACTATCCAAGTACCACTTCAATTTCCAGGAATGTTCCATAGCATGTACCTACAAAATATTAATTTGTTTTAGGTCCCCAACCTATGTTGGGTTCTTCATGGTTAGTAGCAGATAACTTTCTTATCCAACAAACTTGGTACCGATGAGTTTCTCAATCTAACATTTATAATTGACATGACTAGGTCTACCACAACTAAAGCAAGTTTTTCGAACTCATTTGAAATTCTTTTTGGAAGTTGTTGAAACCATTTTGGTATTTTTCTGATGCATGTGATTTCCAAATTTCAAATCCTCTTTAATATTATTTTTAGGAGGAAAGGCATACTAGTGGAACATTCACCTAGATCATCTCAAACATGACAACATTCTTGAACAACCATTTTTCCTTTAATATCACAACCATTATTCTAATTGATTCTAACCTTGCAACTGGAGTAAACGTTTCATCATAGTCAATGCCCTCTTGCTGACTGTAGCCTTTTGCTACAGGTCTGGCTTTATTCCTGATAACTTTTTTGATTTTATCTAGTTTATTTCTACACACCCACTTGGTACCTATGATTGGATGGCCTGATGGTCATTCTACCAACTTCTAAACTACATTCTTTTCAAATTGAGCCAGTTCTTCCTTTATTGCATCAATCCAAAATGGATCTTTAGTATCTCTTTGATATCTTTCGATTCAATCATTAAGATAAAAGCATAATTAGATTTATCTAATGGAAGTTGTCAACCTTTGGATTGGGTAGTAATTCCAGCTTGAGGATCTTCAATGATTTTGGGAGTAAGGTAACTAGAAGCATGTTTAAACTTTCTAGTTCTTTGTTTAGTCGTTTCTAATAATTTACTGGAATTAGGTTCATTAGTGGGATTTGTTTCCTCAAGTGATTTCAATTCCTCTTGACTTTAAGTAGATGGTTCAGGGTCTGAAATCTTAATTGGTTCTTCAAACCCTACAATTTCCTTGCTCAAGGTTTCCTTAGCACAAGATAGGTTATTCTAATCAAACGTAACATGCATAGATTCTTGAACCCCATTTTTTTCTTTTATTAAATGCACGATAGGCTTTACTATGCTTTGAGTAACTACCAAAGATAGTTTCATCAACTTTAGAATCAAACTTTGTTAAATATTCTCTATTTTTGAGAGTATAACATTTGCAACTAAAGACACAAAAACAAGAAATTTTTGGAACTTTACCATACCATAATTCATATGGGGTTTTCTCAAAAGTAGTTTTAAGAAAACACAATTTGTCACATAACAAGCCATAGTTATTGCTTCACCCTGAAAGGATTTTGGAAGATCATATTCATTAAGCATGGTTTTAGCAACTTATTGCAAAATTTGATTTTTCCTTTCAACCACCTCAATTTGTTAGAGAGTATTTGGAGTAGAAAAATTATGAATGTAACAGTGTTCTTCACAAAACAATGAAAAGTTTATTTCATCAAACTTAGTTCCATGGTCACTTAAAATTTTCTTAATAATATTTTAAAATCTTTTGGTGAGTGGAATGAAAGCACTTAAATCATTATTTTTATGAGCAAGGAATAAAACCCATGTAAAACAAGTATAATCATCTATTATCATAAACATATATATTTTACCTCCAAGGGAAGTGGTTTTCATAGGCTTAAATAGGTCAATGTGTAAAAGTTTTAGTGGCCTGGAAGTTGTGACATCATTCTTTAGTTTGAAAGATGTTCATATTTGCCTCCTCTTTTGGTATGCATCACAAATCTTGTCTTTGGAGAAGTTTAACTTTGGTACCCTCTTTGACAATGTCTTCCTTTGTAAGATGAGATATAAGCTCCATGTCTACGTGGCGCAATCTCTTATGCCATTTCCCACATTCTTTATCTGAAACAGCTAAACACTCCACATTTTGATAAGTTAAATCATCAAGGTTTATACAATAAACATTTCCATCCATGGTAGTAGTAAAAACTAGTTTCTTATTTTGCTTAATAACACAGTGAAAAGGATAGAATTTAACCTCATAACCTTTATCGCATAGTTATTTGATCTAAGCAAGTTATGCTTAAGGTCCTCAACAAGCCATACATCACCAATAATAATACCAGTCCGCTTATCAATAGTACCATTACCTATTATGTGTCTTTTTGTGTTGTCTGCATAGAGAACATTTTCTGTAGAACAATTGTTAAGCTTAAAGAGCTTAGACAATTCCCGCATCATGGGCCTGGAACACTTACTATCTAAGTACCACTTCTATTTCCAAGAATGTTCCTTGGCATGAACCTACAAACCATCAATTTATTTTAGGTCCCTAAACATTGGTGGGTCTTTCATGGTTAGTTGTACATAACTTTCTTACCTAAACAAACTTGGCATTAATGAGTTTCTCAATCAAACATTTATAATTGACATGACCAGGTCTACCAAAAATAAAGTAGGTTTTTCGAATTAGTTTGAAATTCTTTCTAGAAATTATTGAAACTAGTTTGATATTTTTTTTATTTGTGCAATTTCTAAATTTTTTTTACCCTTTTTAGCACTTTTTCTAGGTGGAACATACATATGTGTGTGTTTAACACTAGTAGAACATTAACCTAGACTATCCCCAGCATGACAACATTCTTCAACAACTATTTTTCTTTGATTTCATGGCTCATATTCTCAATTTGTTTCTTCAGTAAGTTATTTTCTTTAGTGAGCCAATCATTCATCTTTTTTTTGCATTCAACATCAAGAGTTTTTCTATTTTTAGCCATCTGTATTTCAAAATTTTCTTTATGGGCTCTATCCAATTCTTCCTGTAAATAATCTACTTTATCTTGCAAAACTTTATTTTTTTCATCAAGCATTTTGACACGAATTTCTTAAAGCTTAAGCAATTTTTGCACATCCTCGTTAATGCCAATTTCATCACTGGAATCATATTTAGAACATAAAGAGGTACTTACTTGATTTATCATGAAGTAATTCTCTTCATTGTCAAATTGTTCACCATCAGATTCGCCCTATGCAGTTGCCATCGTAAAGAGGTACTTGCTTGCTTTGGCTTGTTTGACATTTTTCCTTAATCTAGGACAATTTGATTTTCTGTATCCAATTTCATTACATTCATAGCAGTGAGGTGGCTTATTATTTTAAGTTTCTGGACTAGTTCTTTTTAATTTTGATCTATTATTTTGGAATTTTCTTTTGAGGTCTACCAATTACTTTAATCTTCGAGAAATGAAAAAAATTTCATCCTCAACCTGGTCTTGATCAAGAGCTTCTTAAAGTTTTGAGTTAGAATATTGACCAGTATTAAAAGCACTACTCTTTTTTACTTTTATTTTTGAACATTCATCTTAATTTAGCAACATCATTTCGTGGGACATAAGAGATTCAATCAATTCTCCCATGGTCATCCTACTAAGTTCTCAAGCTTTCTGAATAGCAATAACTTTAAGCATCCATTCCTTAGGAAGTGATCTAAGAATCTTTTAAACTTGCCCATCCTTATTTATAGTATTATTGAGTGCAAACATAGGATTTGTAATTTTTATGAAATGTGTGCATATTTGACTTATGGTCTCATCAGGTTTCATCTAGAACATTTCATATTTGTTGAGTAGAACATTTCATATTTGTTGAGAAGAGCAACCCTCTCTTGTCGAGCCTGACTAGTACCTTCGTGGGTCACTTGCAATATTTTCCATATTTACTTTGTTGTAGCTCATGTACTAACTCGATTGTATTTCTCTTTTGTGAGAGCATACAATAGAATGTTTTCGGCCCTCACATTCATTGAGATGTCCTTTTTTATCATCATTGAAAAATTCTTGTTGCTCTTTTGGAACCATCTATCCATCAACCAATTTTATTGGAACTATCGTCCCTTCACTCCAGTGATAAATAAAGTAATAAAAATAAAAGTAAATGGACATTGCTATTTATAGAGGTTTGACAAGCCTATTCCTTTATCTACGTTTTTACTTAGGATTTTGAACCTATCAAATCAATCAAAATATGAGAATGTTTTACAAGTAAACATAATAATTTGACAGTATGAAAGTAAAGGAACATAAACACCCTAGCAAGGTGAAAACTAACTCTTCGCAAATAGCTAAATTGGAATCTCAAACGGGATAAGACAAATTCTAGAGCACTACAAAATCAGCTGCTTTATGAACAAGCGTAAGGGAACTTCTACTATATTCACTTACACAACCTTTATGGGTTGTTGCATGAGTTGTTGCCACTCTATATGGCAAGCTTTAGACAATTCTTCCAAATCGAAACCCAGAACACTATTGAAGATTCTAGACAATACCACTCTATTGCTTTCTTCACCTAGAAGTTTTTAGAGCAACCAAGCACAGATTTGTTCTCTTTATGGAGTCCCTCAAGAGCAAATACAACTCTCGTCCTTCTTAACCACTAGGTCCTTCGAGATACAAATCGCTTTGTCCCCTTTTCCCCAAGGTTCATCGAAGGCAAGCCCCTCTTGATCTTCTTCACCACAAGGTCCCTTGAAAACACACATAGAACAAGGAATTAGCAATACTTAAGTTCAAAATGTGTATGAAAGTATCACACAACTCCTTAAGACACATATGAAAGATCTTTTCCCAACTAAGTGATTCTCACATAACAATGTTGCATATTTTCATATTTATATACTTATATCCAATGGTTATGAATTCTTATTTTGGTAAGTGTTCGTTCAAATCAAAAAAGAAAACAAGATACTTAAGTTAACATGCATTAGTTCCATAAATTGCAGATATATCAATGATTACAGTAGGATATAATTTCTTTCCTTAGTTATAAAGATGTGAATCGAGCTACAATCTTCAAGAGACTTTTTAAATATGAAAAGTAAGTTCCATTGCATAGATAGATTTCAACAAATAATTAAGGAAAGAATAATTATGGAATCCAAATTAGCTAAATTTATTCAGCAAGCTAGAGATGCAAGATTTAGAGCCAAGAAGGATATACTTTCTTAATATGAAAGATATGAGAATCAATCTAGATGATTTTTTTATGAAAAAAGGTAAGTCAGATTCTAGTTATTTATGGAAGACAGACTCCATATGAGACTTATGAATTCTCTGCAAATTATTTGAAGATAATTTAATACGTCTATGTAGAAAAATGCTCTTTCCTTAAATCATTAAAAAGTTATCAAATGGAAAAAACATAGTAGAAAAAAGAAAGAAGCCATTAGTCAATCACTCCATATATTATGTTCGTTAAATCTAGATCAACAATATGATATTCCTTCCATAAATGAGAGATATGAAGTGCGTAATTAAATATGAAGGTATACTGTCAAAATCAATGTAAGGAAAGATAAGTTCCAGATAGCAAAGAATAATTTCCAAACAACAAAAGACAAGTTCCAGCTGATTACTAGGAATAATTCATATTAATCATGCAACAAACATTGTCATAATCAAAATTGTTAAACTCATGCAAAATCATTAAAGAGTTAACAGCATGTATTATAGGACAAGTAGTATTAAAATAAAAAATAAACCAAAAAGTATAGTCCTTGTCTCCTACGAACAATACATAAACATGAATGTGACTCTCAACGTTTTCAATTCAAAGATCAATCAATAACAACTTATGATGAATATGTATGCTAAAGTATAGATAGCCTCAATTTGCTTGTTGAGACATATCCCAGATGAAAAATGAACACCAATTGCGATTAATTCTGCTCCTACAGGTGCAAACATATGAACACAATACTTGTTGGGTTTAGTTTCAATCCACATGGCTCTTTTAGCTGTATTTTGGTTAACCTCATAGGAGATGCGCTCGCTTTACTTCCAAATAGCATCATTCAAAAGAGACATAGCAATCACACTATATTTTTGCAACCATATGTTACCTCTACATGTTTGATTATTTCCTTTTGATATTTCCTTTTAAGTTTAGCGGGCACCGAAAAATAGATTTTTAATTTATTAAAATTCTTATAAGTTTATGTTGCATACATTTATAAATTTATCACAATATTACATACCTTATTTCAATTGTGTATTGCGTAGTTAGCACACCATACTTGCATTTGATAAAACTTGATAGCTGTCCTTTGTTAAATTGCTCCACCAACTTTTATAGTTGGGAATTCTAGCTGCACTATAAGTGAGAGAACAAAAAAAAGTTTAGACAATGTAGAGCACAAATTATTTAATAGTAAAAATTAAGTTTCTTCTTGTAACCTATTTATTGCCTAGAATGACAGTTCATAGCTTGATTTAGATATTCGCTATTAATTTCTTCAATCCAAGGGTAGTGAACTTCCTTCCCTTCGCTATTGAAAGTTCTACAATCTATGATATTTTGTATGGTATGCTAGATTAAAATTATGTAACCACTCTGCAACAAATGCGCTCTAACAAAATTGCTCCAATCACTTTGACATCTGCTTTGGCTTATTGAGCCCACCTATGCTCTGTTACCACATCTCATGCATATTTCATTGTCCATGAAATTTGATAAGGATATTGTAAGCCTTGGTGGGGAATCCTGGATAATAAAAGAGTTTGAGACGGGATTTTTTTCTTTCATTACAACACTAAAAAATTGTAAATGTTAAGTTCATGTGGAAAGATTTCATTTACCACATAAAATCTATCGGTTTGGTGTAGTAAATAGAAGCTCATGCCTTAATGCATGGTCAATAAATAAATTAGTGTATTTCTTGTAAAATGAATTTGGATTTGAAAATTAATTTTAGCAATATAAGAACTTGCCTGGAATCTCACTAATGCCATCACTTGACTCTTAAGTAATATGATAAACAATTGAATGTTAGTTTCTTAAATATAATAGATGGATGATAATCCAAAAAAAAATCGAAAGTATAGAACCACTATTTCTGCAACTGTTTCTGCAATGTGAATGTTCTTCCTCTGTTATTGTTAGAGTATAAACAAGAAAAAATTATTTTATGAAATTAACATATGATTTTCAATAATTTTGTTATATTTTTATTCTAATAAACATACCTTCAGAAGTTCTCTACATAAACGTAGCGCCCAACTGATCTTCTACTCGATGCATCTCTCTCCAAGACTCAAATACTCAAACGTAATAGAGATGATTGTAAGTTTTCGCAAAATATGGTGTGGTTTAGTATTAAAGGAAGAGTGATGTGTCATTCTCATTAGATGAATAACTGATAAAATTTTATGTCCTTCAGTACTTTTTAAATAGTAATTAGTTTCATTATTTCACTAAATTTATTCCTTGACTGCACTTCAATTTTTTTTCATCAAATGTAGCTAGTGTTATTTTCTCCATTTAAGCCTGCATTTGATTTGTTCTCGTTAGATAGTTTTTAAATGCTGCAGAAAATTCTTGTAAAGTTAGTTTGATGCATACATTATGTGATTGAACCATGGAAAAAAATTATTAACTTTTTAAGAAAATAAAATAGAATTGTCTTTGATAAAATTTGTGATAACACACAAATACAGAGTAGAGTACTGTTCGAACCCTGCAGGAAAGTAGCTATTTGAAATTAAGTAAAAAAAAGAAAAAACAGAATGGTTTAAAAAAATTTCAAGAATGGACATATTTATTGATTAATTCAGCGAACCAAAAAAATATAAACAAAGCAAATATTTCAGTACTACTTGAAAGAGGACTAGAGAAATATGTTCTTGAATAAACACAGTAAATTATCGAAAGCAAAATACACAATACATACATGAAATAAAAAAATTGTCTTCACATTTTCGCATAAGGATGAATACATAATGCAATTTTTGTTTCTTTTCAAATCAAGTTCTTATGTATAATCTAATTCAACTAAAATTGTAAAACAATTTTGCAAAACCAACCTAAGAAGTATCTGAGAATGTAGATCAACAGGAATGCCAAAAGGATTAGAAACGCCATGAGATACTCAATTGTAAAACTCATTTCCTCTAAAGATCAAGGTGAACCCAGGCCAAAAGATGTGTTTCTTCGAGTCTCTGATTTTCCAAGAGTTCTGTACTGTCGACCCTTTACTTTTTTTTAAGCAAAAGATTTGTACAGTCATTGTGCGTCTATTGCCAACTATGTTGTGCTTTTATTTTTCTTGTGTACTTTTGTTCCCTGTTTGTTTATTTATTGCCATCAATCTTCGAAACTAATTTTAAGTCGGCGATGCTTACACTAGAAAAAAGGTGCACCACAAAGCCCATGAATTTGTCCTGTAAATTTTTTTATATTCATGTATTTTTTCATATATATTATGATTGATAAAATTGATATGCAACAAACAATAATATATTTATATGATGGAGATTATTGTTAAATGTTGATAAAAAAAGAATAAATAAGTAACATATCAAAAAGAAGAACATGTAGGAAAAGTTTCGTTCATTTTTAAATTGATGCTGCATTGAAAAAGAAATAAGCTTAATAGCATGAAATTATATCAGTAATTATTGCAGCAATGAAAGATTTAATATTTCTCAAACCAAATATTGGTAATTTTTTGGCTTGTCGCTCAGATAATCTTGGCCACAACTATTAGATTTTTTATCATGTTCTTGGACAATCGACTCGAAGGATTTATCCTTCAATTAATCATGCAAATAGATGCGCGAGAGTTCCTTTAAAAAATTGGACTTCTCAACTTTTATAAGATTAGAACTTACATAAAACCCCATTATAATAACATAAACATTCAAAAGCAAAATTCAATTTGCAAAATAGGAGTCTACCAACTTCTTAAAACATGGAAAAGATAAGGTTTTACACAACTATATATATTTACACTGAATTGTTTCTTTTTAACAATCTAAACCTATAGAGCTCAAAGATAATTATTTTCTTCAATTTATGCAGTCACTACGTCATTTTTGTCATTTATGTTTGCATATTTTACTTTATGATGATGTGTTGCAATAGCTTGACCCGATTTTCACCTTCGTAAATAATTAGTTAGGATTTCTAATTATAGCTACCATGTCATTAATTAATTGGTTGACAATCTAAAAAGGTCAGCTGTAGTTAGTTAGCACTAGTTAGCCTAGTCACTTCCCATTTAATAGCAAGATATACTTTTGTATGTAAATGTTGTATCTTTGTTCTCAAAAATGTAATTCAGTTTTCTCCTAGTTTAGTTTGCAATATACGTCACACCTTTCAACATGGTATCAAGAGACGATCGCCATAGCTACGTTGCTTTCTCTCTATAAAATCTTTCCCTTCCTGAGCTTTCTTCCTTCTTTTTTCTGCATCCATTAATCAACTTTCTCCTTTCTTTTCTCTCATAGATCCTCTCTGATCCTTCTCTGCAATAGCATCGCATGGTCAGTTCGCCATTGATGATGCATCCAATCCTTTTTTTCTCCATCATTTCGATAATCCCGGCCTCTTTCTTGTCTCTCAGCCGCTTATTGGTGAAAACTACACATCCCCAGAGCAGAGCAATGACAATTGGCCTCAGCATTAAGAACAAATCGGGGTTTATTAATGGTTCTATCCAAAAACCGCCAGCAGATGATCAACAGATGCTCAATACGTGGATTCAAAATAACAACATAGTAATCTCATGGTTGTTGAATTCTGTTTCAAAGGACATTTCAACGAGCATCATACATTCAGAATTGACACATCTTGATATCAAGCATCGTTTTCAACTGAGTACAAGACCTAAGTTGTATCAGCTTCATCAAGAACTTCTCACGCACGCATAGGGTAATAATATAGCAATTATGTATTTCACTAAATTGAAGACAATGTGGGAGGAAATCAGTTACTATCGACCGATTTGGTCTTGTGGTGGTGTTAGAGTTCTCACAAATTATTATCAACCAGAACATGTTTTGGCCTTTTTGATGGGGTTGAATGATAATCTATCTCCAATCCACAGTTAAATCCTTCTCATGGATCCACTACCTCCTATTAACAAACAGCGAAATGTTACTCCATGCTTCTCTCATGATTCTGCCAGTAATATTGCTTTTGCTCTTCAAACTGATTATAGTAAATCTATGGCCAAACCAGCTACCAAGCCTGCCAATGCACCTCCCTATACTGCTTACAGAAAAGACAGACCTTACTGTACACACTGTTCATACTATGGTCACACTGTTGAAACCACGGATATCCTCTTAGCTTGAAATCCAAGCTAAAATATCAGCCTAATTTTTAGACACAAAATAATATTTTCTCTCCTGCACACCCTCCAAACTCTACAGTAGTGAATCAAATGTCCAATAACACTCCTACTAATGACGTTGGCGGCTTCATTTAAACTCTCTCATCAACTAATACAAGCAACTTATCATTCTTCTTGCAAATCATGTGATCGCTCAAACTTTAGAGACTTAGCCTTCTTCCCATACTGCAAATATATGCCTCTCCTCCATCCACTCATTTCCTTCTTCTAATACATGGATTGTTGATTCCGGAGCATCTAGACATGTTTATTCCAATTCATCCTTGTTCCAGCACATATAACCTATCCACAAGACCACCATATCACTCCCTAACAACACCTCAGCTCTAGTTCACTTCATGCGAAACATAGTCCTTAGTCCTGATATCACTTTACAAAATGTTCTATATGTTCCAGAGTTTAGTTTTCAACTCATTTCTATGAGTGCTCTTCTCAAAGATCCATCTCTCAACATTTCTTTCTCTTATGATCATTTTATAATCCAGGAGACCAAGACCGGACTGTGATTGGCAAGGGCGACAGGTGTGATGATTTGTATATTTTTACTCCTAACCACAACTTTCATTCATGTCCACATTCTATAAATAAGGTCTCTGCACACACCTAGAACCATAAACTAGGCCATTTTTCAAATCAAAAACTGATTGCTCTGAATTTTGTTCTTCAATGTGACACTGTTAATGGAAGAGACCATTGCTCTATATGTCCTCTAGCAAAACAAAAACATCTTCCTTTTATGACTAACAATCATATGTCTCTCTATCGTTTTGAGCTCATTCACATTGATATATGGGGGCCTTTTTATGCTCCTTCACACACGGCACATCGGTTCTTTCTTACAATAGTAGATGATTACTCCGGGTACACTTGGACCTATCTTCTCAAACATAAGTCCAACGCTACCACTATCCTTCTAAAATTTTACATCCTGATCTTAACACAGTTCAACACTGAAATCAAGAAAGTAAGAATTGATAATACCAAAGAACTCACCCTACCAGACTTTTATTCTTCACATGGCATAATCCATCAACTCTCTTACATAGAAACCCCACAATAGAATGCAGTCATTGAGTGCAAACACCAACACTTACTCAATGTTTCCCGTGCTTTGTATTTTCAATCCCATGTCCCTTTTACCTTTTGGAGTGAATGTCTTCTCACACTACCTATCTCATCAACAATACTCTTTCATGACTTATCCACTGTCATTCTCCTTTCCAACATCTATACAAAACTCAACATGAGTATACTCATCTTAAAATGTTTGAATGTGTTGCTCACGCATCCATTCTTCAAGCTAATTGGTCTAAATTTGACCCAAGAGCTTTTCCATGTGTATTCTTAAGATATCTGCCAATTACGAAAGGCTATAAATTGTATGACAATGTCAATAAGAAAATCATCATATCCAGAAACATTAGCTTCTATAAACAAATTGTTCCTTTCCAACACATACCTACTACAGCCTCTTTATATGACCCTTTCCAACATATTGTCCTTCCTATCTCAGCTCCTGACAATTTTCCTAATCCTCTACCAACTACCCCTTGCTTACATACACAATCTCTTTCCACTACCACTCCAACTCAACATCACAATCCTCCCCTCTAGAGATCAACCAGACCAACCAAACCCCCTTCTTACTTAAGAGAATACCATTTCAATCTCTTTCACTCCACTCCTGTCTGTAACTGCCTATATCCTATATCACACTACCTCTCATATACACCATGCTCTCCCTAATATAAAAACCTTATTCTCACCATATCCACCCATACAGAACTCAAACATACAAACAAGTAGCCAAGATTCCTGAATGGTGTGATGCTATGCAAACGAAACTCAAAGCTTTAATTTCTAACCATACGTAGAATACAGTCCCCCTACCTCCAAGTAAACACACCGTTGGTTGCCGATGGGTTTACAAACTTGCGCTTAATGCTAATGGTAACATACAGAGGCACAAAGCTTGTTTAGTTGCTAAGGGTTTCACTCAACAAGAGGCTGTGGATTTCTTGGACACGTTCTCCCTAGTTGCTCAGTCCACTACTTTGAAAGTTTTACTTGCTCTTGCTATAAAAAATAATTAGCTTTTAGCTAAGTTGGATGTGAACAATGCCTTCCTAAATAGAGATTTATTTGAGGAGGTTTATAAGGAATTACCCCCTGGCTACAATCCGATTATCTTACAGCATACACATCCCTCCTGCAAACTCATATGCAAGATAAATAAACACTATACGGACTCTGGCAAGCATCAAGACAGTGGTATTCCAAACTATCAGCTGCTTTATTCAAACTTGGATTTTGCCAATCACAAGCTGATCACAGTCTCTTCATTTACAATTCCATATAATATTTTATTGCTCTCTTAGTCTATGTCGACAACATCATCCTGGCAAGTCCCTCACCAAAAGCTCTCACCAAGTTTAAGTCTCTTTTGAAATAGCGTTCAAACTTAAAGACCTTGGCTCCTTGAGATACTTTCTTCGTTTTGAGATTGCACAATCCTTTTTGGATATCTTTTTCTCCCAACGGAACTACACATTATAGATTTTAGAAGAAACTGGTTTTCTGGCCGCTAAACCCGCTTCAATTCCCTTTGATTCTCCTCTGCCTAACCCATTGCAGTACATAAGACAAATTGACGAACTACTTTACTTAACTCTCTCCAGGCCAAACAAATCCTTCGCTGTTCATAGATTGAGTTAGTTTATGACCAATCCTCCCATTCCACATCTATTGGCTACTCAACATCAACTGTGATATCTTAAAGCGACGGCTGGTCAAGGACTCTTCTTTTACTCTACCTCCACAGCACAGCTCCAAGTTTTTTCAAATGTTGATTGGGCATCCTATCCATCAACTCGCAAGTTCACCACCGATTTTGCATATTTCGGGGCACTTTCCTCATCTCCTAGAAATAAAAAAAAAAGCCCATCATATCC
>JACGDI010005419.1:273848-362426 GCA_014898725.1 Jacaranda copaia | reverse complement strand
CAGACGGTCATCCTGCTGCAAGATAGAGTCCGTCCGTGACACATGGCCACTACTACCAGTGAAATTGTTTGGCTCTAGCAACTGCTTAAGGATTTTCAAGTCGACTCGCCATCCCCAGCCTTGTGTTTTGTGATAACCAACTGACACTCCACATTACATACAATTCGGTCTCCCATAAATGCATCAAACACATCGAGGTGGATTGCCATTTTATCTGCAAAATGACAGTTTCTGGTGTGGGTCAAGCTTATCCCATTCACTCTATTCATCAACTAGCCGACCTATTCACTAAAGCTTTGTCGACAACATCTCTACGGTCCCTACTGTCCAAGATGTCAGCGGATAAGCTCGAGTCCATCTTGACCGGGGGGAGGGGGTGTTGGAACAATTTGACCGATAACAAGCTTAACCCAATTTCATCTTTGTAAATAATTAGTTAGGGTTTCTAATTATAGCTA
The DNA here is from genome assembly GCA_014898725.1 of Jacaranda copaia. Lineage (NCBI taxonomy): Eukaryota > Viridiplantae > Streptophyta > Magnoliopsida > Lamiales > Bignoniaceae > Jacaranda > Jacaranda copaia. The sequence continues at coordinate 361,968 of JACGDI010005419.1, read as the reverse complement.
CCATGTCATTAATTAGTTTGTTGATAATCCGTTAAGGCTAGCTGCAGTTAGTTAGCACTAGTTAGCCTAGTCAGTTATCATGTAATAGCTAGATATATTTTTGTATATAAATATTCTTCATTCTCAGAAATACAATTCAGTTTTCTTCTAGTTTAGTTTGCAATATGTGTCAAATCTTTCAACATGATGACTAATTTGTTATATTTTAGTTTTAGAATAAGATAAGAAAAAAATTATCCAATTTGGATAATTCTAGGGCAGAGAGAGAGAGACAGAGAGAGAGAGAGACTTGGGTATCTTCATGCAATGTCAAAAATTCAAGTGAATAGTGAATCATTAAATGAAAATATAAAGATGTAGTGAAATTAAAGTAGATGTTGGTTGATGATAGGGTCTTTCATTCTTCCCTTTCTTTAATAAAAATGTGTGAGATGAATGGCTTGTATATTAGTCTAACTATCCAAGTGCATAATTTGATTGACACATGCAGAGTGTTTAAAGCCTCTTTTTAACATATTGGAAAGCTATTGAGAATTGAGCAACCTATGTCAATGCCTAATATGTATTATCTTAATTGTTAATGATATCCAAAATAGATTACATCATGTGAAAATGTTTTTGGAGTAAAAACTTCTTTACAAAAATATGGGAACATATCTAATAATTGCTATCAAGATGACCAAAATTAGATATCCAAAAAATTGCCAAAAGTGGCTGATTGTTTATCTCATAATACTCTTTTATCCCATATTTGCTACCTCCTCTATAATTTAAATAGAATTTAAAAACAAAAATATCTTTCATTTAAAAAAATAAAAGATATAATCTCTAAATTACATAAGGTTCATAGACATAACATTATGCCTTGCACGAGTGTGCCTTTTCTAGTAATATATATATATATATATATATATATGGAGACACACATGTAGGGTAAATTCCATGTGTACAACCATCAATCTTGAATTGAAAACAATTCTCTTCCAACCTTAATAAAGTTTACATAAATTCATCTTAGATTGGTTGCACTATAACATCTTAATTATTAAATACTCACATGTTACAAAATGACTTCTAGATGCATTAGAATGCTTGATTCGAGATCATTCAATAGGTCTAACTCAAAATCAATTTATTGTATTACATTGAATTATTATTATGTTACTAGTGGAATGCATTTGGAATCTAACCTAAGATTACTACATAGGTCCCGTTAAAAATCCATTTACAAGTTCAACGGCCAAAGAAGAAATAAAATAAATCATAAGCCTACATTTGATATTTCATGAATGAGAGTATTTATATAGAGGTGTTGAGTTGGGCATATACTTTCTAAAGTAGTTGGCCCGAACAGATGATGCTACATATCTCTAATCAATGGTTAGTATCATAAACAGTCATTCTAGATCTTAATTTATTCGGAGATAGATCACTATATAATTACACAAATTTATACTAGACTTTTTTTATTTTTAAGATAAATAAAGAGCTTATCTCAAGTTAGTCAGGTATGTATTTTCAAGATCTAGAATGTTGAACAAAATGTTCTACAAAAACACTTCAAATTACTAAACAAATTTCAATAGATTTGAAAATGTCAAAGAAATGATGTTAAAATTCTATGTATTACAGAGATAACAAAAATATAATCATAAAGTCATTGTTACCAGTTCTTTTTGGTCTCTAAGTCACCACACACGAGCCAATAAATATTAATAATAACAATGTAATTTGTATTATTATTAAATTTGTTAGAATGATGTTTCAACAAAAAAAATATATTACCTAATAAAAATAGTTAATAATAATTTCAATACATATCCTCTATCTCTACTCTTGCCCCACACACCCGTCCCTCCCCCAACCCTAACACCCAAAGCATAGAAGAAACTCAATTGAACATAAAAGAGAAAAATAGAAATTAACCCACATGCATATGTAGGAAAACAAAATTCATATTAATTAATGATAGAATTATTACTACTACGAATTATGTATTATATATTTTAGGACAAAAAGAGGTGAAAAAAAAGTCATTTATTTTGAACGATGCAACATTATTTATTTAAATAATTTTTTAAAACAATTTTTAGTTAATTTTTTTATAACTCATTTTTTTAAATTGTATGAAAATTAAAGACCTCATATGTCCAAGATATATCAAACATGTCATTGATGTTAATTTCAAAGTTTGAGCAAGAAGAAAAGGAAGATGCATATGATCTCATAAAACAGAAATGCAGAAGTGTGGAAAAGTGATAGTACAATATATTTCCATGCATTTTTTGGAGATAGAGCATGAAGAAAAATGGGAAATGCTTTGTATCGTAAATGATTCTTTTTCTTACTTATGTTGCCCTAATTGAAATTATTTTTTTGTGTAAAAAGAAAACTTGGAATATCGTAATCCCTTTTAGATAATCCCTTTGCTTTATTTACTTATGTCAAAGCTTGATAAAAGATGAACTACTATTTAAATACTTCCGCCTTTCTTTTTGGGATCAACTACTATTTTTATTTGAATGGATGCAAATCACTCAATGAGTAAGCCAGTAAAAAGCAAGTGTTGTAAGAATGTCATGTAGGCTCTGTTAGTTGAGAGTCTTCAAATCTATTAGGTAATGCTCCACTATATTCCTTAGGAGGCCTATTCTATTATTTTTTGTTTTCAGCTTTGATTACTTCTCAAGTTTGGTAGTAGGATTTGAGTTCCACTTATATACTATGTTTATATTAGCCTATTTTAATAGTAATTTATTTTTCTTTTTGGATTTCAATGTTATCCTTTATATTAAATTAGTTTTCAACATCTTAATTTACCAAATAGAATAATAGATATTTTATTTTTAGAAAAAGGAAAAAGAAATGCAAAGTTATAAAATTAAAGCCTCAAAACTCTACATTAATTAAAGTTTCTTGTGTTTGTCATAGTGTGGATATTTGTCTATTTAGGGATTTTTTTTATATTTACCATTACATTTAGAATCATTCATTATATTAATTAATCGCTGATATGCCGATTTGATGAATTATCTAATTAATTTTTATCTTAAATAACTGCACAATCATATTTATTTGTGATCAGGCAAAATAATATAATTATATTGATTAGGAGTTATATTTTTTCCTTAATGAACGTTGCAATTAAGAAAAATGTAAACTCAAGACTTTTATGGATCATTGCAATTAAAGAATTTGCCTACACTCCCAGAAAGATTACTCTCAAATTATATAGAAATAATTTTGCTATAGATATTTTTTAAAATCAAAAACCTCGTATGAGTGGAGGGCTTAGCCAATGAACTCCAACCTATAGATTACAAATCAAAAGTAAGTTGGCATAGTGCAAAATCTAAGAATCTATTGAAGACCTAAAAAGATTCCCTCTACAAGAGGAACAAAAATCAGTCAACCATAATTCATTGTAGGTCAATCTGTACAAAGACAGTAATAGGAGTTTGTACAGTAGACTATATGTGCATCTAAGGTGTAAAGTTCCAAATTATTGTCATCTCCATAAGGCATCTTTCATGCATTTTCACAATATATCCTCCAATCGAGCAAATAACAGAAAAACATATTCAACATATCAAACAGGTAATATCTCATCTAAGATTAAAAACCATCTTTGTGGCATACTTGACACAATAAGAAATAGATTCCAGTAATACAATCATCCTATTCTTCAAAGTGCGTCCAGGCAGTAGCATACCAATAGACATGCATAATCAATTATCCATTCAAATAGTAAGCAAATACCATCACTAATAATTTGCATGGACAAAAGTAAAGCAAGAACTAATAGTACCGGAACATACATGGCCAAAACATTAAAAACGAGAAGTCCAACACCAATCTCAACAAATTTCCGGCATTTATAATACAGGCAATGAAAATATATAGAATAATTCCATGGAGACTGATATTTAAAGCTGCAATTTTGTAAGTGAAAAATAGCATCAAGTTCCATCAAAATCAAAAGAAAAAATATCAAGCTTCCATCATTCAAGAACAACAATTTCTAGAAATTGATTCTAGCAAAAAATACAACATAATGGAGGGAAGTTACTTTAACCTAAAGTTCGGATAATTCAGCCCATCCATTCTTAAAACTAATTGTACCTATTTCAAGAGTTGGTTGTGGTGGAAGGTAATACTTTGTGCAACAAAGTAGATGATTTTGGCAAGGATATTGTCAACTCAATTTTCTTCTCTATAGATGCAGTTTATGGTGGCATTGAGAGGATGTAACAAGCCCCTTATTCTTAGAATTAAGTGCGCAAGACTCCATTAGTGAGGCTGGTGATTATGAATAAGTTGGATAGCAGCTTTGGCATCTATCTCAACCATAATATTAACAAGATTTCTCTTGGGCACCCAATTCACGACCCTTTAAAACAATAGTAAGTTTAGCGCTCATGTTTGATAAAGCTCCAACGGGTTCAACAAAAGCAAACAAAATCTTGCACCCCCAATGTCTAACAATTTCAACAACTCCAATAAGTCTAGGGCTACCTTAGGATAAACCATCAATGTCAAGCTTAAAACAACCTTAAGAAGGGCATACCATCTTATAACCTTGCAAGAAAGGGCAACTTGATGAGGAAACAACATTTCTAATGAGCAACAATCAACTAATCTCCAATCCAATAGTTTAATTTAAAGAGACTCACATTAGTAGCAATGAAGATGTCATTATAAACTCTCCAGATTGTTTTTTGAGTGGAGACAGTCAAATTTCTGTGCTTTGACATTTCTTGAGCACCACAAAAACCAATATATTAACATTAGCATGATGGACCTAATGTGCACTTTTGTATCGATAGAAAAACTTTTTTGAAGCTATAGACTTAGAGTATAGTCATCTTAACCATCAAAATGACGAGATGGTAATAGCCAGTAGCCTGAACAACTTAAAAAGTATACTTTATCTTACAGAATTATACTCTATGGCAAAGAAAATTAGTCCTTTACACAAGGTATTTGTGAAAAAAACTTGAACTGCTGAGGAACAAGTTGTGCCAAAGATTAAATAATTCAACAGAATCTTATTGATATGTAGATAATCATAAAACAGAAGCAAATTATCAAGTTAAAGTACATGCCAAACCTACTTTGGTTTTCAAATGTATGAGCTAAAAAATAAAAAAAAAGCATATAAGATAGCAAAATACTTTAGGGAAAATTGCAAATTTAGTCCACCAACTATCGCCTATTTCGATTTTAGTCCATCATCATTTGGGGTTAGCACATTTGATCCTTTGATCATTAATTTTTAGCACATTTAGTATATTTTTAGCAATTTTAGTCCTTCAGGCTAATCAATTTGAAATTTAGCCCATCAATTGTCCAGTCACCAACAATCGAGCTTTGATTTTGGGCATTTTATGCCATTTAGCTTATGGAGTCCACATCACCCTACATGGTAGTGCCACATCATAAAAGAAACTAGAAAACTAAAATGCACAAAAAAAAATTCTTTAATCCCCACTCGATTTTTCCCCCATTTTCTTTACTCATTTCTCTCTCATCCTTTTTCATTTATGTCATTTCTCCTTGTTCTTCTTCTTCCTTCATCTGCCCCTCTTTTCTTTATTTTTTTTCTCTTGTATCTACTCAATGCCATCATCATCTAGCTCCTAAGCATTGATAAGGCCCCTTGAATGCTTATGTGGCGAGAGATGCATGGTTAAGACCTCATAGACTGAAATAAACCCCAATAGAAGATTTGCATCCTGCCCAAGATACAATGCAAGTGACAATGTAAAAATGGGTTTTAAGGTTTTGATAGTTTCAATTTCAATTTTTGATTGGGTACTTTTTTTGGAGAAATGGGTGTAGGTTTTTTGAGTGGGTCGATCCACCTATGTGTGCAAAGGCCAAAACTATTATTCTAGGTCTCTTTCACAAAATCAACTTATTGGAGGCTGAGAATGAAGAATTGAATAGGTGTATATGGAATTGAAATAAGACTAGAAAAGTTATATTTTTTAGTATTTTTATTGTAATTGTGTTCGCTGGGGTTATCTAGGTAGCAATTATAATATAGTGCATAGCTATTATGTCAATTTTTATTATTTAATTTTATTTTTTTTGGGTTTTTAGTTTGTTATTATAATAGTTGTGCTATTAATTAGGGGAGCTTGTATTTGTTAGTTAATGTAATAGCTGCAATTTTCCACTTATAATGCTGATATTTTAGCATATTGGATGTTAATGATGATTAATAAGTAATTGCCTCATCTTTGTGGCTAATTTTTGGAATGCTAATTTAGGATTGTGCTTTTTTTCTTAATTTTTTATATTGTTGGAGTTCATAATTTTCTAATGTTAGTAATGATAATGAGGATTAGTTTATAACTTTTATCATTTTTTGTAAAGTATTTGTCCATGTAGTTCATAATTTTGTAATGTTACTAATGAAGAGGAGGATTATGTTTGCAACAAGTATAATACAAGGATGAGATAAGATTATAAGGTAAGCACAACAATATTCCACTGGTGAATCACAAGTATATGAATAGCATGCTCCAAAAATTCAAAAATTGACAACATTCATTATATGTTTACCAACACCATCAATCCTAAAAACTGTATGAATAAATTGTCATTATTATGAACTACAGTGTAAGCTATATTCCCCATTTCAAAAACATCATCCTTAAAGCATAAACATTATTTTGCCAACAACAACAAGCCTCAAAAGTTTTACCAACATAAGCAACTATCAAAACCTCTCATCCATAAAAAACAAGTATCAAACCCTCTTATCCATCAATAACAAGTGTCAAACATAGTTTTTTTCTTCTTCCAACAATCACAGTCCAACAGACAAAACATTGAGCTTTCACACAGTCATCTTCTACTTATTTTTTCCACCCTTTTTTCTTCTTCCCATTCAAAGTATCCATAACTTGGGTGAGGTTGGTGAGATGAACAACTCTCCTTTTTCCTTGTTAAGTTGTGAAATTGCTTCCAGATTGTGACAGTTGCAACTGTGAGTACATGGATGCTCCAAGTACCTTTCTTGATTGTTCAAGAGCACTTTGGTTGGTTTGCTGCACAGTATAACCAATTTTCTTAGACTCAACTACTTTTTTTTATTTATTAAAATATTGAATTATGAAATTTAAGTTTATAATTTTGATTTTATACCTTTGCCTTTCCTTGGCCTCTTGGAGATCTCCTAAGTACAATAATCCCTTCACTACCAATTGTAGCCTACAATAAATATTTTGAATGGGAAGTCAAATATCAAAGAATATAAATATCAAAAAACCATATTTATAAATGTGATATACCTTTGATGTATCCCTAGGAGATCTTCTTGCACCACATCTTTAACTTGAGGAACCAATAGTGCTTTTTGTGACCTATGAAGACAAATATGCCAAAATCATGCATTAAACATTACAGGACAGTGGCTTCATTTTTCTGCAACGATAAATACTAAAAAAAATCAATTACTAATATTACCTTGTCTTGCTTAATTTGTGCACCTTTTTGCTGCTGACTTCAGAAGCCAACATTCCTTTTAACTTATGAAACAACATGTGACATAAAAAAAGAGAAACTAAGTTATTGAATAAAAGTAGTGTAACTTGATACGACTGAAATATAATAATTAAATTAAATATCAAACCTTTATTTGTCTGACAGTAGCTTGTGAGGCTTGAGTTTGCAACAACTGTTCTATATCTCGATCATCAACTGTCAAGTTTGTTATCTCTGCATCCAAAGAATTTGTCTTCAATGGACACTTCTTTTGGTTATGACTAGTTTATTTGCAAAATCCACACTTCAGGCCCTTAGATCTTTTCTTTAGTGTAGCTGGTTGCTCTTTTACTGTAGGCCTTCTTTCTTTACCTCTTTTCTTCCCCTTTTCCATAGGTTCCTCATGGCCTCTCCTTCTTACCTTTGTTGGCCTCTCTTTTGTCTTTTTGAAATTTGGAGAAAGTTGAGGTATATAAATGGTCTCTCCCCATAAATCTTGACCATTTATACCCATTATAGAACTCTCATAAACTCTTTAGTAGCATGCAACAGTATAGCAATGAGAGACAAAGAAATTGGGATCCTACCTTTGATTACATATTACACAGTAAGCATAAAGTCAAGGAATCCCTATTAAGTCCTACTTTCTGCAATTAAAGCTCCATGTATCCAAATCTACATAATAGCCCTCTATATATGTGTGTGATTTTGTAGATTTCATCATCAGATTTTCTTGGGATGCAATCTCCTATTTTCTTGAGATTTTTATTGAAGATTTCCATGATACCAGGATAGAGATCATCCTTTCAACCTTTGGCCTTATCTCTACTTTTTTGCAACCTAGTCATCATGTACTCTCTTATCCACTCAAGCATTATCAAAATGTTCTTCTCCCTAGCATTAAGAATGGCACTATTGAAAGATTCACAAAAATTATTTAGCATTATGTCACATTTGGAGAATGGAGTAAAGTGTGATTTACTCTGTTGTGAACGTGGTTTATCACTAAACCACTCCAATGTTGTAGGATCTAGGTCAACCATTGCTTGCATTAGCAGCTTAAACTAGCCAATAGTTGTGCTATTAGCTACTTTCCACAATACATCATTAAAATCCAACCCCTTAAAGCTAACATTCATGAAGTTCTTCCACATGTACCTATCACAAAACTTATGTTCTGACTCTGGCAAAACCTCATCAAAGCCTTGAATTAACCCATTCTACTTATTAAACATAAAGGTAAATTCATATGGCTTATCTATTTGAAGATCTTGTTTTAATATAGTTAAAAACCAACTCCAAATGTCTACTGCTTCCCTCTTCACCATTGTATATGCCATAGGAAATGGTTTATTATTAGGATTAATTCTAATAGCAATTAGAAGGACTCCTTTGTGAGGGCTAATCAGGTGACAACCATCTACAACCAGCTAAGAACCTAGATTTCAAGGTCCCTAAGAAACAATAAAAGTGTGTAAAGGTGTTTTCCCTACTATTATCATCTATTCCTTAACTGACAATTGACCTTGGGTTTATCTTTCTCAACTCAGCTACATAATCCCAAAGTTTGGCATATTGAACCTTAGGATTACCCTCAATCATGTAAAGTACCTTTTTCTTGGTTCTATAGGCTTGATGCCAAGACGCACTCACCCTCACATCCATCTTTAGTTTTTGCCTAAACCCCTCAGTCCCATTTTTTAGTTCAATTTTTATTTTGTTTACAAACCTCTCAACAAAGTAACTAGATATGACATTAGAAACATCATATGTAGGCTAGCATGTGTGTAGGATTATATATGTTAACTTGGAAAGTTGACTCATCCTACACTCTATATGCATGTATTTTCCACCCACAGCCCTCTAAATCACATTTTGCATAAACTCTCTCTTTATCATTCTTCTTTACTTTGATGTTACTCATGTTTTAGATGGGTTCAGCATGAACAGTCTTCCTAAATCAGTCTTATTCTTAATTTTCATGCCTAACTCAAATTTAGTAGTATGTTTTTGATTATAATTGAAGAAAGGTGCATGGGGGGCCTCTGTTTTAGTATCTGAGTCTACCTCACTATCTAGAGGCACATCACTGTCTCCCATAATCCTCTCTTCACTTTTAATATCACTCATATTTTCATCCTTTTCTCTACCCCTCTCACTGATATGGGGTTCCTCAATCCTAACACATTCCTCATCATGATCAACAAATAAATCATATAGCACATCATCATCATGCCCTTCACTCTCTACCTTAGAAACATGTAAAGGGTCACTATCACTATAGCTATTATCTTCAATACCACTAAAAGTTTTAGGTAAACTTATAAACTTAATGCAACTCCCCAACACCCTATTATCCTTATTATATTGTTTTTTTGATTATGTTTGGGATTAAGATTGGGTTTAGGATTTTGTTTAGGCCACATATTATAATTGGGGCTGTATTTGGGTTTCCGATTGTGTTTAAGGCTGTATTAGGGCTTCAAAATGTGTTTAAGGTTGTGTTGGGGCCTCAGATTGTCATTAGGACTGTCTTTGGGTCTGTGTTTGAGCTTTAGACTTTGTTTGGGACTGTTTTTAGGTTTGCATCTAAGACTAGACTTATCTTTGGGTTTGGGTTTGTTTAGGACTAGGCTTCTATTTAGGTTCGGGTTTGGGACTTGTGCTTGAGATTGGATTTGAGATGTAAGTTTAGTTTGGTCTTGAGATTTGACTTGAAATTGAACTTAAGATTGTGATTTGCTTTGAGACTAGGATTCTATCTCTACATAAACCTTGACCTCATGATATTTGGCATAAAATTCACCAATTTGTTTAAACTCTGCATCAGTTTTAGTTAACTTAAATGAACCATCAAATTTATGATAGAACTTCCTTGAGGTTTTCAACTTAACGCTATCATAAAGTTAGTTTATATTCCTAAAGTTCATAATATCCAGCAAGAAGTAATCAAATTTTGCCAGTTTTCCATTTTTGTACACATAAAAGGGAACAACATCACAATAGCCACCATAAAATAAAGACAGTTATTTTTCGAGAACATGCCTTGGTAATGTACACAACACAAGATAAAAGGAAAACAAAAATAAGATCTTTGACATTTGTAGAAAGTGGTTTATCACTAAACCCAAACACCCTACATGTAACTCACTTGGATAAGGACCACAAACTTAACATATTATAGTATAATGATAGAAGTCCACACTAGGCCTATAAATGGGTAATGTATCACCCTAACCGCACCCATACCATAAAATATCTAAACAAAAATACCCTATATTCTACCCTACCCAAAAGAATGAGACCCTAGCCTAGCCTACCCTATCTAACCCAGGATGCATTGAGTCTAGTATATTGGACTTATGTTTATAATGTATATACTAATTTTTTCAAAATATGTTAAAAATATTATTTGGCATATGCTAACAAAAAGTAAAAAAGCTTTTTCTATATTTAATTTATTTTAATTATTAAATTTAAATTAGTTAATCTTTATTTTCAATTTTTATTCATTAATAAAATTTTTGTTAACTAAGTTTATTCATTAGCAAAATTAATTTCGTTAAATATTTTTATAAAAAATATTTATTCTACTACTAATTTTATTGATCAAAAATGTTCAATTGTTGCTATTGCTATTCCGATTTTAAAAAAAAATTGCTATCCCAATATAAAAACTTTAATAATTTTATTAATTTAGTTTAGTTTTTAATGAAGAAAATTATTTAGATGTTATTGTTAATTCACATATTTGTAAATTTTTATATATAAAAAATTTATCTTGATTTCGGAATAGACAATTTTTAGGCTCATAGATTAAATTTGAGTGTAAAGTAACGAGTAATTTATAGGTATGGTTACACGGGTAATTTATGAGTATAGACCCTACCCATACCCATTATATTATCTTTTATAAGTATGGGTATGGGTATGATATTTTGGGCCTAGGTAGGATAATACCCTACCATTTACAAGCCTAGTCCATACACTCCTCAATATTCAAACATTCAATAGTGCAAATAATTAAAAATTAAGTGTAGTCCCAAAAAAAGCAATAAAGAATAGAAACATATCAACTTTTAACTATAATAAAAGCAAAAGTGGCACCTTTACCTACATATTCAAACACAAACAACAAAAGAGCAAAAGGGTAGCATTCCAACATGTGGTCCCATAAAACTTAAAAAAAAAAAAACCATAAACAGTACAAAAACATGAGTATAGAAACACATACCATATATAGAAGGTGGGAAATGAATCTCTTCAGGCTTGTGGTCCAATAGTTTGTCCAACAGCACCACGAACAGGAAAGCTTACTTCAATTTGTCAGGGTTTTGGGTTTTTTGTCTCAATTTTTCTATTTTGTACTTAGATTTTTGGTTTTCTTGGTGAAGTTCATGATTTTTGGGTGAAATATCAAAGCGGACACCGTAGTAGTGTTTTTTCCTTATGGCTCTCAATTTTTCTTCTTTGATTTTTTGTTTGAAAAGTTTTTATTATTCAGTATTTTTTCATATTTATATTCGCATTTTTAGTATTGAAGTTCTTGTAGGTTTTGCAAATTTATTATTAATTATTTTTCAAAAATTAAAGAATTTTTATTATTATTTTTGTGTATTTTAGTTTTCTTTTTTCTCTTACAATGTAGCATTTTCATGTTGGGTGATGTGGACTCCATGAGCCAAATGGCGTAAAACACCCAAAATCAAAGCCCAGTTGTTGGTGATTGGACAATTGGCAGGCTCAATTTCAAATTAATTAACCTAAATGATTGAAATTGCTAAAAAATGTACTAAATGTGCTAAAAATTAATGATCAAAGGATCATGTGCTAGCCCTGAATGACGATGGACTAAAATCAAAATAGATAATAGTTGTTAGACTAAATTTACAATTTTCCCCTATAGACCATGAAACATAATCATTCCTTAACCCTCATTATCTCAGGAAGAAATACAAAAACAAAATAGTATGAGATTTTATTTACTAACCAAGAATGAAGAATTAGAAGTTTCTCAAGTCGAACAAAAGAAATAGAATGATTTACATTTGGCAGTTAACACAATAAACTGTTGCTACTACTATATAGTTCCCAATGATGCATATGTGAGCTCCAAATAACAAAGATTTGGTTAAGAGTTCATATTGATAAAAGTTAATCATTGGCATGTAAAACCTTAGTAATACAAAAAGTAGAGTTGAATAGTTAGCTTTCACATTTCTATTGAAGCCTACTCAAATTGCACTTTTCTCTTTTTCAAGAATAATATGAGTCCTAAAATAAAAAATCAGAGAGGAGGAACATATCAAAAAGACATGAGTTATTTTCGATTCTTTGAATAGCCACACAGAAGTCAAACTCTAATAGCTCTAAAACAAACCCTAAACACCTAAAACCACCCCCCAAAAATTAAAAATATATTCATAAACAGCAAAATTAGATAACACCTAGGATGAATCTATGACAAGATCATTTAAACCTAATATTTCACTAAAGCAAAAAAAAATTCAAAAATAAAAACTAGAGATAATAAAATATGTGACCAAAACCCTAAACACCAGTACTACCTCTTTCTTTCTTTTGTAGAGAAATAGTACAAAAGATTATGTAAATCCAACCCTTGACTAAAGCCAAAATAATTTTCAAAAATCAAAATCAAAGAGAATAAAATACCTTAACCAAACAATAGAGGCTGCGTTTTTTGACTTTTCTTATTTTTTTTTGGTTTCTCAAATGTTTCAACAAAAAGCTACTCTTCTAAGATGCATTTTGAAATGAAGAACATGAAAAAGTGCAAGGCACACAACTTCTCTGTGGTGTACAATCTACAACGTGAGTGATTATAAGCCATAAAGAAAGGTTGAATTAGACCTAAGGGATTTTAATGCAGCAAAAATTTATCACTTAAATACTTTTTTATCTTTTCAAAATAGTTTAAGTCTTTTGCAGAAAATAGTTTTACTTACTGGTTGGAATTTGTAAGTGCCAGTTAAACAACTAGTTAGACCAGTGATTAATAAAGCAGTAAAAATATAAGCAAATAAATAGTAGTATTTATAAAGGTTCAATAAGCCTAATCCTCCACCTAAGTTTTCACTTAGGATTTTGAACCTATCAAATCAATTAAAATATGAGATGTTTTACAAATAAACATAGTAATTTGATAGTATGAAAGCAAAGGATTAGAAACCTAACATGGTGAAAACCAGCTCTTCACAAAGCGCTAAATTGAAATCCTAGATCGAATAAAACAGATTCTAAAGCACTGCAAAACCAATTGCTTTGTGAATAAGCTCGAGGGAACTTCTGCTATATTTACTTGTACACCCTCTATGGACTGAAGCACGAGTTGTTGCCACTTTATAGAGCAAGCTCGAGACTCTTCTTCCAGACCAAAACCCAAAATATTGCAGAAGATTACAAATAGTACTACTCTACTAATTTCTTTACATAGAGATCCTTAGAGTAACCAAGCACCAATTTATTCTCTTCACGAGGTCCCACGAGAGTAGGTACAACTCCCATCCCTTTTCACTACTAGATCCTTTAGGACACAAACCGCTTTATCCTCGTCTTCTCAAGATCCATCAAAGGTAAGCTCCCCTTAACCTTTTTCACTATAAGGTCCCTTGAAAACACACATAGAACAAGGAATTAGCAACACTTAAGCACAAAACATGTATAAGAGTATCACAAAACTCATCAACACACTTAACAGAGATCTTTCCCCAACTATGTAATTCTCACATAACAATGCTGCATGTTTTCATATTTATATGCTTATGCCCAATGTTTATGAATTCTTATTTAGGTAAGTGTCTATTGGAATCAAACAAGGAAATAAGATATGTAAGAAGACATGTATTAGTTCCATAAATTGCAGATGCATCAATGATTATAGCAGGATATAGTTTCTTTCCTAAGTTATAAAGATATGAATCAAGCTAAATCTTCAAGAGATCTTTTAATTATGGAAAGTAAGTTCCAAAGAATAAATAGATTCCAACAAGTAATATGGAAAGAAATTCATAATCTGATTGCATGCTTTCAACATATAATTTTTAGAAGGTAATTTTTTCGTAATCAAAACAATGTAAATCATCAAGAGGGATTAACAACCTCCCCATTTTTTATGATGACAAAATTTGAATAGAGATAAAAGATATTACATGAGCTCCCCTTGTCTATGTGCCTAATTCTGCTAACTTGTGCTCTATTTATCTAAGACCAATTTCTACTTCCTCTGTCAATGTACTCAAGAAACTAGAGAAATGATTATACCAACTGATACTAGATAATTGATTATAACAAGCCTAGTCATCAAAAACTAATAATCCAAAATAATAATTTTACAGGTCCAAAAAATTGTTCATCCTCCAAGCAGACAAAATTTTCAAAATAAGTTCCAGCAGACAAAATAATAAAAAGTTTCAAATTTCCAATTCATTATTTCCTTCTTCAGCATTAAAAAGGACCTAAGAAGCATTTAGATAAGCTCTAACTTTCTCCTTCAATCGAATAACACTAGCACGAGTGGGAGTAGATTTACGAAGAAGAAGCTCAAGCTTGTAATCGATGGAATCAACAAGGGTTTCTAGTTATCCTGCAATAGTCTCCATTGCGTTACTAAGAACATCTATCTTAGCTTTAAGTCCAACATCCACCTTACCAGCTTTCCCTGGAGCCCTTCTTGGTGTTCTAATGGGAGTGAGAATAATAGGACTAGATTCTTCAAATTCGAATCTAATAGATACTGGAAATTTAGATTTACGAGGAAGAAGCTTCATATTGTTAGGGATTTTACTAACACCCCTAATTCATCCATTATCCTTAGTATATCAGATTTTCATTTTTTTAAGGCTAGCAAGGTCTAAGATTTTATGATCATGCTCCCCCTTAATCCAAGCATTTGGTAAGAAAACTCTCTCATGCTTAAAAATATGAGTAAAGATCAGGAAGTATGGAGGATTTTTAGCTTGATGAGAGAAGGAATAGACCACGTATTTAAGAATTATAAAACCAATATTGATAGGCTCTTTCCTAACAACATTAGCCATTGCATAGAGACTCATGGAATTAAGATCAATAGAATGACCACCACTAGATATCAGAGAAGAGAAAATAGTACAACTATGCATTTTATAAAGCAAAATATGTTTAATGTTCAACTTGTTTAAAACAGTGCCACCAAATAAAGTATATTGTTTACCACCCCAAAATATTTTAGTGATTTCATCATAGAAGATATCAACATTAGATAATTCTCCAAACTTAAAAAACTTAGCACCATCAGGAAGATCAAGTTTAAAATTTAATTTTGGCGAAGACAACATAATTCATTTCCCAAACACATAGGATTCGATAGAAACATCATTTTCAGATTCATCTTTCATCAAGTTTCATAAAACTATCCCATTTTAGATTACACACAAGATCAATGGCAGGAGATTTTGGCAATCAATCAAAATTAACTATTTTTTCTCCTATTCAAATTTTGGTTAGAAATCTTTTGATGAAAACCTTTTTCAACTTTAGTAGAGTGGAATTTAAGAGATAAGGGAACCTTACTAAAGTTCCAATCGGTAACTTCTTTAGGATTGACTAGAACATGGGACTTAAGGCTTGACAGACCCTCATTTGAACCACTTGGTTTTTCAGGAGAGCCCATAGGGGTATCCTTAATAGAAAATTCCTCAAACCCTAAGAATTCAAGTTTATCAGAGGAAAATGCTTTTTCTTCATCAAAGCAAGAGTCATTATACCAATTCAGCAAAAGAGAAGCTTTAGATATTTTGAGAGGAACAAGTTCAGAGGAGAATAAAGGGAGTTTCTTTTTCTTTGAAGAAGAAGGTCCAGCAAACAAAGATCTTCGTCTCTCTAGCATTCTTAAAAAAATTCAAAAGTGAAAGATGAGAATGGGATTTTCTACTATAAAAACTTAGAAGAATAAAGAAAAGATGAATAAAAGGGTTTCTTTGCATAAAAGAAGACGATAAATCAATTAGAAATAAGGAAAGCTTGAAAAATGTGCTTTTGGAAAGTGGATTAATTTAATTATCACAATGATCGAGAATTTTGAAAACAAAAATAGTAATATAGGAAAGAAAATCTAGCAATATTAAGCAATTTTCAAAAGGGAATAATTGCCAAGATTAATTATGGTTTATTTCTCCCATCAATCAATTTTTGATTTTATTCTTAAATTATTCCTTATATCAATGAATTTTCTTTCCTCCAATGCTTTAGTAAAAATATCTACAAGCTGATTTTCAATAAACACTAGATCAGTTGATATATCACCTTTATCTAAATGATCACGCAAGAAATGATACTTAATTTCAATTTGTTTTGAGTGTGAATGTAACTAGATTTTTATAAATGCTAATAGTACTGGAACTATCGCATAAAATGGGAATGCAAGGCACATCAATACCAAAGACATGCAAGATACACTTCTTCCATAATACATGGATACAACAATTTCCTAAGGCTATGTATTCTGCCTTAGTTGTAGATAATGCAATTATACACTACTTTTTACTACACCATGAAACTAAGAAATTTTCCAGTAGTTGACAACCACCACTAGTACTTTTCTTGCCTGTCTTACAACCAGCATAATCTGCATCAAAATAGCTTATAAAATTAAAAGATTTAGAATCTGGACATCATAAGCCATAGTTTGATATTCCCTTGAGATATCTCAACATTATTTTAACAACATTTAAATGGGATTCCTTTAGGTTAGACTGGAATCTAGCACATAAACATGTTGAGAATATAATATCTGGATGGCTTGTAATTAAATAAAGTAAACTACCAATTATACCTTTGTAGACTTTCCTATCGACACTCTTACTGTCCTTATCAAGTTTCAATCTAGTATTTGTACTCATGGTAGTGGTTGAAGGGATGTATTCACTCATTCTGAACTTTTTTAGATGCTCTATTACATTCATTTCTTGAGAGACGAATGTCCCTTTCTAAGTTTGATTCACTTGAGGTCCTAAGAAGAAGTTGAGCTCTTCCGTTAAGCTTATCTTAAATTCAATTTTAGCTTAGCTTCAGCTTGTTTTTCATTTTCCTCAATCGAGGACAATTTGGTTTCTACGTCCAATTTCATTACATTTGTAGGTAGCAATGTGGCTCAATACTTTGAGTTTTCAAACTAGTTCATTTTAGTTTTGATCTGTTGTTCCGAAATTTCTTTTGAGGTCATCAATTGCTTCAATCTCCAAGAAATCAAAATGATTTCATCCTTAACCTAGTACTCATTAAGATTTTTTGAAGTTCCAAATTAGAATTATGAATAGTATTAAAAGCAATATTCTTTTCAGCTTTTATTTTGTACCTTCATTTTTATTCAATAATATCATCTCATGGGATGTGAGAGATCTAACTAGTTCAACCCATGGTCATCTTGTTAAGATCACAAGCTTCTTGATTAGTAGTAACGTTTGGCGTCCATCCCTCGGGAAACAATCTAAGAATCTTTTGGACTTGTTTATCTTTGTTTATAGTTCTACAGAGTATGAATATAGGATTTATAATCTCTATGAAATGTGCATACATCTAACTTATGGTCTCATTAGGTTTCATCTAGAACATTTTAAACTTGTGAAGGAGAAGAGCAATCCTCTCTTGTCGAACCTGACTAGTACCTGTGTAGGTTACTTGCAATATTTCCCACATTTGCTTTATTGTAGCGCATGTACTAACTCAGTTGTACTCCTCTTTTGCGAGAGTGCATGATAGAATATTTTTGGTCCTCACATTCATTGAGATGGCCTTTTTATCATTATTGGTAAATTCTCATCGCTTCTTTCGAATTATCTGTCCGTCAACCAATTTCATTAAAACCAACAACCCTTCACTGATCGTATACCATAAATCAAAATCAAGGGCAATTATGTATTCATGTATCTAGTTTTTCCATGTAACATAATTGGAACCATCAAATAGTACAGGCCACCAATGGTCTGATAAAAATTATGAGTGGTTATAAGCCTAAGAGGAGGGTGAATTAGGCCTAAGGGATTTTAATGCAACAAAACTTTATCACTTAAATACTTTTTAACTTCTCAAAATAGTTTAAGTCTTTTTCAGAAAAAAATTTAGTTATTGACAAAAATTTATAAGTACCAATTAAACAATCAGTCTGACTAATGATCAATAAAGTAGTAAAAACAGAAGTAAATCGACACTGGTATTTATGGAGGTTCGGCAAGCTTATTCCTCTACCTAAGTTTTCACTTAGGATTTTGAACCTATCAAATCAATTAAAATATGAGAATATTTTACAAGTAAACATAGTAATTTTATAGTATGAAAGTAAAGGATCAGAAACACCCTAACAGTGTAAAAACTAGTTCTTCGCAAAGAGCTAAATCAAAATCCTAAGCTGGATAAGGCAAATTCCAAAGCACTGTGAAACCAACTACTCTGTGAATAGGCTCAAGGGAATTTCTGCTAGATTCATTTGCAAAACCTCTGTGGACTGATGCACGAGTTGTTGCCAGTCCGTACAGCATGCTCTAGATTCTCCTTCCAAACTAAAACCTAGAACACTATAGAAGATTACAAACAATACTGTTCTACTAGTTGCTTTACCTAGAGGTCCTGAGAGCAACTAAGTGCCAATTTATTCTCTTCATAGGGTCCCTCGAGAGCAGGTACGACACTTATCCCTCTCATTTCTAGGTCTTTTGAGACACTAACCTCATTATCCTCATCTCCCTAAGGTCCGTCGAAGGCAAGCACCCTTTAACCTTCTTCACACAAGGTTTCTTGAAAACACACATAAAGCATGAAATTAGCAACACTTAAGCACAAAATGTGTATAAGAGTATCACACAACTCCTCCAAACACTTAATAAAGATCTTTTCCCAACTATGTGATTCTCACATAACAATGCTGCATATTTTCATATTTATATGCTTGTGTCCAACAGCTATGAATTCTCACTTAGGTAAGCATCCATCGAAATCAAACAAGAAAATAGGTTATTTAAGAAAACATGTATTAGTTCCATAAATTGCAAATGTATCAATGATTACATAAGGATATAGTTTCTTTCCTAAGTTATAGAGATGTGAATCAAGCTAAAATCTTTAGGAGATCTTTCAATTATGAAAAGTAAGTTCTAGTGCATAGATACATTCCAGCAAATAATATGAAAAAAATATTCATAATTCAATTGCATGCTTTCAGCACATAATTTTAAGAATCAAAAAAATGTAAACCATCAAGGGGTTAAACATAAAGCCTTCAATCCTGTACAACCATCATCAGAAGCCAGATCTAACAAATCCACCTAGATCCATAAATCTTTGGGGTAGAAATCCACTCTATGTCTCTGGACTATCAGAAGAAAATCTCTCCACTTTTCAATAAAAAACATAGCAAAAATAGATTTCTTCCATCCTCACCAACCAAAGAATGTTTCTTCTAATTTTCATTTACACAAAAGGATAAAATTATCCCACACACAACCAATAAAGTTGTGAGTACAAGTTCATGAAACACAACCCTATGTGAGACGACATCATTTTTTAGGCAAACCAAGAAAAAACAATTGAAAAGTCTATGCACCTGTGGAGCCGCTATTGCCATGTGAATCTAGTTTTATAGTTTAGACTAATATATATTTTAATATGCGGGTCATAGATGTTTCAGTGGGCTATTTAATTTAAGACTTAATATGTTTTGTTTCCATACATATAAAAGGTTTATTTAAGTTTAAGTAAATTCTAATGTACTTTGTTTTATACACTCAGAAATACATACAAGAGCAATTACCTTTCTTTTCAATTACTTAATGGCTAGCAACCATTTCTTTTGTTATAATGAATTATGTAAGGGAAATAATTTTTCTGGCATTGGTAGGTGAATGGAAGGAGTTTTTAGTTGTAAATATTAAATTACATTAATAGCAATCAATGCGCTTTTTACTATATAAATATATAGATACATTAAAGATACTCCATAACGATACACATAGTTTTTACACTTTTTTTGTATTTTACTTTAGGAAGAAGTTATTTGTTTATTTTTAATTTTAGTGTAGAAAATATTTTTTTTTCAGAAAAGAGAACAATTGCATATCATAAATGAAGAATTGCCTAGTCGTATAAAGACACCATAGATTTTAGAACGGTGAGCAATATATGAAACATCTATTGAGCAAGGTAACATTTTTTGTTAATCTTTTTTTTTTCTTTAAATATTATGGCATCTAATATGTGTATAGAAGTGGGAAAGTTATACGATGAACTTTTTATAATTCATTGGATATTTTGAAGATGAATTGAAGAGAAAAAAAGTAGAAGAATTGTTAGAATTTTTAGCTATGAGACATAAGGGAATTTATTTGAAGTCAGTTTTTGATTATGCCATATATGGTTTCTCTCTTCCTCCAATTACAAGATTGACAAGCTTCACCCATTTGTGAGTAAAATTTTTTTTATATTTTTGAGTTTTTTTTGGACTTATCTATACTTCTAAAAACAAAAAATAGTTTTGCAGATGTTGTGAAGTTCGATCGTTATTCAGTAAGCTTTGGAAGAATTCAAGATTTAGGCACATTACTGAGCACTTGATCAAGAAAAATGGTATAATTTAGTCTTTAAAGCATTTTTGTGAGGAAGCTGTAATTTGTAATCCAAAATAGTTAACATTATATGTAATGTGAAAAAATATTCTCCATGTGTATTATATAAATAGAATTTTTTTTTAAGTACTACAATTGACAAATAGAATTTGTTTAACTCGATAACTCTATAAGATATGTAATTTAAGTATAGGATAAAAATCCTCAGAATAATGTATTATATTATATCTTCCCTTAACTGATTAGTCCAAGATAAAATTTATCTTCGGAATAATATTTTTGTTGAATTATATTATTTTCTTGCTAATCCATTGCTCTTAAATCCTAGTTTAGAATTTTTGAAAATGTGTTAGGATTATTATGTTATTTTATTAATTTTTAAATAATTACGTGAGTCCATTACTTTAATTTGTAGTAAATAAGTTGAAGTATGCATTTAAACAATTTTAAACAAAATATTTTCTATAGCAGTATAATGCTATCACTGAAAAAAAATATTTATAGAATATGTTATGTTATGACGGATAATATGCATGGAAAAATAAAATAGCCTAATTTTTTTTTGGGGGGAGGGGGGGAAGGGCACGAAGAATAAATAAAAGTAAAAATAACAACTAAAAAAGTCATTGATCCATTAGTTCTTTACTACACAAAGTAGCAATAGGATACGTGATGAAGTTGAAGGTCGTTTGTAGTGAATTAGGTTGTGTTTGGGTTAATTCGATCAGAAAAGTCAAATGATCCAATAGAAATCTTTCTCGAGATCTGAAATCTACAGTAACAGCAAACATCAAACTAGCCGAGGTGTCCCCAACGAAGGCACTTCAACGTTTAAGTTAGTCCTGGTCGAAAGAAGGTAATTGAACAAAAGATTAGGAGTGTATAGTGTGTTTGGCATTACGTGGAATGTAGTTGGCAGTGAGATATTTATATCCTTCTCTTAATGTGTAATATGTCCAAGATGCTCTCATCAAGTATAGAAGGCTCTTGTCCTTGCCTGGGGGCTATTGGTCATTTTCAATCCCGATACAATTCCAGGTGACATCATTTTTGCTTTTCAGGGTAAACAGGACTTTAGATAGGTGCCTCCCTACCAAAGTTGGTGGTAGAGGCTGTACTTAGTGGCACGTGCCATTAATGCGGAGGCTTGCAACCTATCAAAATATTAAATGCTGTAAAGATATGAGTTAACGCCGAAGTGAGGTTATCGACCAGGTAGGGCAATCAACCAAAGAGATGATTGAATGAGCCCAATAGCTTGAAGTCTTCCGTTGAATATGGTTGAGAATAATCTGTTCGACCAGACAACTGCGGTCAAGTAATCCAACCCAGTTGGGTCCAAAAGTGATATTGGGTCATAAATGCTAAGTAGGCCTGGGAGGCCCTCTTTGAGGTCGATAACCTATTAGGCTGGGCCTGTTGGGCTATCCCATATCATGAGTCCCCCTATTCGCAATCTTAGTCAAGCTTGTCAATGAGCAAAAGCAGGGAGTAGATAACTGAATGATGGTTCTGGCGGTTACTCGCATTCAACCAGGGTTCTGAACTATCAACCAGGGTTATTAAATGCTCAGCCAAGGTTTTGACAGTTTTTGTGTACTTAATGCATAGTTACATCACAAAATACAAAGTGCAAAGGAGGGCAGTAGTGTAATTATTACTGTCGCTTGGGTTCCCACGTCCAAATGCTTATAAATATAGAAGGTAAAGACATCCATTTTCACTTTTGCTAAAATCCACTCTGGTTGAGTGTTTGCTTCCCAATCTCTCTAAATCCTTTGCACACTTAGAATTTTTAAGGTATTCACTATAAGTTTTTCTACCCGTTTATGCTTTTCTTTCTTTTTCTCTACAAAAATATCTAGTGGTTTAGATAGTGAGGACACTAAGTTTGAGGGTGCACCAATCTAAGGGGAAACTGGGGTTGGAAATGCATTTGAAAGTACACATGATAATAGTTCTGATAGTTCATCGAGCGATAGCTCGACCTTGATCAATTCGAGCACTAAGAGGGCTGCGTCTGGGGGTGAAGCTAGCTTGAGTGAGAGGCCTACATCATGCGGTCGACTATTCACACCAGACCACTATACCAAAATAGTCTCTAAAATATCCCCAGCCAACCTAGTGCAAATTAGGGAGATGTACCATATCCCTAGAGAATATCAGCTTTTGGTGCCTAGGGCTCAGGGTAGGACGCATTGACCTCCTAGGGGATGCATAACAGTATTTGAGAAGGGGTTGAGATGCAATCGTAAGTTTTCTTTAGAATAAGCTATAGTCGACCTCCTAATAGGCCTTGAGGTCTGCATCACCCAACTTCTTCCCAACTGTTTTGCCACCATTTATAGCTTTGCTATGCTGATACACATGTTCGACCAGCCAGCTTTCTTTGCCAACCTTTCCAACCTATTTCATTTACCAATGTCCTAAAATTCAACAGCACAGAGGAGTTTGATTTTTATTATTTGACGGTGCACCTGCATCGAAAGTTTCTAGTAGCCCCTTCCTCCTCGTATGGCCAAGAGTGGAAAGAACACTTTTTTTACATTTAAGGACCTAGAATTTTTAACATTCTGATGGGATAGCGGAGGGGGCATATAGAGATGCCAGGGAACTAAATACTTAGTTAGCCGAATACCTTTATCAGGGATTTGGTTGAATTGGGCATATGGAGACCTCAGGCTTGACCGAAGAAAGGTATCTTGTGTTGACTGGTCTATCATCGATCAAGCTTGACCTGTCAGTAGGCATTTGGCTAAGTAGAGATCTTCATCAATTAAGTTATGTGCGAAATATTTTCTTGCTGCTAGATTTTAATTGATTTATTTTATTTTTTATCAGCAGATTGAAAAGAGGTAATAGCCCAAAGTCAAGCAAAAGCTCAAGCTAGAGCACTACCAAATGAGGAGCACCATCGAGCGGTTGTTGCTCGATGAGAGGCACCCACAACAGAGCCGACCGTCTTGACCCGATCGACCACTACTCTCATCGTGCCCCAAATTTAATAGGCACCCGAGCCCCAACCCACTTAACCAAAAGAGCATGTGTAAAGCAACCCCATAGATTAGGACAAAAGGCCGATGACTGAGCTGGGAGGCTTAGCAACAAGAGGACAATAAGCGATAAAGGGAAACAAAAGGTAGTAACAGGCTACAACTTGTTCGACAAGTGTGGCGATAAGGTGCTATTCTAACTTCCTCAATTATTATTGCCCCATTTTAGACCTAACTCCATTATAGAGGTAATTGATTCAACCTTCATCCTACAAGGGGGGATGATGGGCGGCGATGCCCTTAAATGTATGATTATTGGGTTGTTTTCCACGAATCAGTGTAAACTGATGAACCTGAGCTAGGTCGGGGCTCTAGGGCTTTAGCCTACCATTGTAATCTAGTAAGTATGAGGTTGACTATTTCTTGCCAAATTATTTTTCAATAATTGTATTATTCACCGACACTATATTTCAGGTGGGCCAATTGAGATACAACCTCTTCTATCAGTCGAAATTAGCCTTGGCTATTCGAGAAGAGCTGCAAGGGGAAGACGTGGAAACCCTCAAGGTCCAGCTTGAGTCTTCCCAACTCCAAGTCAACCAACTGACAAAAAAGGTGGCCGAGCTTAAAGAGCAACTAAACTCCAAGGATCGGCAACTTGTGCACGCAGTCAATGAGAAGAGTCGAATGGACTCTGTACAAAAAAAGGTGCATTTGGACCTGCAGGTGAGCTACACCTTGAGTCGAGCAACTAGTCACGTTGATGCACTCAAGAAGGCTCAGGAGGCCTTCACTCGATAGCTTCCTACCCTATAGCACAAAGTAGTGGAATAGTTCATATTGAACCCAACCT
The DNA here is from genome assembly GCA_014898725.1 of Jacaranda copaia. Taxonomy (NCBI): domain Eukaryota; kingdom Viridiplantae; phylum Streptophyta; class Magnoliopsida; order Lamiales; family Bignoniaceae; genus Jacaranda; species Jacaranda copaia. The sequence goes on along the minus strand of JACGDI010005419.1, from coordinate 337,018 downwards.
TCTGAGATGCGAGCGTAATCATGTCTATCAATGATGCTTGTGACGTGTTCCATAAAGCAGTCAAGAAACTCAAGTGTCTGGGCTACGCTTTTTACACCAAATATAAAACCAAAATAAGCCCAACCTTTGATGACAAGTTTCAGCCTTTCCCCAAATTCAAGGGTGGTGGGATCGATGAGGCCGAGGAGAAAGACACTGTGACCAATGCCCCTATTGAGCCAATGACTAAAGCCCAACAAAAATAGGTTGAGGTCAATGCCAAGCTAGAGGAGTTGGTGAACGAGTTTGTATTTGCCGAGGACTTTGCTATCCAGTTGAGAGAGGAGCAAGTCGATGTGGCGCAGTACGTGTTACACTTAACTGACTTTATGAGTGACATCACGGGGCCTTCTCAACCACCTCAAGCTATTCAACCACTCACATCTATGCTGGCGAAGCCAAATTCAGACTGACCAAAGGGTGACTAGGCTAGGTCCAGCCAAACTTGATCCTGGAGCTTGCTACTGTTTTCTTTCTTTCTCTCTCTCTCTTTTTTTTTGGGTAATAGAATTGAATTTTTCAATAAATGAAAAATTTTCTCCCGCATTTGTGCTATCGAACGAAATAAGTTAAATGCTTTTTATCAAATGCAACTTCATTATCGTGATAGTATGGGTGAATAGTTGATAATTTAGTCAGTTATCAAGATAATCATCAAGAGCATCTAACAACATTGTTATCGATTTTGCTTAATGTTGATAAACGCATGGTCTTGTCAAAGTATATTTAATAATTTATTTTTCACAACTATGTAGTTGATTTTCATTGTTGTATGGTCAACTTGTTGATCGACCACCGAGTTGATTATATTGTCTTGACTAAAAAACTAAGTTTGTAGCATATAGCTATTTTAGGTCGACTGCATAATTTAGAACTTTAGTTTGGAAGCGTGAAATTGCTTTTGTGTCAACTGTGGGGTTGACTCAAAATTGTGTGAGCAGCGTGAAGCTATTTCTTTGTTGACTATAGGGTCGACGTGAGACTTGAGTGGCAGCATGAAGCTGCTTATCCATCAACTATGGGGTTGACTTAAATCTTGAGTAACAGCATAACATTGCTTATGTGTCAACTACGAGGTTGACTTCAATCTTGGGTAGCAGCATGAAGCTACTTACCCATCGACTATGGGATCGACTTCAATCTTCAGTGGCAGCATAAAGCTGCTTAATCATTAACTACTGGGTTGACTTAAATCTTAAGATGATGTAAGGTAGATACGATTATGATAATGCAAACAAATTATCGTAGTGTTGCTGGAACTTTATTCATATCAAAAAATATGAGGACGATTACAATACAATTTCAGATATAGAATTTCCTCATGTTGATGGCATTCTACAGGCAAGAGAGTTCATCCTCATCCATAATAGCAAGTTTGTAGGCGTTATGCTTTGATGCTTTTACAATAGTACAAGTTCCGTCCCATTTTAGGTCGAGCTTTCCAACATTCTTAGAGATTTCCACCTTTTTGAGAATAAGGCCTCCGACCTTAAAATGGCATAGCTTAATCCAATATTCTTGGAGATTTCCACTTTTTTGAGAATGAGGTCTCCAACCTTAAAACGGCATAGCTTAATCCCTTTGTTATAGTTCTCAATCATCCTTGACCTATAGCGCTATATAGTATTGTACGCTTCTTACCTACGCTCATCAATAGTCTCCAGGTCGAGCTTTCTTTCTAATGTGTTTTTGAGTGAGTGGAAGTGAATAACTCAAGTTGTGTGTTGAATAAGCTTTGAGGGGATTGCTGCCTTAGACCCATAGACCAGACTATAAAGGTTGTGACCTATGGCTGTTCAGGGAGTTATCCTATACGCCTATAGCACTCTAAGGAGGTCATCTTCCCAGCTCGAGCCAGTATCCTAAATCTTAGCTTTCAAATGGTCAAGAATTATTCTATTTGTTATCTCTATTTAACCATTCAATTGAGAATTGCCCACTGAAGTAAAGTGCTCGATGATCCCCAAGACTTCGCACCGACATCTGGTACTCCTGCTCTGGAACTGAGTCTCATTATCTAAAATAAGGACCTTAGGCAGGCTAAACAACAGATGATATTTTTCCAAATAAAACGCTTAATGGCTGCATTTGTTATCTTCAAAACAGCTTCAACTTCAACCAATTTAGTAAAGTATTTAACTACCATGATTATGAATTTTTGCTAACTAGTCGACTTCGGTAGCAAACCCAAAATATCAATCCCCCACTAGTTGAATAGCCAAAACATTTGGACATTAACCATGGGTAGGTTTGAATAGACTTGGCATGATGTACACTTTTGATCAAAATCCAATGAGTCTTTCAATAATATTAGCCAAAAGTATTTATACCTGATTATTTTATGTGCAAGGGATCTTCCCCCGGAATGGTTCCACACATGCTTGCATGAATGTCTTGTAATACTTTGAGAGCCTAGCGGGATCTAGGTACCTCAAGAGGGGTCCAAAGATCAACCTCTTGTACAATTAGCCATGCTCGTCATGCGTAAACTTGGCAACTTGTCCTCAAAGGTGTCGAGCCTCATTTTTATCCTCAGGGACTGTGCTATGGCTCAAGTAGGGTTTGATTTGATCCTACCTTGAGGGGATTGTCTCCTCGATGCTTCATACTAGGTTCACCTCAAATTGGCCGATTGATGGCATATCGATGACCAAAAATGTTATTATCCTGTCTCTCGTGCCCCTAATTGAGCTTGCAAATTTTGACAAGGCATCTGCTCGCTTGTTCTTAGATCGAGGTACCTAATTGAGGGTGAACCTTTTAAATGGCTGCTACAACTTTCTAACCTCCGCTAGGTACCGACTCATCATCGAGTCCTTAGCTTCAAAATTTCCATCAACCTATTCGACCATCAATTGTGAGTCTATAATCGTAACCAGGTTCTCAACACCCCGATCAAGCACCATCCTCATTCCAATGAGGAAGGCCTCATATTCTACCTCATTATTCGTGACTGCATAGTCTAGTTTTATTGTAAAATCATATTCCTCTATTCCTGGGGATCGAAGAGCCACTCCTACTCCCCTTCCAGATGAGATCGATGGTCCATCAACATACAAGTCCAAATGAGATAGGCTTCGCAATTCTTCTTTTATATGTCAACTCACTCGATGATGAAGTTTACCAAAATCTGTGCTTTGATGGTTGTTCTTGGTTGAAAGGTAATGTCGAATTCTTCCACTTTGATGTCCCATTTGTTCAGCCTCTTGAATATGTCTGGCTTTGACAATACTTGTTTCAATAATTGGTTGGTCAGAACTATAATAGCATGGGACTGGAAGTATAGATGCAGCATTCAAACTGCAGTAACTAATGCCAAGGCAAATTTTTTGATCTCCAATTAATTATGCTCCAATCCTTGAAGTGACGTACTACATTAATAGACTAGTCGATGGTTGTCATCTCTAGTCGAGACCAAGATCAAGTTGATCGATTCTTTAGTGACCGCCAAGTATATCTGAAGTATCTCTTCTAGTTCAGGTTTTGCAAGCATAGGGGGCGATGACAAATATTACTTCAACTTAACTAGTGCCTGATCACATTGTTCATTCCACTGAAAACTCAACTTCTTAGCATTTCTAAGAATTTTGAAAAAGGGTAAGCTTTTGTCTGTCAATCTTGTGATGTATTTACCTAAGGCAATTATCCTCCCAACCAGTCTCTGTACATCCTTTACTGTTTGTGGAGGAACAATGTCGAGAGCGGCCTGAATTTTCTGTAGATTAGCCTTAATGCTTAGTTGACTGACCATGTAGCCCAGAAATTTACCCCCTCAAACCCTAAACGTATACTTATTCAGATTCAGCTTTAGACCAAATGCTCTCAAAATTGCAAAGGTATGATTGAGGTCGAGCAAATTGTCTTGGGCCTTTTCTGTCTTTACAATCATGTCATCCACATACACCTCCATTAACTTGCCAATTCATTTTTAAACATAAAGTTGTCCAGCCTTTAGTAAGTTGCCCTAGCAATTTTTAGTCCAAAAAGTAATAGAGCCCATTGTGAACAACAAAGGAAGTTTTAACCCTATCCTCGGGTGCCATGAATATTTGATGATATCCTTGAAACGTATCCATCACGCTTAACAACTCACAACCAGCAATGGAGTCTACTAATAAATCTATTCGAGATGGGAGTAAGGATCTTTAGAGTATGCTTTATTCAAATCTGTAAAATCATTACACATACGCCATTGTCCCTCATTTTGTAAAATGTGTTCTACAAGGTAACTTGCATCTAGGAGTTTTCTAACCTCCTTCTCGATGATCTAAGTCCTCTTGGTGTGGAATGTCCTCGTTTTCTATCTGATCGACTTGTATAAAGGATTAATATTAAGTCATTGCACGATCATGCTTTGGTCAATTCCCTAGAGGTTGGATGATTTTCAAGCAACGATGTCAATGTTTTTTTTTAAAAAAATTAACCATAAGGTACTCTAGGTAGGGGCCCATATTTATCCCAATATGAGTTATCTTATCAGGGTTTCTTATTCCCGCTCGATAGTTTTAAATTCCTCGACAAGCTCCACCAGGGTATTCTCCAACTTTTTCTTCTTATTGACTTAGGTCTCCTCGAGTTCTGCTACAGAGGCATCCCCCAAGGTCTTCAATTATGATCAATTCTTCTGCTCGCTTGACTCGATCAAAATGCTATATCACCTCCAAGCCTCCTTGATGTTACATAATAATTCACCTGTACCTATTGGGATCAAGAATTTGATCTTTATGTGGTAGGTTGACACAATAGCACAGAAATCATTTAAGGCTAGTTGACTAATGATAACATTATAAACAAATGGGGCATTAACCACCAGATAGTTTACCATCAAAGTCCTTCTTCAAGTTGCCTCCCTAAATAATGTTGATAGATTGATGGATCATTCTGGAATGATTTTTAACCCCCCAAACCCAACTAGAGGGGTTCGCATAAGTTTGAACTTCAGTTGGTACATTTTCATTCTTTTGAGGGTGGAGAAGAAAGTGATGTAGGCCAAGCTGCCATTATTAACTAGGACCTTCCACACTTCAAAGTTGACAATCTCAAAAAAGACTACCATAGGAGAGTCAACTTTGTGGTTGATATTCTTTCCCTTGAAGTGGGCCAAGTCGCTATCCGTGAAAGAAATGGACTCTGCGCTCATCGATAGATGAATATTATTTCAACAAGCAAGGCTTTAGTCAACTCCAGCCTCTTCTGAGTTTGCCTTTTGGCTAATTTTGAGTCCTCTCAGTAGGGCCTCCTGTAATCATATCAATCACTCCTCAAATGGGCGGGTTTCTTTCCCTTGTCCTCTCTCCTAAAGCTAACCAACCTTTCTATATAGAGAGTCTGGTCAGTTTTACCCTCTTCGACCTATACATCCATGGCTACATACTTCTTAAGATGGCCCTATCTGATGAGCTACTCAATCTCATTTTGAAGGTTGAACTATTCGTCTATGTCATGCCCCTTTTACTTATGGAAGTGGCAGTACTTCTTTGATTTTTCATTGCCTTAGTCTCTATCAACTTTCTCAATATTTTGAGGAGATTGTCATGTTGAATGGAAAATAGGACCTCTCTCCTCGGAATGCTCAATGAGGTGTAGTCATGGAAGCATTTTATTGGAAATTGACCTCTTTCTCTATGTTTTTTGGTCATCTCTCTCCTTCTTATTTTTGTCAACTTTAGAGGATCTGAACTTAAGCTTGTTTATCTCCTCTTGGGTCATGTATCTCTCTATCAGGTTAAGCAGTTTCTCCCTCGACCTTGGGCGTTCACGCACCAATGCATTGGCGCATTTCTTATGTCTGAGACCCAGGAACAACATATCAATCAAGAACTCGATCCTAGGATTATCTATTTTTAGGACCTCCATATTGAACCTCATGAAGAAGTTACAAAGAGACTCCCCCTCGTTCTGCTTGATGGTATAGAGGTTAGTATGAAGGAGTTTCATCTTTCTTTGACTAGCCAACTGGTGCAAAAATTTATCACAATACTGATCATATAAGTACATCGACGAGGGCTCCAGCTTTACAAACCAATCAAGCGCGATGCAGCTGCATCATATGCTCAAACTGCATTAAGTGCTTATTAGGGTCTGCTGAGTCGTCATATCTGGGTAGTCTGATTAGGACTTTTATGTCAACAGTAATGTACTCATCGATAATCTCCTGGATAAAGAGAGAGCAATTCTCTTGATGAGACCTCTAAAGGCCCTCAAGATTGGGCACTCTCTCAGTATTTCTCCTCAAGATCTCATTGAGGTATCTGTTTAATTGTTGAACTTAATGTGAGACCTCTTTCCACTCCTTCTAATCAACTTGGGTGGCATTTCGATCAAAATAAGATCTCGTACGCTCGGCCTTATCACGTTATGGGGCTCGAATAAGCCAAGCCATGAGATTCATGGATTCTTCCATTTCTTCGTGGTGGTCGCATCTGGAATGTTCGACCCTATTACGCCGTGGGGCTAAATAGATCAAATGTGATGGTCAACGGAGTCAACAATTTCCTCTCTTAGCTCCGGTCACCCTCTATCTCCCTGGGGGCATCTAAGACTGGCTTCACTTCTAGTTGGTGGCTGCATGGACTCCTGCCGACTGCGGATGTCCCTAAGGGACCTTTCTTTCGGTGGAGGCGATTATAGGGTGGCATTGCTAATGGGGGCTGGCATGATGGTATGTTTGTTTAATGCAGCAAAAAGTTAGGTATAGATTTGAGTAGAGATTTGCTCACTTATCAACTGCATGAGCTGTGGCACGGTCAATGTTACAACTTGCTCCTAGAAGGCATTGGGCCCTAGAGCATGCGAGTCTTGCAAGGGCAGAGGGGGAGATGGAGATGCAGACCTCCTATTGTTCTCTCTCTCAGATGCGGCTCTTCTTGTGTTCATTTTTCAACTACAATCTCAAGTTTCTCATAGACAACACCAAAATGATGAGGTTGAAGGTTGTTTGCAGTGAATTAGGTTGTGTTTAGGCTAATTCGACCAGGGAGGTCGAATGATCCAATAACAATCTTTCTCCAGATCTGAGATATGCAATAACAGCAAATGTCTAGCTGAGATGCCCCCAGCGAAGGCACTCTAATGCTCAAATTAGTTATGGTCAAAAAAAGGCAATCGAACAAAAGATTATGAATGTATAGTGTATTTGGCATTATCTGGAATGTGGCTGGCAATGAGGTATTTACAACCTTCTCTTGATGTGTAATATGTCCAAGATGCCTTTATCAAATGTAGAGGGCTCTTGTCCTTGCCTGGGGGTTATTGGTCATTTTCAATCCCGATACTATTTCAGGTGGCATCATTTCCTACTTTTCAGGGTGAACAATACTCTGAGTAGGTGCCTCCCTGCTAAAGTTGGTGACAAAGGCTGTACTTGGTGGCATGGAGGCATGCTGCCTGTCAAAACATTAAATACGGTAAAGATATGAGTCAGCATCAGAGTGAGATTATCGACCAGGCAGTGAATTTTAGAATTACAAGAATTGTTGTTGCTACTAGATTTTGATTTTCAGATTCTAAGATTAAAAGCTCTATATTAGTTTGTGGATCAAATTTTGTTAATTTTACTTCAATTTTTTTTAATTGAACTTTAATGTGTCTACAACATTGTGAAAAAATTTTAGTTCTTAACTATCTCCATGAATTTTATAAAAATCTGAAAATATACCCTACCAAACTAAGTGGCATTTTTGGGCATGTTTGGTTTAGAATATTTTTTTTTGTTTGGTTTTTTTTTTTTGGCCTATCTAAACTAGGGGTGTAAATGAGTCAAGCTCAAAAAAAAATTTGGGCTTGAGCTTGATGAGCCTTCTGTTAAAGGTTTGAGCTCGAGCTCGGGTCCTATATTTTAAGTTTGAGCTCGAGCTCAACTCAACTTAATAAAATTTAATTATCAATATATAATATTATATATAAAATATTTAAAAATACAAAAAAAGTAAATTATTAATATAAATAGTTATTTAATTAACAAATAGAAAGTATGTAAAAATAAAAATAAGTAAATTATTAATATATAATAATTATTTAATTAACATAGAAAAATATTTAAAAATAGAAAAAAGGCTTGGCTCATGAGGCTTATGAGTTGACTCAACTCATCTTACACCCTTAATCTATATGATAGTTTTTTAAAGTGACAAATTTTGCTAAAAAACTTTGATGTGTTAATAACATTAATGAGAAGTTTCCTGAACTCAAGCTATGTAGTTATTTTTCAAAAATTCACCAAGTTTAACTACCTGAGTACAGGTCAGGTCTAAATAGTTTTTAATTTGAGGAATTTATTACCATCAAAATGGAAGTGTTTTGATTTTTTCATTTTAGTGCATTAACTTGAAATTGTTTAGAGAAACAACAAATAAACTAGCAGAACCTTATATCCTAGAACAATTTTGATTTCAAAAATTTGTGGCTAAGTTAATAATATTTCTTTAATCTTGTGTGCTACATGAGAATTATAAATTGTTTCTAGTTTTTACGCTAATATAAAAATTACTCCTAGATGAGGATTATTTATTTCTTGAAACCTTTAAAGGTCAATTTCTAATTGGAAAGTTGAGTACAATATTGAGCCTATAAAATCTTTAAGTGGTTCTTGCAAGTTCATGATTGAGTAATGAGTATTTCTAATGAGGATAACAAATATGGTTTCCATTAGGATTTGTTACATTAAATTTAGGAAGAATTACTCACGTATCTAGGCATTCTAAGCATTCATCATAAAAGTGTTGTATGGGTATTCTAGAATGATTGTGATAGTTTAAACCTTTGTTGAAGTGTTCATTTGATGAAATTAGTTTAATTATTATCATTACTCAGTAGGTTATTCAAGCCAGCTCCTGGGAGATCATTGATCGGATGAATGTCGAGTATCATGAGTGCCTAAGCTTATAATAATTGTATAATATTATGTTTCAAAACCCAAATGAATATATGTTATAGTAAAATCCACTGGTAACTTGTTTTTAGTATATACTGCACTATAGTTATATTCTACTATGCACAAAAAATTCTTTTATTTATTTCATGATACATGAAAACATGTTCTTTTATAATCTCATTTTATTGAATAATGTTTTAGACTAGCAGTTAAATACGATTATCAACATTGATGATTAAATTTATTGCTATTGATAATGAACGTTGGATCCAACTTGATCCAAGTGTGCAAAGGACTTTACTACACAGCAATGGGCTTACCGAATGAACCCTAAGTCCCCAAGGCCTAACCCTCTTAGCACACAACAAAATTCATTTGTGGTTGAGGTTGGTCATAGGATTTCCAAAGGACCTAGGCTTAGGCACTATCTGGTAAGGTCGCACTTTAGTTGAAGTGATAAGGGACTATTATAGTAAGAGTCATAAACTTGGCTGGCTACAACAAGCACTGGTTCGGTCATCGTATTTAAATATTGTGTATAGAAAATGTTTACTATTGAATTCTAGTAATATTATTGCTTAATGCATGATATGTTTCACTTATTTTCACAAATATTTTTAATTGAATGTTTATTCGATCATGTTACAAATATAAACTCATGTCGCACACACTTGGCACTCCCTGAATCCTTTACCCACACTCTTTTTTTTTTAAATTTCCTTCTAGTAAACCTAGACCCTAGCCCTAGTGAGGAGGCAAATCTTGCTTTTGACAAGAATTGGAAATGAAGTATTATTTTAGGTTTAGTATTTGTTATGGTTAGCTTATCAATTTCTTTTATGGATTTCTAATTGAGGTTAGAGTATTGACATTTTGAATTTCTATGTTGCAAGATTTGCTTGAAGTTATTATGAATGCTAGAATTTTTTTTATTTAAGGTTATAATTTTGATTGGCGAGTCATTTTTTTTAATTGAATTTCACACTTTGAGATTAGATTGCTTGGTTTGACTTTAGCGCATGACATGTATCATAAAAAATAGACTCAAATTTTTCTTGCCAAAATTTATCATTACACAGCACTTGAGCATAAATTATTTCAATCCTAGATCCATAACAAAATCAAAAAATCTTAAACTAGTCATCTTGAAATGTTTTCTTAAGTTTTATAGGCATTTAAAATGTATGAACAAAAATTTAGCATATTTTATAAAAATTAAAAAATGTATAGTTCTATTGCTCATTTTTTATAGAAAAATAGGTACCTTATTCCACCTCTGAGTAGTATATTTGGACCATAAAACTTCCACTTCATAGAAATCAATAGCTAATCTTTATCGTTGGTCTCCATATATCTTCATCATAGTTAGGGGTGTAAACGGATATTAAATGAATTAGATATAATGTTTCCATATTCGTATCCATTTAACTTTTCAAATATTCGGATATGAATATAAATTTGACGGATATTAAAAAATGATATCTGAATTCGTATCCATTGGATATCGGTCGAATTCGGATATATCCGTATTCAATTATAATTATTTAGATTTATTCATATTTTATTAAATTTATCCGTATTCTAATTATTTTTTTATATCCATATTCGATAATAATTATTTAAATATCTATTTACAAATATTCAAACACATAAATCTATGAACTTGTAACAAATACATATTTTAATTAATAGAAGAAACTATATAATTTCATTAAAAAAATAATCAAACAAATAGTATAATTTCTAATTAATAATTGACTTTATAATTGATTATTAGTCCTTAATAATAATAATGACATTTAAGGTATTAATTATAAAGTCAATCAATACTAATTGTGTTGATTAACTTTATTCTTCATTTTTTTCTCTATATTACAATAGTTTTTAAAATTTGTTCTTTTTTCTTCCCAATTCTTCAATTATAATTTATATATACATATATGAATTATGAAATTTTTATTAAAAATATAAATAATATATTATTTAATAAATATGTATTCAAATCGGATATTAAACGGATCGGATATACATTTACCATATTCGTATCCATTTATAATCGGATACGGACAATATCCACTTAAATGGATGTAAATAAATTTTGTATAAATATATACGAATGTGAATGGTAAACAAATTTTCGAATATCCATTTACAACTCTAATCACAAACTTAGATAAGTAAGCTGCAACCAATGTACTAGTTTTCTTTTATTAACCATTAAAAAGAAATATAATCATTTAATCAACTTAATTATATATACTTACTTCAATAGTTCAAAATGAAGTCATCAATCACTTGATTCAAATTCCTTCTCGAAATTTTAGTCATCCAAGGGATTTGAAATTCTTTTCCTCTTTGATAAAAATATTCTAGCATCTATTATATTAATCCTTGTATGCTGAACCAAAATTTGGTATCCATCTTTTAGCTAACGAGCTTTCACAAAAGCACTCCACCCATTGCAAATTTTTCCATCTGTAGACTAAGCTATCCACGATCAACTGCCACGTCTAATGAATACATCTTTGTCTTGAAAAATACTAAAGATTCAGCTAGTGCAATAAGCACATCCCATATAAATAAAGATCATTTGTCATAAAATTAGAACTTTTAATTTTAATGCTGAAAGCAAGATAGACATTAGAATCTATAATTAAAACTTCAAAACATAAAATAACTAGTGCCTACAAGCATCCCAGGGATCTAATCATGCCTTGAATTCAAATTTAGATAGAGGATTACCTTGAAAAGAAAATCCGAGATGAAACAAGAGGACACTTCACCAATTCCAGAATCTACCTGCTCGCGGCACAACGAACGGATTGTGACAATCGCCCTACCAAATCACCTCCAAAAATTCTAGAAATATTACTGGATATATCCAACACCTTGAAGAACCTCCAATCAAAAATTTAGATTGATTAGCCATCTGGATCGTCCTAGAGAAAATCGCAAAGTCAGACCTTGCCTAGAGAGCTTTCCAGAGACAGAGCAAGACATATGTCTTGCCTCTGTTGAAATAGTCCACACACCAATGAGACTTCCTAGATATCTAGTCTTTTAGTTGGAATAAGACCGAAGATCTGGTGATGATGGAGGCCAAATTTGGGGTAGGAAGATGAAGAAAGAAGCTTAGCCTTCAATACATGAAATGATAGCTTGCAAATATTTTGGAAGGAAAATGAAGAATCTAATTCTTCACACCATTTGTCATATACACGACCTCCTCTCTCTATATCTATATATAGAGAGAGGAGGTCGTGTATATGACAAATGGTTGGCATCACACAATGCATGAGGGGGGTGGCCAAGTGCAGTTGCTTAGGTGGCAAAATTTAAATCCAAATCTCATTTGAATTTCATTTGCGTCTTGATTACATTTGGAATCTTATTTCAAATTAATCAAGATGCTATCTCAAATCTCATTTGAGCCTTCCTTCCAAAATCCTTTCTTCCTTAATTAATCAAATTAAACTCTTTAATTTAATTAATTTTCCTTTGACTTAACTCTTTAAGTCAAATTAGCTTAACTTTTTAAGCTAAATTCATTAGCTTAACTCTTTAAGTTAACTTGACCAATTGATGGTCATGTTGGTACCAAAAAATTAATTCATTAATTATTAGTCTAATTTAACTCTTAAATTAGTTAATTAATTTAACACTTAAATCAATCAAGCCAAAATTGACCCTCAAAGTTGGCCCCAAAAATCAATCCACTAGGGGACTCTAATACCTTAGAAAATTCTCTCCATTAATTATGAAGCTAATTGGATTTTATATGTAACCCAATAGGTTCTACCATTCATTGGACATGGGCTCACAACTCTTTGTAACTTTTGAATATCTTATATTCATTCTAGTTTAAAACTCCTCTTAAACTAATCGACTTAATTCAATTAATCTTAGTAATTTTAGAGTACCCAATCTCCATGATCGATATCCAACCTTAAGCCTATGGAGCCCAACTAATTGGCCAAAATGAATATTCTGGAGAACCATCATCGCTCTACGCGTGCCATACAAATACATACCTTTTGTCTCTTATCTCCCAAAAGAGGCCTAAGATAAAATATTTGTCGAATCCCTAATAGCCTCGATACTATATCTCTATTATCAATGTTCAATACCTATTATGTGACCTCACCTTTGGAAAACTCCTCTTCCAAATTGTTACACCACCTTGTGCAAGAATTTCGTGGAATTGATCATTATAAAACACATAGGAGATGTACTAGTCCTTTACAACAGCGAGGAGTCGAATTTCATCTTGAATCTCACAAACCTCCATGCCAAGTAGCTCATACAAAATCTCAACCTGAAAGACCCACTAGGTGGTCAAGGATGAGTCATAGCATGGTGACCGGACACAAGGTTACCATGAATCCTCAGGTCATAAGACTAATAATATGTACTAGCGTGAGTAGGAGAACTAGCCACTACCGACTTGCCACTTTCACTATCTAGTAGATTTTTCGGTGGGTCTTCAATGTCTTGTGCTCTAGCAAGCACCCACTAACATACACCCGATCTCATATGGTTGCTCATGGAAAGAAGCAATCTCCAACCCTTGGATTTATGCATCGTTAGTGCAAGTCTATCCCGATCTTAGATGCCCTGTCTCAGAATATCCTATGACTTGAAAGTTTTAAGATTACAATCGTATAAGACTTATTCTATGGTCACCAAACCAAGTCCCATAATCATAGGTGATCTAAGGGGTTCATGCAAATGCTAGTGAAATGAAACAAAGTATAAGATGAAAATAGTCATATAAAGAATATCATTCAATCAAGATTGTACCATGAGTGAAATAGTTTACAAGGCCAATTTTGTTGGCTTGCAATGCACTATTCCAACAAATGCATCATATGACATTTTAAAAAAATACAAAGCAATATTATCTTACAAAGTAATATTTGTTGTACTATTTTAAGAAGTATAAACTACTCCTAAAAAGAAGATATTCTAATGAGTTAGTTGAAATAGGAATGAAAATTGTAATCAAAGAAATGAATTACAAAAAGAAATTCTCATATCTAGCAAACTTTCCATCTACAGACCTTTATTCTATTGTTATTTTGGCAAGAGAAATAAAAAGAATTCTTTTAGACCAAAAAAATAGGCATATACCGATAACATTTGAAAAATGAAAAACATAAGCATCATATAATAAATTATTATGATTATTATTGCCAACCAGAATTTTCGTCATCAACATTAATAGGCCTTTCTTCAATTCCTATTATCAAATATTTTCAAAAAGATTAAACAAGTAAGTAATGATTTTTTAAATTAATTACAAGTATAAAAATTAAAAAAGCAACTACATAGTGTTTGTTAGAAAAGTCACATGTACTTAAACCTTGCAAAAAAGTTTTGTGCAACCATTCTTTGACCTGGTTCATTTCTTTCCAAGATACATCTCCATTGAAATTATATATATTTTTTACGTAGTTGCAAAATATGGTTCAACGTTAAATGTATGATTCAATGGAAAACGTACGATGGTGTGGCCTTCTCATAGGTCTAACAACTGTTAGGACAGTGCCATCACATATATTTTTTATGTAATAGTTAGTTTCCATTGTTTCAAAAAGATCATTTTTCACTTGAACTTAAATTTCTCAACAAATTGAGTCTCCACAATATACTCCATTATTCTACACAGGCACTATAAATTTATTTATCAAATTTTGATACAAATACTTGTATAGAACATTTCATTTGATAGAATAATGATAAGAAGACAGTATATATCACACGAGAAGCATATATGAAAACTTTCATTAAGTATTTGTTTCAGTGCAAAAATTATTTTGGATTAAAATATTAATGTATATAAATGTTTAAATAAGATAAATTTACTTCATATATGTAAAATAGTGGCTATCAAAATGCGATTGATGTGAATATGTACAGAAATATTGAAAGTTGAAACTAAATCTAATAAAATGCATCAATATTGATGAGGTTGAAAGCTGTTTTATTAGATTGAGTTGTGTTTGGGCTAATTCAACCAAGGTGGTCGAATGATTCAATAGTGCTATCTTCTTAGGCTGAGATCTGCAACCACTAGCAAATGTCAAATTAGCCAAGGTGCCTCCAACTAAGGCACTTCAATGCTTAAGTTAGTACTAGTCGAGTAAGGGAATCGAGCAGCAGAGTAAGAGCGTATAATAAAAAATGGCATTCCTAGAGGATGGCTGGCAATGGGGTATTTATAGCTTTTTCTAGATTGATGATATGTCTGAGATGCCTTTATCAAGTGTAGAGGAATTTTTGTCCTTACCTAGGAATTATATGTCATTTCTCATTCCTATTCTATTCTAGGTGGCATTATCTAATGCTTTTCTAGGAGAATAGTACTTTGAAGGTGTGCCTTCTGATAGAGTTTGTGGCAGAGGTGGTACTAGGTCAGCAAGTACCATTAATACGGAGGCACGCTGACTGTCTGAGCATTAAATGCAGCAGGGATACAATTTAGTGCCAAAGTGAGCACTCTAATCGACGATGCCAACCATAAAGACTGGTAGACCAAAGAAATTGCTGAATGGACTAGGCGGCTTGAAGCCTCCTATTGGGTAGAGTCAAGAACCATCCACTCAACTTACCAATTATGGTCAAGTGACTCGGCCACAAGTACTGCATAGACGAAAAAGCGATGTTCAATGACTCAGTTGGGCCTGAAAACGCAATTGGGCTTCAGACATGAAGTAGGCCTAAAAGCATTCTCTGGGATCAATAACTATTGGGATAGGCATGTTGGACTATCCCATATAATGAGTCCCCCCCACTCACGGTCCTAGTCGAGCTTGTCGATGAGAAAGAGCATGGGTAGACAGCTGATTGACAGTTGTGGACATTCGATCAAGGTTCTCTGAACTATCGACCAGGATTTTTGAATACTCGATCAGGGTTAGGGGCATTTAATGATTTTGGTACCTTGAGCCATACGAAGCATCAGGTTACGATGGTGCAATTATTACTGTCACTTGGTTTTCCACATCTGAATTCCTATATATAGGTGAGGTAAAAATATTCATTTTACATCTTTACTACATTCAATCTAGTCGATTTCTGCATTTAGAGCCCTTAATTCCTTTCTACATTGTAGAGCTTTTCATCAAAAACCTATAAGTTCTTCTTTTAGTTTCTATTTTCCTTCAATTGTGTGTTAAGCATGTCGAACACATTATATAGTGGACACAAGGTCCCAGGTAGTACAATTCCATGGGGAGGTTGGACATGAGAGCACATTTGACAGCTCGTCAAGTAATAGCTCAACCTCCAATAGCTCGAGTGATGAGAGAGCTGTCTTTGGAGGCGAGATTGGCCCTAGTGAAGTGCTAACATCACGTGGTTGATTGTTCACACCTAACCATTATAGCGAGATAGTTTCAAAAATTACCCTTGCTGACTTAGTACGTGTTAGGGAACTTTACCATATTCTTGAGGAGTTTGAACTTTTGGTGCCTGAGCTACGAGATAGGATGCATCGACCTCTGAAGGGGTGTATTACGGTGTTTGAGGAAGGATTAAGATGTGAACTTAGGTTCCCGCTTGCACCTACTATAATCGACCTCCTAAGGGGCCTAGAAGTGTGCATAACACAACTCTTGCCCAACTATTTTCCACTATGTATAGTTTTGCCATGTTGATGCACTTATTCAACTAATTGACCTCCTTCGCTAATTTTCAAATTTGTTCCACCTTTCCCTGTCCCGAAAGTCGGGTAGCACCAGGAGTCCAAGTTCTACTACCTAACAATGTGTCCACATAAAAAATTCTTAGTTACCCAGCTTCGTCATACAGCCAAGAGTGGAAAAAATACTATTTATATGTTCGAGGACCCAAGGAGTTAATATTCCTTGGGAATGGTAGAAGGGGCATGTCGAGATGCTAGAAAACCTAACCCCAAGCTTGCCCAATACCTTCATTTGAGACCTTATCGAGTTTAGCCAAATTAAGGCCTCGATACTAATCGAACAGAGATATTTGGTGCTAGCTAGATTGTCGTCAGCCGACTTAAACTTGCCCATAGGTGACCAACTAGGTAGAAATTTTTATTGATTGCGATAATTATGTATTTCACATCTTTCTACTCAGTTTTAATTTGCTCCTTATATTATTTTTTGTTGGCAAATTGAGAAGAAATCATGTGAGGCACAGGGCGTTGGCTAGGACACAAAGGAATAAGGAGCGCCATTTAGCAACCGCTGGACGAGATGGAGCTTCCTCCGCTATAGCACCTCCAACTACAACCCCATCCATCCAAGATATCGAACATACACCCTAGCCTACCAGACCATCGAATCAAATTGGCAGCAACCCCACGAGTTGGGACAAAAGGCAGATAGCCAAGCAAGGAGGCCCTGCACCTAAGAGAAAGATAGGTGACAAGGGTAAACAAAAGGTAGCCATGGGTTATGACTTATTTGGCAAATGCAGTGATGGGGTCTTATTCCAAATACCCAAGTTGTCGTCACCCTAATTCAAGATTGATCTGACCATGGAGATGAGTAACTCAAGCTTGGTCATATCGTCAAGGTCGATAGGCCCTAATGCACTCAAATGCATGATGGCTGGCCTCTTAGCCTCTGACCAAAGAAAATTCATAGACCTGAGCCAGATCAGCATGCTCAAGGCTTTGGCATACCACTACAATATGGTAAGTGTGAGATCGATTAGTTTCTCATCGAATACTGCCTCCAACTGACCACATTATTTAATAATAACTTCTATTTTTGGTGAGCCAGCTCAGGTATCATTTTTATAGTAGGTCGGAGTTAGTTCTGGCTAACTAGGAACAATTACAAGAAGGAGATGACCTGAAGACTCTCAAAGTTCAGCTCAAATCATCCCAAGTTTGAGTCGACCAGCACACTAAAAAGGTGGTTGACCTCAAAGAGCAACTCAATATGAAGGACTAATAGCTAGTTGAGGTCGTGCAGAAGAGAAGCTACATAGATTTGATTCTGAAAAAGGCTCAGCTGGACCTACAAGTAAGCTACAATTTTGGTCAAACAATTGGCCGTAATGCTACACTCGAGGAGGCTTGAGCAGCATTCTTTTGAAAGCTCCATTTGATGCGAAGGGAGATAATAGAACAGTTTATGCTCAACTCAGCTTTCTAAGATGCGAGCATGGTCTTTTTTATCGACGATGCTAGCATAGCATTCGATAAGGTGATCAAGCAACTCGAGCACTTAGGCTATGCCTTCTAGGCTGGAGATAAAGATAGAATAAGCCCCATTTTAGATGAAAAGCTATAATATTATCCCAAATTGGAGGAGACCGTGGACGAGGAGAGCGCAGAAAAAAGCGCCGTGATAAACACTCTGATCAAGCTAATAACTACCACTCAGCAAGGCAGGCCCAAGTCGAGGGAAAGCTTCCTGCCCTGCCAGGGAGTTCACCTTCACTGATGACTTTGCCTTCTAAATCAGAGATAGTATGGTCAATGTCGCCCAATACTTATTGCGCTCAACCGATTTTATGGGCGATATGGTGAGGCCTTCGCAATCAACGCAAGTGATTCTTTCTCTCACATCAGTGATACCCGAGCCTGACCAGGATGTTCAGGAAGGTGCCCAAGTAGGTTGGGCGTAGGGTGCTAGGTTGAGCTAAAGTTGAAACTCCTGCCATCCAAGATTGTGTTCGCCCACTGTAGGCAATGTTGCACCTTCATAATCTTCTTTTTTTCTACTTCAAGTTTGTAATCGACAGCTTGGTTTAATGAAGTATAAGTTATCTTCTCCAATATGTAGTTGATTTTTTTGGTGCTTTACTTTGCTTTGGCCCAATGGTCTTGTCGAATATTAATAGGTGACAATCGAATTAATTAACATAAACCCTATAACAACTTTACCGTCAATTGAGGTTGTTGTTGCAAAGACACACATGATCTTGTCAAAATGTGTTCGGTGTTCTATTTTAAAATTGCCTTCAACTTTATAGTCGAGTTACATTAAAGTCATTTGAATAGGTCGATAACGGGGTCAACCCTTATCATATGTTCATGAGGCTTTAGTTTCTTACTTTTGCAGCGGGGAGCTAGTTTGTTGGTCGACTACAAGGTTGGGGCTAAGAAACCTTAATTGGGCAACATGAAGCTGCTAGTTGGGTCAACCGAGGGGACAATGACATAGTTTGGGCTGAAAAATCTTGAATTGGCAATGTGAAGCCACTTTTGGGTCAACTAGGGGGTCGACTTGAAAATTTAGCTTAGAAGCCTTAATTTGGCAACTTGAAGTTACTTTTGGGTTGACTACGGAGTCGATTTGAAACTTTAGCTTAGAAGCCTTAATTTGGCAACTTGAAGTTACTTCATAGGTCGACTATGGGGTCAACCTTAAATATTAGGCTTAGAAGCTTGGTTTGGCAGTTTGAAGATGCTTCATGGGTCAACTATGGGGTCGACCTGAAACATTAGACTTAGAAGCCTTCCGTTGGCAGCTTGAAACTATTCCTAGAGTCAACTACGGGGTTGACTTGAAACTTTGGCTTAGAAGCCTTGGTTTAGCAACTTGAAGTTGCTTCTTATGTCGACTAGGGGGTCGACCTGAAACTTTGAATTATACGAGGCAGATGGAAGTGTTCGTGGCTATAGCATTACAAGTGAATGATAGTCGTATTGCTAAAACTTTATTTATATCACAGAATACAAAGATGATTACGACATATTCTTATACATGAAATTTGTTCAAGTTGATGGCATTCCATGGGTGAGGGAGCTTGTCCCCATTGATGTTAGCAAGTTGATAGACGTTGTGTTTTGATACCTTTACGATAGTATAGGACCCCTCTTATTTTGGATCAAGTTTGCCAATATTCTTGGATACTTCCACCTTTTTGAGAATACAGTCTCCGATCTTAAAATAGCGCAGCCTGACCCCTTTATTATAGTTCTTTGCCATCTTTGATCTATAGCGCTATATGGTGTTATAGGCTTTTTATCTCTGCTCATCAATTGTCCAAGTTGAGTTTTCTTTCTAAGGTATTTCTGATCGAGTTAAAGTGGATCGCTTGAGCTATGTGTTGTATGAGTTCAAAGGGAATGACTACTTCATAACCGTATACCAAACTGTATGAGCTATGGCCTGTAGCTGTATGGGGGGTGGTCCTGTGCGCCCATAACACCCCGTGAAAGTCCTCTGCCCAGCTCAACCCAGTCCCTTATATCTTGGCTTTCAAATAATTGAGGATTATTCTGTTTGTTACCTCTATCTAGCCATTTAATTGAACGTTACCCACCGAGGTAAAATGTTAGGTGATTCCTAAGGCCTCACACCAACTACAGGTACTTTTGCTTTGAAACTGCATCTTATTATCTAAAATGAGGATCCGAGGGAGACCAAAATGGAAAATAATATTTTTCTAGATAAAACTTTTGACAACTGTATTAGTTATCTTTGGGACAGCTTCGACCTTGACCTATTTGGTGAAATATTTGACTGCCACAATTATTAACTTTCGCTGACCCATCGTCTCTGGCAATTATCCTAGAATATCGATCCCCTACTGGTCGAATGGTCAAGCGATCTGAACATTAACCATGGGTGCATCGAGTTGCTATGGCAAGTTCGAGTGGACTTGGCATGATGGACACTTTCGAACAAAATCAACAGTATCTTTTAATAGAGTGGGCCAAAAGTATCTATACCTGGTGATGTTATAGGCAAGGGATCTTTCCCCTAAATAGTTCCCGTACATGCCTGCATGGATATCCTGTAACACCTCATGAGCCTAGTCAGGATCCAAGTACTTTAAAGGCAGTCTAGAGATTGACCTCTTATAGAGCTGGCCATATTCATCAAATGCAAACTTAGCGGCATGTCCTCAAAGGCGACTTGCTTTATTTTTGTCTTCAAAGACCATCTCGTGGCTCAAGTAGAGCTTTATAGGATCTTGCCATAAGAGAACTATCTCCTTGATGCTCCCCACCAAATTCTCTTCGAGAGTGCCTATTGATGTTCTGTCGGTGATCAAAAAAATTATTATCCTATCTCTTGTACCTTTGGTCAAGCTAGCAAATTTGAACAGGGCATCTATGTGCTTGTTCTTAGATTGAGATACCTGGCTAAGAGTGAATTTTTTGAATCACTACTATAGTTTTCTAACCTCTGCCAAGTACCGACTCATTGTCAAGTCCTTAGCCTCAAATTTTTTTTTGACCTATTCTGTCACCAATTAGGAGTCTATGATCACTGTCAAGTGCTTGACTCCTTAGTCAAGTGCCATCCTTATTCCAACAAGAAGGGCCTCGTACTCAACCTTGCTATTGGTGACTGCATAATCAAGTTTGATTACAAAATTATATTTTTCCACTGTTAGGGAATTGAGGGCCACTCCTACTTCCCTTCCTGATGTGGGCAATGATCTATCGACATGCAGAGTCCAAATAAGTGGAATTTTGATGCTCTTTTGGGGGAGATCGACCTGCTCGGTGATGAATTCGGCTAAGATCTATGCTTTAATGGCTATTCTAGGTTGAAAGGTGATATCAAATTCTCCCAATTTAATGGCACATTTTGTTAACCTCCCTAATGTGTCTAGCTTCAAGAGTACTTGCTTCAACAACTGGTTTATTAGTACTATCATTGCATGGGACTAGAAATATGATCACAGCTTTTAAGCTGCAGTAATTAACATTGGGGCAAACTTTCCAATCTCCAAGTAGTTGTGTTTCGATCCTTAGAGTGCCTTACTACAATAGTAAACTGGTTGATGATTCCCATCCCTAGTCGAAACCAAGACTAAGCTAATTGACACTTATGAGATAGCCAAGTAGATGTGTAGTACCTCTCCGAGCTATGGCTTCACGAGCATGGGGGCGAGGATAAGTATTGTTTTAATTCAAGTAGAGCCCGACATACTATTCACTCCATTGGAAACCCAACTTCTTGGCATTTTTTAGATTCTTGAAGAAAGGTAGGCTCTTTGCAATAAAACGGGTGATGAATCTCCTAAGGGCTATAACCCTCCCAACCAGGAACTATACATATCTTACTGTTTGAGATGGGGCAATGTCTAGTACGGCCTAAATTTTCTGTGGATTGGCCTCAATACCCCTTTGACTAATCGTATAGCCCAAGAATTTACCTCCTCAAATACCAAACATACACTTGTTTAAATTTAAATTTATACTGAATGCTCTCAATATGGCAAAGGTGTGGCTAAGGTTGAGTAGATGGTCCTTGGCCTTCTCTATTTTGACAATCATATCATCAACATAAACCTCCATAGACTTGCCAATCTCATTCTTTAACATAAAGTTGACCAGTCTCTAGTAAGTTGCTCCAATATTTTTAACTCCGAAAGGTATAACCAAAAAGCAATAAACTCCATTAGGGACTACAAAAGAAGTTTTGTTCCTATCTTCAAGGGCCATGAATATCTAGTGATACCCTTGGAATACATCCATCATACTCAACAATTCACAACTAGCTGTAATATCTACTAATAAATCTATTTGAGGCATAAGGTAAGAATCATTAGGACAAGCTTTATTCAAATCAGTGAAATTATTACACATACGCCATTATTCCTCATTCTTGGGAACGAGTACAACATTACAAAGCCAATATGGTATTGATTTTCTACAATATAGCCTATATCTAAAAGTTTGTTGACTTACTCCTCGATGATCTGGCTTCTCTCGGCATTAAAGGTCTCATCTTCTGCTTGACCCACTTGTATGAGGGGTCAATATTGAGGTGGTGAACGATCACACTGGGGTCGATTTCCTAAATGTTAGATGCCTTCCAAGCAAAGACATTGATATTTCTCCATAGGAAACCAACCATGAGACATTCCTAATCCTAGTGGTCTTATCGAGGTTCCCAAGCTCTAGCTCAACCACTTTGAACTCTCTTACGAGCTCCACTTTGGTGTCTTTCAACTTTCTTTTCTTGTTGGCTTGGCCTTCCTTAGGTTCCACTACAAAGGCATCCCTTGAGATTTTTAGCTGTAGTCGAGTCTTCTACTCGCTCAACTTGATTAAAATGGTGTAACATCGCCAGGCTTCCTTGATGTTGTATAGCAACTTGTCCATGCTTTCCAAAGTCAAGAATTTAATTTTCATATGATAAGTTGATATAATGGCACAGAATTCATTGAGAGTTGGTCGATCAATTATGACATTGTAAGCAAATAGGACGTCAATGACCAGATAGTTTATCATTAGTGTCCTTCTCTGGAGTGCCTTCCCAAATGATATAAAGAGGTTGATGGAACCTTCTAATATGATTTTTGACCCAACGAATTTGACCAAAGAGGTACACATGAGCTTAAATTTTAGCTGGCCTAAGTTCATCCTTTTTAGTGTAGAGAGAAAAATGATGTTGGCAAAGCTACCACAATCGACCAGAGCCTTCCAACTTCAAAGTTGGCAATCTTAATAGAGACTACCATGGGATAATTTATTTTATGATCGATGTTTTTTCTTTCGAGATGGGCCAAGTCATCCTTAATGAAGGGGATAGACTCTGCACTAGTGGATAAATAGAACGTTGTTTCGACTGGGGAGGTTTTGGTCGAATCTAGCCTTCTCTACCTCTGTCTCCTCACTAACTTTAAGTCCTCCCCCAATAGGACCCCACAATCATGTCATTACTCCTCGAATGGGCGGGTAGTTATCCTAAGTAGGTTTTCTTCCTCTATCGTCTCTCCTCGGGCTAATCGACCTTTTTCTACATAAAGTCTACTTCGATTCTACCCCCTTTAATCCTAGTGAATTCAGCAACATATTGCTTGAGATGGTCTTTCCTGATCAGCATCTCAATTTCGTCATGAAGACTGAAGCAATCCTTTGTGTCATGCCTCCTTTGCTTGCGAAAGTGGCAGTATTTTTTTGATTTTTTTCATTACCTTAGTCTCAGTGAGCTTTCTAAGCTTCTTATGGAGGTTATCATGTTAGATTGCGAACAGCACCTCCTTCCTCGTGTGGTTCAGTAGAGTGTAATCATGGAAGCATTTTATTGGAGATTGACGACCCTCCCTCTGCTTTTGGTCATCTTTCTCTTTGTTTTTCTTTTTCTAAACCTCAAGGTTGCCGAATTTCAACTTGTTTATTTCTCCCTGGGTTATGTATCTTTCCACTAGGTCGAGTAATATTTCCATCGACCATGGGCATTCTCGCACCAAAACATTAGTGTATTCTTTATGTCAAAGCCCCAAGAACAACACATTGATCAGGAACTCAATCCTAAGGTTGTCAATCTTCAGCATCTCCATGTTGAACCTGGTAAAAAAGTTACGAAAAGACTCCCTCTTGTTCTGCTTGAAAGTATAGACATGGGTGTGGGTGAGCTTTGTCTTTTGTCGACTGGTGAACTGATGCAGGAACTTATCACATAATTGGTCATAGGAGTATATCGACGATAGTTCAAACTTAACAAATTAATTGAGCACAATACCCTGAAAAGTGGTAACCAGCATCTTCACATGTATGTCTTCATTATGTCCATGCAATTACATCATGTGCTTGAACTACATTAGGTGCTTGTTGGGATAGATTAAGCCATCATACCACAGGGGTCCGATTGGGACCTTTGCATCGATGCAATACGCTCGTTGATTATCTCCTGTATGAACAATGACCCTCTTTCACAACGAGACCTCTAGGGGCCCTTGGGGTTTAGGATCCTCTCAATGTTTCTCCTCAAGATCTCGTCGATGCGTCTATTCAATTGCTGCACTTAGTGGAAAACTTCTTCTCATTCCTTTCGATCTGCCTCAGTCATGTTGCAGTCAAACTGGGGCCTCACGCTCTTAGCCCTATCATGTTGCGAGGCTCGAATAGGCCGGGTCACATGATTCGCTGATTTGCCGATCTTAGCATGCTGGTCCAATTTTTAATGTTTGATTCTATCGCATTACTGGACTCGATTAGGTCGAACGTAATGGTCTACAGAATTAACAATCTCTTTCCTTAGCTCTGGCCGCCCCCTTTCTCCATGGAAGCGCTTGGGACGGGCTTCCCACCTAGATAGAGGGTGCCGGGACTCTAGACAACCATGACTGTCCTGAGGGGACCTTTCTTCTAGCGATGGTGACTGCAGAGTTGCACTACCAATAAGGGCGGGCACAGTTGTGTGCCTATTCAATACTGCAGAAAGCTAAGCAAAAATCTGAGTGGAAACTTGTTCACTTATTAGTTGCATTAGCTAAGGCATTAGTTGCATTAGCTAAGGCATGGTCAGGGTAATAATTTGCTTTGGTGGGGTACTGAGGCACAGAGCATGTGATCTTTGTTGAGGCTAAAGGGAAGGAAGAGACGTTATCTTTTTATTTTTCTCCCTCTTAGATGCGGCTCGCCAGGTGTTACCATTTTTCAGTTGCAATCTCAAGATTTCCACAGACAACACCAAAACAATAAGGGTGAAAACTATTTTATTGAATTGGGTTGTATTTGGGCTAATTCGACCAAAGTGGTCGAATGATCCAATAGTGATATCTTCTTGGGCTATGATCTACAACCACTAGCAAACACCAAACTAGTCGAGGTACCCCTAGCTAAGACTCTTTGATGCTCAAGTTAGTACTTATCGAGTAAGGGAATCGAGCAGCAAAGTAAAAGTATATAGTAAAAAATGACATACCTAAAGGGTGGCTGACAATAAGGTATTTATAGCCTTCTCTAGGTGGATAATATGTATAAGATGCCCCTATCAAGTATAAAAGGCTTTTGTTCTTGCCTAAGAGCTATAGGTCATTTCTCATTCCTATACTATTTCATGTAACATTATCTCCTGCTTTCCTTGAAGAATAGTACTTTGGAGATGCACCTCCTGACAAAGTTGGTGGCAAAGACGGTATTGGGGCAACATACGCCATTACTGTAAAGACACACTGACTGTTAGAGCATTGAATGAGCTAGAGATACGAGTTGCTGCCAGAGTGAGCACTCTGATCAACGGTGATCAACCATAGAGACTAGTTGACTAGAGAAATATCTTAATAGACGAGGTGGCTTGAAGCCTCTTGTCGGGTAAGGTCGAAAACCATCCACTTGACCTAGCAGTTATGGTCGAGTAACTCGGCCCAAGCTATTGCATAGGCGAAAAAGTGATGTTCAATGGCGCAATTGGGCCTGAAAATATAGTTAGGCTTCAAATGTGAAGTAGACCTGGAAGTATTCTCTGGGGTTAATAACTATTGGTTGGAACTGTTAGGCTATCCCATGCCGAATATATTTGATGAATATAATCAATCCAAATGTTACCTAAATTCAGAGAATAACAAATAAAACCCATGAGATCTATACAAAATAGTAACAATGAGCCAACATTTTGAATGGAACTATTAAAACCTTAAGAAATAAGATTATAGAATTTCAACAACCAATTTAACATGCTTGTATTTCTTTGGGCTACAATTTGACTACATTCAGTACTTTTCGATTTAAGCAAAACTTTGACACTTTAACTATTCAACATAGAGTTATATCATCAATGTGTAAGGGCTGTTGCATCATTTACTCCTATTGTTGCATCATAATAGTGGTATATTATTAAATTGCAATACTAACAAAAAGGTTGCAAATTCAGTAAAAAGATCACATGCTCAAAAAGAAAAACATGCACTAAATTTACTTAACATAAAAAATCAAAAGAAAAATAGAATATCAAAAATGATCATAATGACAAAATGAAATATAAAAATATAAACATCTATCAATCAGCTCATAGATTTCTTGATAAATAATATTTTTCATGAGTTATTGTTGTACTCCCTCATCTATTAATAGTTCAATTAGAACTTCATCTTCAACATAGAGCTAACCATGAGAAAAACTAGTTGAGGTAAATAAGTTCCTACATAATCAAATGTTTGCCCTTGACCTTTATCAATCATCATAGCAAAGCATGGCTTAATGGGGAATTGAAATCTTTTGAAAGGTATTAGGAATTTATCTTTATTCATGCACCCCAAATGAATTCAAGGTATGAAATAAAATTCTTTTAATTTATGGCAAATTAATCTGGTTCCATTACATAGACCTTAAACAGGATTTAAGTTTCTCAAGAGCATTACTGGGCATTTTGTTTTTCTAGAATTAATTCATGAGGTAGGCTAATGGAGACAACACCACTAAAAAATTTTCATATTACACTTGATCCTGTATATTACAAGATTTTTTTTAACTAATATATTTTCTTGTAGTTCCAAGAAGCTTACTAATAAGTATATTATTTATCTCAATCATAGAATCATTCTTAGGAGTAAGTATCACTCTACTTATCAAATCATTGGATTTGTACCACAAAAAAATTATAGATAGGACTACATAATTAATTAAATGCTCTATAGATGTATGTTTATTAATGAACGGCAAAAAAATATCATTCAAAACAACAATATTATCCTCAAACATAAAAGGTTCTGTACCATTACAAACTCTTAATAATATTCGCCTTGGCATTGTTTTTTTCATTCACATTAATTGGTAACTTGAATCTAGAATGTGCAGTTCAAACACTAAGTAAGAAAGATACAGGTACTCCAGAAGTTGATATAATACAAGTAATAAAGCCCTTTAATCTAACACATGCAATTAACATTCTACAAAAAAATATTTTCCATGTCCCTATCCCATCAATAAAAAATGCACCTATTGTATTACTATTAATTTTATCAATCACAGCATTAAAACAACTTTTGGCATGTCATTTGCTTTCATATATTCATTAGGTCATCATTGGATGGAATAATACCTTTTTCACAAGTATTTCTCTTGCAAACCATTCATCTTCTGTCAATCTTTTAAAATGAGGAGCTAACAAATAATCATAAATAGATTTATTCATTGACATAAGAAATCCAACTATACTTTGCAATGTTTTTTTTTTCAATTTCAAAATTTATTAAAGCACGATTGCTTCTAAAATCATCAAATAGAATATCATAAAACAGCAAGGAAAAATTGTTTAGGACCTAGAGGTGAATAATAAACCAACAATATCACAAAATATTTTCGTATCTTAAAAGGCATGTGAAATTGAGAAGCTTCTTCTAAGCATTGTGCTACATAAATATATGATTTATGCAAACCACATTGTAATGCAACAGCCTTAAATTTTTCTTGCTAACATTCATATCATGTTGGAGCTTTTTACATTAGATAACAAGATTTTTAAAAAGTAATGCTCGACTTACGATGGATCAACAACAACTATTCTCCTTATAACCATTTGTTTTTTATGAGATTTCCTCTTTCTAATATTTGCTACCACTCAAAAATGTTCCAAGAATTCTTTATATTTCGCATTCATCTAGAAAAACCCAGTCAAATTTGTTCTTCCTGTAAATGGATTTGAAATAATTTCATTCAAAGATGTGTTCCTTCCAAAAACTAATATACTGGCTACTAGGTAAATGTATGGGTATAACTATTACAAGATGATACATTTGAGTGATATCAAAACTATAAATTCTCCAGAAAGCTTCAACAGCAAAAATCCACTTACCTTTCTGGAAATCTTTTATTTCCTCAATGTTATCAAGAAAAGAATCACCAACAATATTAAAAAATATTATGTCATGATCCTTATAAATATGTACTTATAAAGATACTTAACAAGTTTAAAATTAGAACATGCTTTTACATTTATATGACAATTAAATTTTGCTAAAAAGTAAGGACAATAAGGGACACCATATCTATTATCTAAATACACATTGCTAACAAGCACCTTTTTTCCATAATTTCTTCTTCTTTAATTAGGATAAGAATATTGGTCATGACACGTTAATTCATAAAGTCTTTACGATACCGATTTTTGCATTCACCATCTTTCATGTAAATATTTTTTGAATTTCTCAATCCACAAGGACCACACAGCATATGCGAGAACAACATAATGAAATAACATTGAATTAGATCATCAAATATTTGAGCACTTAAATATTATCATATCACTCTAGTGAACTTAATTTATGTTGTCATTTTAAAATAAGAATCCAATAAGTATGCGGCAAAGCACATTTATGGCATTTAACGACATATGCATACACTGGAACTTCTCCAATAACTTTTTTTTTGGATAACCTCATCTTTGAATTCTTCAAGTTTAGACTAAAAAATATGTGATCTAGCCTATCTTGTAAAAGATTATCTTTAATTCTTTTCAATTTGGACTACATGTCATTGTAATAAATAAATTAGGATTTCCATGCCTCTAAAACAAAGCCATCGTATTAACATATATTTTCATCATATCTTTAGGCCCACCTATGAAAACAAAGGTAATATAATTCAACGACCTATCTTTGTAAGATAAGTTAGCCCTCCACTCCTATAGCATCAATAGTGCCTTATAAACTTTTAGTCCTAGCATCAAACTATTGTTGTTCCGTTCTATAACAATATAAACTTTATGTCTCAACCTTTATGTATGAGTTAATAGTAAATTGTTGGCCTAACCTCCCTGAGTGCAACACGCTATTAAATTTATTTTTACGAACCTGGTATCTATATGTGACATATTCTCTACACCAAATATTCATCTTCTTGTTTCTATTTTGGTGATAGACTGCAATATTAAGATCCAAATAGATAGAACATTAAAAACAATACTACCTTAGTCCAAGTTTTTCTTTTTTTTAGTTATTACAGTACACCATATACCTTTATTTTCAGCTTGAATAATATCTTGAGCAAATTGGTCAATAATTGGAGCTATGATGTTCTAACCCCTACACTGTTGTCTTACATTCTTAGATACACTAAAGCATTCTATGCCAACATGCCATACAAGCTCACCGAGAGGAAATAATTAGGATATTGCAAAGAATCATAACAACCATAATATAATATTCAATGGCTATGGTCATCTACTCGATAAAATATATTATCACAGTTCACATCTTCAGGCTCATCATTCGTTTCATCGCAAATCCCTACAACTTGTTCAATAATTGAAATATTATAAGTTTTTTATTCAATTGAGGATTAGCACATAGTACAATTTTAAATTTATATAGTCTACTCCAAGAATGCAATCACTTAAAATTCTAAAGTTCCAGTTATGAATTAAATCTTTCAAAAGCAAATCAACAATATCTAACTCAAGATCACACTTTTTCAAATATTCAGAGTCTATATCATTAGCAGTATCAAAGAAAAATAATTACACTCATCATGGAAGCTCAAGAGAGTTACTGAATGCTTCAAGTTTATGAGATACTTGCCCATTAACTTTTAATGTATGTATACCTTAGTTACTCCAAAAAAAATCTAGGATCAGTTTAAATGTTGATAGATGTCAAATCAAAATTATTATTATTATTATGCATGCAAACTCTTGGTCTAAATCTAACTCCAAGGCCTATAGTATCAATGGCAAAAAGATGATGCAATATGGGATTAAAAGAAATCAACGCAGAAAACACATCGCCTTTTCCACAACAAAAACAAAGAGCTCATAGTAAAACCTTTTAGTAAGATAATATTAACACAATGGAGAAAAATGAAAAAGCTAAAGTGTAGTCAAAATAGATAGCAAATGCCAATAATGAGTAGATCTATTAATAGAAGCTAGAGGAAGTTGTTGTTGTCCATTAAATTCATTGGCTTCCATAAATGTGCTATTCAGTGGTTCTGCAACATTATCTACTTGACTACTACCTGAAGTTTCAATATCCAAGTGCCTTCCTCTGCTAATCAAACTTAACCTTGACCTTTCAATACAATCCCGATATTGTTTTCTATGTTGCTCCAACAATTTTTCTTTTTCTTCCAATTTTTCTTTTTCTTCCAATTCCATATATACACCTTCTTTGCCCTCTTCCTACATTAGCCCTCTCCATATGTTTTCTTTATTTTCTTCACCAAAATGTATCCCAAAAGCAATACCATTTATATATATGCAATAATTTACAAAAATTATTACTAAATTTCTAAACATAATAAGCTAATTCAAATTTACATAATCTTTTAAAACATAGCATAGCAATACTTAAAAAATCAAAATTGTAGACAAAAAATAAATTAAAATAAAACAACAGTTTTCTTGCAATGTTTGCAAGTTCATCTTCTTGCCATGAGCAAGTGATGTCTCTAATTTGTTAAAGTTTTTATCTTTCTTCTTTTTTTGGTTGTCTATATTTTCTATTTACCTATGGAAGTTTATATTTCTTCTCTTGCATTAGAAAATTATGAATTAGAAGAGTTACAAGTAGTTGCGGAGCAAGATTCAAAGAGCCAAATCAATTATGAGTTTTGTTTGATAGACCATTTTCTTCTCCGCAAAAGAATTAATTATAAATACATGCAAGATATTTTGGCAACCATCTAGCAACCAGGTAGAGTGTGTATCAAAGAAACTGGACCATTAATCTATATTCTTTAGTTCTTAAACAGATTTGATTATCAACGGGTTCTAAATGGAGGTCCATGGTGATTCAATAAAATCAACACTTTCTTTCTCTAAAATGACTTTTTAAGTTCAGGTTCATGATCTTCCGTTTGGATATTTCTCTGAAGGTAATGCTAAGTTATTTGGTAATTTCATTAGCCACTCTATTAAGTATAATGGGATTAATAGAAATGGAGCCATTAGATCCCTCCTACATATTAGGGTCCTTGTTGATATTGGTTTACCATTGAAAAAAGAAAAAAAAAAGTGAGAACAGAAAAATGAGGGAATTTCATTACATATTTCAAGTATGAGAAACTCCCCACTTACTATCATATCTATGGAAAATTAGATCATTCAAAGTTCCAATACACATCCTTTTGGATAGTAATGGGACTCAGGTTGAATAGAGTTTTACCAATCTTTATGCTCCAGCATGAAATAATGGTGCTAGGTATGGAAACCCATGGATCAGAGATATGTCAGGGATTCTAAGGGCAGAATTATCAATCAGGAATCAAGGGATTCAAATGTTTTTAAAATTGGAAAGTGCAAGCTCTATTCTAATTCATAGTAGGCTTAATCAATCTTCTCATGAAAGAAAAAATGGATGTGGATATCAGTTGCACTTTCATTGGGTCATCTCGATCTGATAGATTAGACTTCGATAATGAAGAAGATCCTATTATAATTATTGAAGAACCAAAAAAAGATCGAAGGGCTGAGGACAAAATACAGGCATTGAGAGATCTTTTCTCTCAAGTGATGGTGTTTTAACAACTTCTAATGTATCTCTACCAAATCTAGCAGTAGGACCTACTAGGCAGGCCTACCGAGGCCAATGAGTTATGTCAATTGGAATTGTTGAGGGTTTGGCAACTCCCAAACAATGTTAGCTCTTAAAGAGCTATCAAATTCTCACAAGCCAAGGTTCCTTTTTCTGATGAAAACTCTTGTTATAGGTCAAAAAATTGAAGAAATTGCTAGGATGTTAAAATTTGGTGCTTGTTTTTATGTGGATAGACTCAGGGTGGGGTGGTTTGGCTATGCTATGGAACAACACGAACTCCATTTCAAATAACCATATTGAGATGCCTATTGAAGATACTATTGCTGGAAATTGGCAACTTACAAGGATGTATGGCTTTCCATAAAGAAATCGAATGAGGGCATCATGGGCACTTATTAAGAGGTTAGCTCATTAATCTTCTAGGCCATAAGTTTGTATTGGTGATTTAAATCATATAAGTTCGGTGGATGAAAAATTAGGAGATGAGCCATATTCAGTCAATTTGTTGAATGGTTTTCGTGATATTATAAAGACTTGTGGGCTAATTGATTTACCAATTCATGGTTTCAACTTTACTTAGGAAAGAGGCAGAAAGTCAAGTAATCTTGTTTTGGAGAGGTTGGATAAGGCTTTGGTGTCTAAGGGCCTAATTGAGATGTTTCCTTACTACAAATTAATTAATTTGATAGCAAGTGTTAGCAATTATAGCCCAATTTTGCTGCAATTTGCTAGAGGTACTACTCATCATCACAGAAAATGCTTAAAGTTTGAAAATAATTGGCTTTTGCTAGACGAGATTGGTGATGTTGTTAAGAACAGCTAGAAAAATTTGAAGCTTTGTTAGTTGAATGATAAATTTAAGGAATGTGCTAGAGCTCTTTAATATTCGAGCAAAAACCAAAATGGCAACTTTGAAGTGAAAATTAAAGAAGTGTAGGTAAACTTGATCCAAGCTAAGCAAGCTAGAGTGACAGGAGAGGAATGGGAAAACATTAAGAAGGAACTAAATTTATTGTTAGCTCAAAAAGACGTATCCTGGAGATAAAGGGTCAAGAATTATTTGCTAAAATATGGGGATTTAAACACCTATTTCTTTCATGCTCAGGCCACTAATTGCAAACAACATAATACCATTAGAATTTTATTTGATGATGCTAGGGTGCAACACTCATCCGATGAGGCCATGGGAGAAATAGTGCTTAATTATTTCAACAATCTATTTTCTCCCTCAACTAGAGATTGGCATTTGGTAACATCAAAAGTGCAAGCAAAAGTGTCGACAAAAGATAATGATAAGTTGTTGAAACCTTTTCATGCAGATGAATTTAAAAAAGTTTTATTCTAAATGCGCCCAGATAAAGCACCAAGTCCAAATGGATTAAAACCAACTTTCTTCAACACTTTTGGAGCATAATAGGTCAAGATATGGTAGCCCATTATCGGTCTTAGTTGGAAACAAGCATTTTTCCTAACGATCTAAATAATACTATTATCGTGCTTGTGCCCAAAAAGTAAAATCTCTCTTCTATGAAAGACCTTAGGCCTATCTCTTTATGTAATCTTGTGTATAAACGTTTGGCTAAAGTTCTAGCTAATTAGCTAAAGAGCCTTTTGCCGAATATTATTTTTGATTACGGGTTCGCTTTTGTTCCAGACCGATTAATTACTAATAATGTCATGGTTGCTTTTGAAGTGACTCATTACTTAAAAACTAAGACCAAAGGCAAAAAATGGGAGGTAACACTTAAAATTAACATCAATAAAGCTTATAACAGAGTCGACTAGATATTTTGAAGAACATGATGTTAAGTTTTGATTTTACTGATAGGTGGGTTCAACTTATTATGTCATGTGTCACTATAGTCAAACATGATATTGCTTTTAATGGTAACACTCTTGGCCCTATTGTTCCCCATAGAGAATTGAGACAGGGTGATCCTCTCTATGCAAAGGATCTCTTTTCTTTACTTCAAGAAGTAGAATATATGGGTAACATTCATGAGTGTAAGATTAATAACCGATGCCCCAACATCTCTCACTTATTCTTTGTTGATGATAGTTTTCTATTCTTTAAAGCAAAGGATAAAGAATGTGCTAAGATAAAACATGTGCTTTCTATTTATGAAGAAGTATCGGGTCAGGCTACCAACTTTTAGATATCAAGAATTTTCTTTAATTCTAATGTGTCTTTTGATTGCAATAACAAGATTACAGATTTATTGAGGTTCGTTCGACTTTAGATCATGGTAAATATTTGGGCTTACCTTTTCTTATTGGATGGGGGAAAAAATAAATCTTTTCTTTTCTTTCTTAAAAGAAAAGCTTTGGAAATGGGTGAAAAGTTGGAAGAATAAGTTTCTTTCTAGAGCAAGAAAAGAAACCTTGTTGAAGACTATAGCCCAAGCTATTCTAACATATTGCATATATCTTTCAAATTCCTATCTCAATATGTGATGATTTGCAAAAAATGATGAACTTATTTTAGTAGGGATTGAAGAAAAATAGTGGGAGGAGTTTGAATTGGCTAAATTGGGATAAAATTTGCATGAGCAAAAAACTTAGAAGCATAGGGTTTAGGAACCTCCGGTGCTTCAATTTAGCAATGCTTGGCAAACAAGGATGGCGATTGTTGTCTCATCCTTTTTTGTTGGTGAGTAGAGAATTCAAAGCTAGATATTTCCAAAGAAGTCTTTTCTTGAAACGAATGTGGGTTCTAATCCTAGCTTCATTTGGGGAAGTGCTTTAAGTGCCAAGGATTTATTGAAGAAATGTATCAGATAGAATGTTGGAACTGGGTCTAATATAAACTTATGGAAAAACCCTAGTTCTTAATGATGCAAATTTTTATACCAGTTCTAATATGGGGGTAGGTTAGGACTTAAAGGTTTTTGACATTGTTATCATGAGTCTAAGGTGTGGAACTTTGCTAAATTACATATCTTTTGCATTCAAGTTGATTTCTATAGAATTTGTCAAATTCCTTTATCTAGTTAGGATATAGAGGATAAACTTATTTAGCACTTTACAAAGAATGGGCAATGTAATATTAAATTCGATTATCATGTTACAATTGGTCATTTTACTAATTTGGGACCTCTTAGAACCCAAGGGCATTGGAATATGCTTTGGAATTTGAAAATCCCTCCTACGGTCCGTGATTTTCTTTAGAGGATAGCTAGAGGTATTCTTCTTTCTAAATTTAATATTGCAAATTGGGAAATTAATTTGGATGTACACTGCCATTTCTTTGGAGATAATGAAGATATTACCTATGTTCTTTTTTCTTGCTCTATAGTGCCTGCCACATGGAATATTTTGCGTGTTGATTTAGTGATGCTATTGTTGAAGATTTCCTCCATGCTTTTTCTAATTGTCAGCTTCCTCATAAGCAACTTCTTATTTCTATGGTTGCATGGAGCCTTTCGTATCACCAAAATACTGCAGTTTGGAAATGAAGTTTAGCCTCCCTACTGTTATTGCTAACTTTGCTAATAAATCACTTAAAGATTGGCAAAAAATGCAAAACAAAAGCTTGAAAAATGAACACTAAAACTTAACTTCTAGTAGTATATGTAAGTGGGCCAAACCAACACTTGGGAGATTAAAATGTAACATGGATGGGGCCATTTTCAATGTAGAAAATCAAATTGGATTTAAGGCTATTCTTCAAGATGATAGGGGTCAGTTCATCAAGCACATTTCTGGGCATCATCTAGGCTCTTTTTCTCCTAGGATAGTGAAAAGTATTGCTCTTAAAGAAAGTCTTGATTGGTTACACAATAATTCTTGGAGAAATGTCGATATTGAGATTGATATCAAGAAGTTTATTTTGCTGCCCATTCTGCTAATAAAGATCTTTTGAAGTTTGGATCTATTATTGAAGATTGTCATAGCATCCTTTTCCAATTACAAGATTGCAATCTTGTTTGGGTTAAGAGACAAGCCAACAAAGTGGCACATAGTTTGGCTAGAGCAGCTTTATTTCATGCTAGTTTCTGTTTTAGGAGTGAATCTCCTAGTTTACTTTCTTGTGCTCTTTTGTATGATACTCTTGACCAAGGACAATAGGTTGGAGACAATGATAATGTAGTGCAATAGTTCCAAATTTTGTATCCCCTTGATCATAGCAGCAATAAAACAAAGGCATTACATTATGTACATTGTATACTTGTAAGGTACTAACTAAAATTATAGAAGAAAGATAGCCAAAAGATATACAGAAATAAAAGCAACAGCACTAATAGCATTACTTGGCCAAAAAATATTATTTAATCATATCTATTTCAACAAACCAAATTATAAAGGCATTCAACCAACCTAAAATCTTAATTATGCTAAACTCACAAAGGTCTACTCAATCCACCAAACATAATGTAACCGAGTTACCAAAAGTCAATTAAAAATCACCAAAACATGTCGAGCAATGTACTAAGTATTGTTCAACCAATCAAGCCAAAAAAATTGTCAACCATACTCAATCTATTACACCTAAGGGCATTCATATCAAAAGCTTTCATTTGAAACTATGGTCTCCATAGTTTTGGATATTGTTGCATTCTTATTAAGTGATGGGGCTGACTTTGGTGCAACTAGTGAGGATACCTCCCGCTTAGATGATGAGCCTTCCTTTGCAACACTTGGAGGGGCTACCATAGAGGCTACTCTTGTTGGTTTCTTCTTAGGGAATGAGGCCTTCTTTGCAACCCTTAGAAGGGCTGCCTTAAAGGCCACTCTTGTTTTTTTCTTATTTAGAGATCAAACCTTCATTACAACACTTGGAGGGGTTGATTTTGCTATCTTTGACGGTGGTGGGGCTACATTAGATAATACCTTAGTCTTATTACTAGTGAAAACTGGAGAGGGGTTTTCCATAAGGTGTGGGGTTTTTCTCTTCGTCCTAGCTGGCATAGCCTTTCCAACATGTGGCTTCCCATGTTTTTCTTTAGGTTGTGAGGTATAAACTAGTGATTGGTTCACATGTGCATATATAGAGAGAGGTAAATGAATTCACTTAAGTTTTCTTTAATGCGAAATAAAGTAAAAAGAAATTTACTTAAACTAATCAATTACTTAAATTAGTTGCCTAAACTAACTACAAAGCAATCAATTTTTAAATTAATTGCTTAAAATAACTTAAATCAATTCCTTAAACTAAATAAACATACATGTCCATCTCCAATAGGTTGCCTTTCTTTATTCTTCCTTTAATTAGATGGTGAAGTTGGAATAGCTTATGCACTTGTTGTTTGTGATTATGCAACTTCCATGGACTTGCCAGTCTCTTTTACAGCCTTGCTCTTGTTAAAAACCACATTAGTTGATTTGTCAATATCGCAATTAGAGTTATGATATGATTTGATCACTTGACCAATCTCATTTACGTCAAAATATTAATGATACATTACGATACAATCAAGAAAGCAAAAAGCTAATCAGCTTCACAAAATAAAGAATTACCTTATTTACTTCAGTAGCACTTCAAAGATTGTCTGTGATCTCAATAAGATCTCCAATACTCCTAATAGTCCTCCCAAAAGGCCATCTTAAAATTCCTATCAACATTCTTATTGGCCTTCCCAACAGCCTTCCTAGCAGTCCTAGTAATCTTTATTCCAGTTCTAGAAGCATTATTACTTCTTGATTGTACATTCACCTGACACATAAAATAAATTAGATAATAGTGAAATTAATGCATAAAATGTCAGAAATAATGAACATGGAATTAAACTCATAATTATAGTAACCTCTTTACAAGTTTTGGTGTCATGTCCTACAGATTAGATCTCCTTCATCTTATGAAACCTCACCTCTTTACAACAACTTATTCTCCTTGCTCTCTCTTTCTTCTTTCCTTAAGTCTTCTTGGTAACATTTTCTTAAAAGGTGGCAACAATTCCTTAGGAGTTATATCCATATCTTTTGGCCAAAATGTTTGATCAATGGTTGGATGTATCATGTGGTGTTATGCTTGCATGTACTTCTCTTTAAATGGCTATAATTTGTGTAATTGTCAGCCCTCTCCCTCCTATGGGCTGTTGCTATTACTACTTGTTTACAAGGTATCCCATAGATATCCTACATCTCACAATCACATATCCTCCTTAGTAAATTCAAAATATAGTGAATTAACCTCTCTTAAACTTCAAATTCCCATTGGCCAGCTACTAAAAGATGACACTTTCTAGACTCCTCAACATTTGCATTCAATGTTTTAATAACATTTGGAACAATTACATTACTCCATTTCATTCCCTTTCATGTCTTTTTTAGAGCCTTCTCATCAATTTCACTCGCAACCTATCTTGCAAAGTCAATACAGGTTTAAACCTGAGGTCACCTAACCAATTATTAAAAACTCTAACATATTGTTAGTAACATGAGCATTTTCAACCTACGGTCAAAAGCATGCCTTGACCACATCTCACATGAGATTTTTAAAAGCCTTTCATGTGCAACAAACTTCAATTCCTTAAGTTTATACATAGCAAACTTAAAGCCTACTACATTATATGACCTAATTGCTTTCCAGAAATATCTTTTCAATGCAACACCTACAAACTGACTTCTAAAATTTGCATGGATATACCTTGCACATCTTCTATTAATGGCACGAGGGACCACCTCATTTATGGTCTCAATAAGGCCTTCAAAACACAGCCAAGTAAAGATAATAACATGAAGATAAAAGAGAACAAAATTTACTAAATCAAAATATTATAAATAGATATATTGCATAACTTAGTATAGTAAGATTCTCACCTTCTATTTGTCACTCATGAAGGTCCAAGATAGGTTAGGAGAGAACCTTGCAAGCATGTCTTATAAGTTCTCGAAGAAATACATCCATGACTCTTTGCATTTAGTCTCAACAAAAGCCAAAGCCAAATGGAATAATCTATTATTTCCATCTAACCCAATGGCTGCAAGCAAAACCACTTGGCAACCATCAAAACCTAGAAATGGACTGCAACCCCCTGTCCATATAACTTGAGCTATCATATAATTTCAAATTAATTTTATGATTATTTTATTTAATTTATATGCATGAGATGATTAAAATTAATTTTATAACTATACCCTAATTGAGTTTTATATCAATGTAAAATTAAGCATATTTGTTAGCAAATGACATTTAAATATTTTAATTTAAATATTGTAATATGTGAGAGAGATAATGTTAATGTTTAGATCTATATTATTTGTTGCCAACATTCATCTAACTAGCATTATCTATCTTATTCTTATTCAAATTAAAACCCCAAACTACTTACACTTTTAATTAAACAAATAAGCACAAATTTATAAGTGCACCATAAAAATTATTTGGTAATAGAACCCTAAAAATAAAAATTATTTGGTAATAGAACCCTAAAAATTATTTTTAATTATCTTACACACATGAATTTAAAGAAATTTTAACTATTATGTTGGTTTATACATTTCAGATTACTCAAATTGACTAAACAGGTAATATATTTATAATTAAATAATGTATGATAACAATTTTTGACAAAATATTCCACTTTGTTCCACCAAAATAAGAATCCAATACTCAGGATAACATTTTAAAATATATTAGGTGACTAAATGTAAAAAAATAAAACATTAAGAGGCAAAGTGCAACAATTTTAAAGTATATCACCAAAAAGTCAGGGCATGGGCTATTTGTGCACATTTAACCAAGGTTGGATAATCATCACACACTTACAATAGTAAGGCAGCCAAGTGCACATAAATTGGGTGAATGTCTGCTATTTACCTAGTAGAAGACAAGGAAAACCATAAAAAACCCTTACCAACACTTCTTCTCAATCACAAAAAAAGTAAAATCAAGCAAGTTTTTGTCAAAATACTTTAGATATTTATAAAAAAGACCAAAAAAAAAAAATGATTAATACTAGTGGGTCATGAAGATCAAGTAGAAGAGAGTATTAAATACCTTTCTCAAGAAAATACAATCTAAACCATGAAAATAGTGCTCAAACTTCTGGTTACCCAAGATCGTGTCTTTTATGAGAATTTTGCCTCTTAAAATGGCTAAAGATGATGGAAGGTGAGGTGTTTCAAGGGTTCTCTCTCGCGCGCGCTCTCTCTTTCTCTCTTTCTCTCTCAAAACTGACAAAGGCATAAGAATATGCCTTGTAGAGAAGGGCTCAAAAGGTATCATTAAGCACAACAAGTGTTTTGATCAATAACCCAATTGATCATTTTTCTTGTTTCTATATTTCTTTTTTCGTAACATCAACATTAAGGGTAAGACTAACTTTTCTCATTTTTCATTTTTGTTACAAAAAACTTGCTAACCTCATAGGTATATTGGTAATTTCATAAATAATGAGGGTTTTTTTTATAATTTAGGCAAATCTCAAGGGTAGTTTTTGTAATTAACTCAAAAAAAAGTCAAGCAAACTATACATAAAAAAATAACTAAATATTTTAAAATAAAAAATATCTAAGAAAACACATATTCTTGTTTATTTTATTTATTATATGTATATAAAGCAGCATCAGAACACCAAAAAAAGGGGCAAATAAATGCAATTACAAAAATCTTATACACACAAAACAGAGATAATAGATATGCACTATATTGCATTAAATGATATGTGTGTGTATATATATCACTCAAAAAGAATAAAATAAACATAAAAAAAACAAGAAACAACAACATAACTTATAGAATATTTTTCAAGCGGAAAAAAAGATGAATCCTTTCTCCAATGCTTCAGCTAACCAACACCGCAACACAAATAACAGATCATTTACAAATAACACAAAAAATCCCTCTAAAAAAAATCAAACAAAAAGAAAATGACACACCAAAATAAAAACAAAAGCAAGATAACTAGATGAACAAAAGAAGCTCTAAACAAAACCATATCAAAATAATAATAATAATAATAATAATGAAATCTGAACCCAAACCATACAAAAGGAGACAAAAATCGACAAAACCCACTGAAACAGTACAATTCAAAAAGCTCCATTAAATAAAAATGATTAAACAGAAAGAACACTACATAACAAACACATAAGTTCAAACATCACCCACTGATAGCACTAGAGAAAGCAGTACAAAAGCCTAATCCTTCTCCATATCCAACCTAAACAAAATAATCCAACCTAGTCAAGTAAAATAATCCAACCTAAACAAAAATGATCCTTCTCAACTACTCATCCATAGAGGAAAAAACAAACTACAACGAAAACAAAACTGACAAAACCATTGTAATCAAAAAGAGGTTGTTTCGGAAATACTACCTTAACAAAAAAGAAAAAAGGAAAAACCCAGAATCTTGAAAACCCATCAATTTCTTCAACCATTTAGATGGTGGCCACCGCCAACACAAACAAGTAAAACAAACAGCACGGCTCCCAGGTGCCCAAACAAGTTCAATGCAATAATTGATGTAACAAAAAATAAAATAAAATGAAACAAACAGCAAATAATTTCTGAAGCACAAGGAACAAAAGCAAGCAGTAGGAAGCTTCAAAAATAGCACCATTTCAATCGCAGAGAAAACAAAAAATAATAGAAAAAACAACAAAATCAACCAATTTTTTCTGACCCTTTAGGAGAGACCCACCACCAACATAAAAATAAAAAAATGCACCAAACAACCTTGGAAGCATAAAGGTCAAACACACAAGTAAGAAAACCAAAGGAAAATATATATATATATATATATATATATAGCGTTGTTTCAAGTGCAACACAAGAAAAATAAAGAAAGAAAGAAGGAAAGAAAGAAAAAAGGTACAAATCAGCAGAGCGCCCAAACAATGCAAAACACACGCATCGATTCTTGCAAGATATAGTAATATATATACATATACATATATATATATATTGGTGGGCCATGAGGGCTGGTTTTCAATTGGCACATATCACCAGTAGGCTGGACCGATCTATGGCCTGTCATGCACCACAAGTCAATAGGATTTGGAGTTGCCAATAAGCAGCCCAAGACAGCCCGCTTTTTGGTGGGCCGATTAAGCGACCTACCAGAAATAGCTAATTGAGCCGGTTTTAACACGCCTACTTGGTGGTTGGGCCCGGATCAATTTAGTGCGACCCAAGTTTTCATACCATGTTATTTCTCCATTTTGATTCACGTTTTGGCTGGCAAATACCAACAGAGGGTCGTAGCGGGTAATTAATACAATTTTCCAAACATAAAGGATATCTATGCAATCACACAAAACCTCGGGGGTATTTTTATAATTATTGCTATCAGTTTTTTATACAGCACAATAAATTATTAGTAATATATAGCTTCCGCTGGCCCCTACCCCATAGGCCGCTGCTGGTGTTATCGTTGAGAATTGAGAAAAGGAGCCCAGGTTAAGAATCTCTTCCTTACCCTCGCAAAAGATCCACTTCTTTTCTCTATTCATTCTGGTCAGTACATTTTCTTTCTCCTCTTCGTCAGCTGTCTGAATAAATAGGAATTTGCCTGTTATTTGTTTTATATTCTTCACTCCAATGCTTCTTTGCCTTGTGTGTTTTTGCTTTTTGTTTCTCAATTGGATTTTCTAGTATATTTCATTTTAAAGATTTTATTGTTGATATTTTCTTATTGTAATGAACAGTGTAGACAAGAAAACTTATCATCTCTAACATTTTTGAACAATCTTTTGGTAATTCGAAAAATAGGTTCACCTAGAGTAAAATTGGCATATGGGTATTATAATGAAGAGTGATTTAAAATAGAAAATTACAGTAAGGATTATAAATTTTTAACTTTGGCTTTATCTCGTGAGTAACGTTCTTGTGATATTTGCAGGTGGAATGATTATTAATGGAGGGAATAGGGTTTTATCCTTCCTTTTTCTTGGATTTTTTTCTTTTTTACAAGTCTTTCCTCTATTTAGTTTAGATGCTAGAATGGTAGAAAAATGAAAATGATTATGAGAATTTAGATGCCTACTCGTCCTTATTAATCTATTTTCAGCACATGGTCTAATTTATAGTGCTTTGAGTTTTACCATTTTTTTTCTTTCGAATAGTTGGTTTTATCTAGTTCCCTGCATATATTTCTAATGTTGTTACATAATTCTGCACTTTCGTTTTCATTTGTAAGGTCATTGTGAGAGATCATGCACAATGATAGAAGAGTGTTGTACAGTCCAGTACTGGAGTATCTGGAGAGTGTATCATTTGGGGGATTGATTTTGGACCATTAGTCAACTATTTTCTCTCCACAGGCTATTTATTATACTTGCAGTGTGTGGCGAACACTTTGTGATATTTGTCATTAAGTATGATATCCAGTTGGAAGTGGGGAATAGCATGTTATTAAGCGATGGAGTCTTGAAATGTCTCATGCTCTCTCATTTGCATTTGTGATGATTCATGATACTTCAGTGACAAATATTTCAATATTATCCATGCTTTCTGGCGGTACAGGTTGTTTCCTGGATATAAAGCCACAATAGTAGCCTGGAAGAAGACTTTTACTGAAGATTTATTTAGGAATACTAAATCCTCTTAGATCAGTGCACTAAAGATGCAGACTGAGGATGGGAACGCTGTGAAGTCAGAAACAGAGACCATAAGATCCACACAAACTTCTGAAGTTGATGACTGGGCAAATTTCAGGGATGATGATATCATGCAGCAGCAATCTGCCATCCAGGCTGAGGAAGCTGGGAAAATTCCATTCGTTGGCGACAAGGCAAGCAAGCCCCTAATTCTTGGAAGAACAGTTTTTAGTAGATATGCACATTATATGTTTCTAATCTTATGGTTGCAATCAGTTGGCAGTTTTTAGGTGAAAAATTATATTTAATACCTATTTTCTTTCAACAATTGATTCCATAATTCTATTTTATGAACTTTTGTACAACCCATAACTCACAGAACATATCCCTTTATGGCATCAGAAAACAATTTATGGTCTTAGAAGTTATGTTCTCCAACTGTCAATCTTGCTCAGGCAACTATTTCAAAATAATAAATCACCCCTTTCTTAACAGAGTTGCCACAAAATGGTTAGCGAATTTCTTTGTGTAAACTATAGTCCAGTGATGAAGTGAAATAAAAATGATTCCCTCTGATTGAATGAAGATTGTTATTGTTTAAATTTGTTGTAAAGCATATTCTGAATGCTTGCTGGACTTGACAGGTTTTTGATGGATTTTGAAGGCAGAACATATTTTAGGATTTCTAGAAGGCAATAGTTTTTTGGTTTAGTTCATCTAATCTAGATGTAAATCTTAATATGTGTCTTGAATATGTAGCTGGATTGTCTGTTTACCTTTGGGGAAGCTTTTCATGAATTTACTTTAAACTAGATTTAGTTACTGGGACAGATTTGGGAATATAAAATCATATCCATTGGTCAGCTTTAATGTTTTTTTTTGGTTTGTGCCATGTTAAACTTGAAATTTAAGAATTCTGCACCAAAAATCCAGGTTGCTTTGAGATGCTAAACTTTGTGCTTGAGCTGTTACAAGACCATTCTTCATAGGCCCTGAATATCCAACTGCACTCCATTTTAGTTGATTTTACTGATCACTTAGGAATAATGTAAGTAGTGCTATTTCAGGAGCCTCTCTCGTCTTTATCAGCTGAATACAAGTCCGGGAACCCAATTTTGCTGGAGAAAATCAAGGTCTGGATAATTGTTAAGCTTTTCTTTCTGTTGAGGCTTCTCCTTAGTAACTAGTAATTGTAATAACCTCTGCAGGTGCTGACTGAACAATATGCTGCCATCAGGCGAACACGAGGAGATGGGAACTGCTTCTTTCGTAGCTTCATGTTCTCTTACCTCGTATGTCACATTA
Organism: Jacaranda copaia; assembly: GCA_014898725.1. Lineage (NCBI taxonomy): Eukaryota > Viridiplantae > Streptophyta > Magnoliopsida > Lamiales > Bignoniaceae > Jacaranda > Jacaranda copaia. The sequence continues at coordinate 292,170 of JACGDI010005419.1, read as the reverse complement.
TTTGCATTCTTTCTCCCTTCCATACAATTTTTATCCCTGTGCATTTGGACATTTGGGTCTGACATTTCTACTTTAGTTACTGAAAGAGCATGTGTTCCAACAAATTTAGGAGCATATTCTGGAATCTCAAGACCGTGAAGAAGTTGATCGTATCAAAGTCAATGTGGAGCAATGCAGAAAGACACTTCTCAGCTTGGGCTATGCGGAATTTACCTTTGAAGATTTTTTTGCGGTACTGATGTAGTTGTCTGGATAGGCATGGCGTTTTACTATGTCAGTTTGGCTACAGTTTTATATATGAGTCTGCCACTAAATATTTACTTTTTTTGTTGTGCCATTCAACCCAACACTTTCATAAATTTACTAGTGCAAAATCCTCTCTTTCTTCATATACCATGTGAGCTATTCTTAAGATTTTGTCATTCACCAATGTGTGATGACTGAGTGATGTCAATGGATTGCTCTCAGATACGAAACACCCACATGCCCACACATAGATAGATCGCATCTAACAAGATGAAATTTTTGTAATGGTGGTGGACACAGCTTTTATTTATGCAAAAAGTTTTGATTACTTGATTGGTGTAGCTTCCTGAAGCGCAACTTTCTGAGTCAATCTACTTATTTTCAGCTATTCCTTGAGCAACTAGAAAGTGTTCTCTTGGGGAATGAAGCTTCCATGAGGTTCAGAAAACTTACTGCTTATTTGCGACTTTTTCTTGGTTATCAATATCCTACGATTTTTCCCTTTTCTTCATTTCATCAGATGCAAATATGGCTAATATTTGGTGTCATGGTCGCAGCCATGATGAACTTGTACAGAGAAGTAGAGATCAGTCAATATCTGACTATGGTGAGTGGCACTACCGATGGAACATTTCTAGAATATCAGGAGAGACATCCAATATCAACTTTTGATGTGTTTTTTTTTATTTTCCCCCTTAATTTCTCAACTAACAATATTTGTTGTCTAGTTGTAATGTTTTTCAGATTTATTACCTCTGGTGAAATAAAAAAGCGCTCAGAGTTCTACGAACCATTTGTTCAAGGATTAACAAATACCTCAGTGGAGCAGGTTGGTTTTCTAGAACTTTAATCATATTGTATGTCTGCTGTCGTAGCTAAGCTGCAGTACATATTGTAGATGGTGATGACTAAAATGTGTCAGGGAGTGTTATAACTTCTTGTTAATACTATTGATTCTGGTTTGGCTGCAGTTTTGCAAGTCATCAGTGGAACCAATGGGTGAAGAAAGTGATCATGTTCACATTACAGCTTTGTCGGATGCATTGGGTGTACCAATCCGGATAGTGTATCTTGACAGAAGTTATGATGATAAAGGCAGCGTCAGTGTGAACCATCACGATTTCGCCCCTCACCTCACCAACGCTAATGACAAGGCTAATGCTAATGCTAATGCTAATGCCGGTGGCACTCAGCCACTCAAACCATACATTACATTGCTGTACCGGCCAGGTCATTATGATATTCTGTACCCTAAATAACTTCTTCTGGGTTGATGATTCTAATATTGCAAATCAATCTCTTGTTTGGATTGGATTGGTATGGGATGGGATGATATGATATTTTGTTGGAATGATAAGACCACTTTTTAAGACGTCAGAATACTGCTCATTTCATTTCTCACAAGGCCTCAATTCATGTTGCACAAGGTTATTTCGCCCTGTTTGTTTTTGATTGTGTCTGCATGTCATCCTACTTTGTCTTGTCTTTATCATTCATTTCTGATTTCTCTACAGGTCTGTTATACCCAATCTCTGATGTTTCATGCTATCTCTTGCTCATATTTCATTTACAGACATTTTGCCGAGTTTATTAATAAAAATAAAAAGTTTATAATTAATTACAAAGAAAGTTCTAATAAGAATTTCCTACATCATCAGTCTTGCAGTGAAAAGATCTTATCGCTTGGCTGTGTTTCTAATATATTGTCTATATTATGTACCTATATAAAAAGAGAAGTTCATTTACATTCATAAACGACAGTTTTCAAACTAAATTTTGATTTACCAAAACTGTTCCTACAATTACTTCATAAGTCCTTTCCACTTATGCTCCCAGCCTTTCACAAATACTCTTAAAATAGTCGAGTATTACGACTGTGTGCTAATATGACTAGTATAAATATATATATATATATAAAAAAAAAAAAGATCTTTAACAAAATGAAAGTGACTTGCACCAAATTTTCCATTATGTACTTAAAAGATTGAATGTTTTATAATTTATTAATATAATTAATACCTGTAGGCTTTGTTTGCTTAGCTTGATTAGGTGTGCATGCCTTTTTTAATATTTGTTTCAATTGATAATATCCCTTAATAAATTCTATACCAATATTATTTATTGTTGCTTTTAGAAAATAAATCAAATGAGAGAATACTTGACAATGTGTGATAAGAATTCCAAAAATCTAATAGAGCCTATTTTTTATTTTATTTTCAATTATACCATATTCCCGAGAATGGGAAAGAACGAGGAAATTGTAAAAAATTTATTCAAAAGAATAAATAATATAATAATAAATTTATATATATTATATTTTAATTTATTTATATATTAATCTTACAACCAAATATAAAATTAAAATATTCTATCTTAATGAGCTTAAAATGTATCCATTTATTTATTTCACTTCTAATCAAATCATCCAACGCAAATGAGTCTATATTATAGTAACTTAATCCATGCACCCATAGACATGTCACGACGACTAGTACAAAATAATATCATATATACTGTTATGAATTACATACAGTAAATATTTAAAAGAAATAGAATATAAATTAGATAATTGATTCAAAGTGAAAAATAAAATACAAAATGAGAGAGATGGAGAGAGAAATCAGTTCTCTATTCGATGAATAAACTTTTTTGCGTTTGATTTCTAAGGCACGAGAGCAGTGAAGCGAGACCTATAGACCCAAGGCTGCACTTGTCAAACGGGCAAACAAAGCATAGAAAATGGGCATTCCAGAAGTGAGAGCGATAACTGACAGACAATATTGCTTAAGAAAAGAGATCCTCAAATTAAAAGAAAGAAATGATACAACAGAGTCTAATCGTCAATCAAACAAAAATTCTCCAACAGTTTGTTTCTCTGACTTCTCTTAGCAAACTGCCCAAAAAACAAGAGAAGATTAAAATTAAAGGGGGCAAAGGAGGAGGAACAAAAAGGGCCAATAGAAAAACTAAAAAAGTGATGGATGGACAGGAGAAGCCTCCTCCATATAGCATATTTTGCTGTCGCTTAGAAACTCTATACATATAGAATCAAACTCCTCAAAATATCATCCAAAATTTTGAAACTCCACATGTTGCTCCTTGGTAACCGCACGACAAATGAACAATTCAATGCTTTGGTCAGGCAAATCTGTCGATTTCTAGAGGTTTTCCGAATTAACCAGAACAATTGCTTTGTTACTACCCCTCTGCTGTTCTGTTTACCGCCGCCTTAATATACAATAACAAAATTTCAGGTGAATTACTAGGCCATACTCGTGAGCTAGAAGGTTTGTTAGTGGTGATCACAAAAAAAGGTGGCAACAATTCAATCTGAATCTTTGCCCGAACCGGAAGATGAATCTCCATTGGCATAATCCTCCCCAATTAGAGAATTTGGTGGGTTTTCTTGATTGTTTTCCTCAGAGGCACTGTTTCGAATTTTGCTGGGTCTAGGTCGAATATTAGTACCCATTGGGAAGGGAACCTGCATTGGTAATAGGCAAAAGATACACCTTAATTTTTTTGTTTCCTTTCAAAATGCAAGCTCACATTTCTATGTAAAAGTCACACGACCTACCTGCCCCTTTGACAAACAAAAGCAAAATGATTTTTATCAAAATGAATGAATTCATGCAAGCAGTCAAAAGTTTATATCAAGGTTGTATTTGAGCTTTTGCAGGCTAAAATCCCAATCCAATCAATACTTATGTCAAAGCAATACCAATGGGAAGGACTGAAGAGTCAACTCATGACACAGTAAGTCATACCACACCTCTCGCATAAAAATGGATAAGATCAATAGAACTCTGAAAGCAAAGATATATCACACTTAAGGGGGATGACATGAACTTTCTCAAAAATCCAGAGTGTGGACAGTTCAAACCTGATCGCCTGCATTAGGGCCATCTGTGTGGAAGAGTATAGGACGGCATCTCTTGTCTTCATTCATCAAGCTTGAATTCTGGAAGTGTGCAATGAGGGCAGCCTTTCCCTGGATTCGAGCATATGCCAAAGATGCTACTTTTTCACTATTAAATTTTTCCCATTTCTTTCCATTGAATGTCTGCTAAGACAAAAGGAACTAACTATACTTGTGGTTCCATATGTAATACAAGCAATAACAAACATATGAAGAATCTCATTCGGTATACCTGATAAAAAGGAACTATGAGGGAAGGATCAGTCATGTTTATAAATGCATAGCCTACATTGCATTTGTTCTGCAACGAAAAGGAATATCAAAGAATCAAACATGGAAGATGCTGCCAAATTAATACCATCCAATAACATCTAGCCAGAGAAATAATATAACTTTGGAAGTAAAAGTAAACTTACCTTAAAATCAATGGGTAAGTAAATGAAATCATAAGTCCCCCTATGACGTTCATCAATTGCAGCCAAAAGCATCTTTGAGGTGTACCTGTTGCAACCACAATGCAATTGAGTATGGAATCACAGCTGTTAGGACAAAAGCATAATAGTCAAGTGACTTGGTCATACACATAACAGTAGTAAGATCATGAAGAATCTCTTAAAACATGTGTAGCTTGAAAATACTTGTATGACCTACTTGGCCTGGTTGGGTAGGTCAAAAATCACAGAACTTCTGATATTCAGATCGAACTCAGATGAGTAAATCCAGACTGGTGCTTGAGCATGTATGCAATGCAAATAGACAGCAGGCCACAGCAATATAGAAAAATTATGTGAATCCAGGTTATTATCAGATCATTCCCTGATCAACAGAACTAAAGGATAGCAGGCTCCAGTGCATAAGACCTATAAATAAGCTAATTTCAACCTCAAGTTTGTCTTCAGAGTGATATTAGCTCTTCCAACACATTAAAGTGGAAAGACATGATAAAACCTTCAAATTCTTAGTTTACTCAAAAAGCATGCAGCTAAGAGTATATCTATTTGTTTGTGAGTCTATCAGCTTGACATATGCAAAACATTTATCAATGAAGGATCTAGGAGAGAATTGTCAGCTTGGACATGAATATACGACCACCCAATTTGAAGGATTACCACATACTTGTTAGGAATGTTCTTTATCATGAGGGTTGTCCGCTTATCTTCTCCTCGTACAATTCGGTCTATATCAAGCTCAAATTGTTTCTTGTTGTCAGCTTGACTTGAGCTGCCTTCGTTTCTGCGATTTCTAGTCCGTTCATTAGGAGAATCAAATGAACTCATCATAGGAAGCATTTGGCCTCTTGCAGGAAAAATCATGCACCTCTGATGATGGGGAAGTAATCCCATATTTTTGGAAGGGATTGGCGCATCAATGCAATTTCCTCCAGTGCGAGGAAAGATGTTGTGAGGGACAAACTCCAATGGATGTGGTGAATTACCAGAAATTCTCATATTCCCAAGGGAACCTGGGTGAAATACAGAAGCATCAGGTGATTCCCCAGCATAGGCATGTCGTCTGTCCCAGAGAGAAGGATTGACAGATGGCGCAGATCCCACATGATGGTTATTCAGAGGTACGAGTGCATTCAGCATATGAGATGGTGCTCTAGGAACGGCATGCAACTGCGGAGGATGAGCAGCACCTATCCCATTGACAAATGATGGTGAATTAGGCCACAGAACAGCCTGAGGTTGCGGATGATGCGAATTACTCCACATGTAGTGACGCCCAGGAGGAGGACAGCTCCCATTTCCAGAGGAACCAAAAACTGAAGAGGCAAGAATATGAATCAGCATGTCAGAGGATGTGATAGCTTGAAAGCTATACGTCAATTGTCACAGCTTGGAAGTTAGGTTAAGTATGGCATTTAATAAAGAACTATACACAGAGGAGTTAAAGGGGATGGATATTGCACATAGCTGTGATGTTGTATAACAGGGAAAACAAAGAGTTGCACAAGGATGGAGATTACAGTATCAGAATACCATTCTACCTGTTATTTCTTCCAGTTGTTCAAATATTTGCTCTTAGTGTTCAACCCTCTAACAATCCTTTTCTAAAGATTTCAACATAGATATTCATTCCGGTAACTGCTAACAAAATAGAAATTTAGGGAAGATGCATAAAGAAGGCAAGGCCATGAGATCTTGGCAATTATTACCTTCATTTAACTCAATTGACTGCCCATTAGAGCTAACTCTACGAAACTGTGGGCTATCAATGATTTCTGATGGTCGGGAACTAATATTTGCAGCCATAGTACTTGGAGAACCAAAGGGAGGCCCATTTGCTAAACCATCATGATATTCAGGAAGTGAATGTGGATGAAGATTCGGCATCCCATGGAGCTCAAATTTCAAGTGGCTCCGTAAGTGGGCAGATTCAGTAATAGTGGATTGATTTCCAGGTTCAACTCTTACTAGAGATGGTAAGCTGTTAGGTACACTAGATGATACTCCAGGGTGAAGCACGTTATCCAGGAGTGGACTAATAGGCCCTCCATTTGTTGAGATCGAAGCTAGCATTGTTCCATTATCTGTACTGGTCATGGTCCCCCCAAGTGAAAGTGATCCTGGTACGATCATTACAACACACAATCAGTTATTAGTTAATTGAAAGCCCATGCCCTCTATACAATGCGAACCAAAATTACCAGAAAATCCAGTTGCCAAGTTATTGGAAGGGCTATGCTGTTGCAACAGAAGACCAGCATCTTCCTGCTCCAGCTCCAAAGAAAAAGGCTGCATCAGTCTATACATGGCACAGGTTAATTCATTAGGGCCAGCAGAAAGCAATATTTGCTACAGAGCCCGTCAACCAACTGGCTGTACTAACTAAAATCAACTAAAATTTATTTCCCTACAAGTAAGGCTGAGCTTCATTAAGGCTGGTTTAATAAGTGAAGCTCATCACGAAAGAATATGAAGGTAATAGATAAGACAGTGGAAACATATAGATAAAGTAAAGGGATGATTCACCTTTTGAAGCCACCAGGTCGGCCTGGTTCAAGCTTAATCTGCTTTCCAGCAACGTCACTCCTGTTCAATGCATGAAGTGCAGATTCTGCAGCTCTTACATCATAGAACTCTACAAATTTGTGATGAGATCTATGTGGAGTCTCATGAATCTACAGCCCAAAAACAGCAATTAGTGGTTCTATTTGAATGTGAACTAAAAGTTATTGATTAAGCTGGCACTCAAGCTCACCTCCTTGATTTCACCATAGACACCAAAAATTTCACAGAGTTCATCATTTGACATAGAAGAATCAAGATTGAAAACCACCAGGGTTCCCTGATTTATATCCTTCTCGGATGGATTTTCCTGACAAATGTAATCAGCAAAGAACAGTTCAGAGAATATAGTTTTAGGTTTAGGGAAGCAAAGGTTTAAACAACAATGGCAGAGAAGTTTGAAAGCGGTGTTGGAAAGTGTAAGAAAGCAGAAAATCACCTTAGGAATTGAGAAATGTATGTCCAGCTTCCTACGCCGTAATGGTTTATTTTGTAGAGCTTTCATGGCATTGCGGGCTGCCCTTATATCATAATATGAGATCATAACAAACCCCCTATGCTTGCAAGCTGTATACAGAGTACGGATGTCTCCATATTGCTACAATTGCAAGATTTGACATTAAGCATTCACCAGTAAGAAAGTTACAAGAATATGCTTGAATTACAACTTGAAACGCCAAAAGAAGATATCACTGTACCTCAAAAAGTGTTTGCAATTCAGAATCTTCAACATTGCTATTTATATTTCTAACAAAGAGCGTCCTAGAAGGGAGCTCCCCAAAAGGGTGTTCACCACCATTCGAGCCCACAGAGATTGCCATCTGGTTATTAGAATTTACATCAGAAAGTTCAGAATTTCTTTGGGAGAAGCCATCTTCTCCAAGCTCCAGTCCTCCAACACTGCTAAACAGATCTAGATCTTCCATATCTTCCACATTATTAGGCTTGATAATGCTGTCAAAGCCATCAGTCACACCAGACAGCAAGTCGTCATCATCAGGGAGAAGATTGCCAATAGTTTGAGCCTCAAGTTCTTCAAGCGATTCAAAAGCCTCCTCTTCCTCGTATTGGGAGGTAGCAGCGGCAGCAGCGACAGAGTTGCCATATGCAGAATTATTTGATGATAATTTTACTGCAAGAAATAGATAGAGAGAGAAATGGGGAATTCAATGACATAGTTCTAATAATTATCTAGGCCCAAGTTTCAGATATGGGATAACATTTAAGAATTAGCTGGACAGGGGAAAAAAGAGGACATACAGTTTGCACTAAATAGATCTGACAATGAGCTTGAAAAGAGACCGTTTTCATAGTGAGCACCCATCAGATTTATTTTATCTCCATCAAAAAAATAGGACTCAGCTTCCGCATTCGCATGAGTTCCAGAACCTAGATCATGGTCAACAGCACTCGGCAAGGAACGGCTGGTTGCTCTTTCTGCTCCAACAATATGCTTTCCCAACAAGAGGTTAACATTTTGAGCACGGCTGAGATAATAGTCAGGAAGAGCAAAACCCTTTGACATCTCTGGATCCAATGGGATTCCATTTTCCAGGGGTGATGAAGCAACAGCTTCCATTCTTAATATTCCGTCTGACTTTAAACCTGCAAAACATACAAAACGTTTAGCACAGGCATCAGAAAGGCTCAAAGAAGCCCATACGTGGATACAATAATTTCACGAGAAGTGTTACAATTCTACATAAGCATTCTTTTGCAAAAGGCACATAAGCATTTACAACAAACAGCTGGAGTTTGACTTTTCTTGCCCAAAGAGCAAATTGCATGGTTCATGTGCTCGAATTAAGGAAAATCCTTATAATTTGAAAAATGCAAGCAATTAAGACCTAAATAATCAACTTTCTTAATAAATCAAAGGAACTCATGAGATCAGATCGTTATCAACGGAAGCAGACACAAATTTGAACCAGGGGACGGCTAAAAAATTTGCCAAGTTTCTTCTTGTGGGCCGAATTAAGAACAGATTTCTTTACTTAGATCCTCAAGCTGTTCATTAAAGTGGTATATCAAAATAGTGTGCTAGAAACTTAGTAATGAATTTAGAATGTAAAATATTGTTGCAAGCACAAGCAATAAAATGACAGATAGCATATTATTAATAACTAAAGTTATTGCAAGCACAAGCAATAAAATAACAAATAGCATATTATTAATCAGCATGACAAATCTAAACCTAGTCCTAAATCAGCCACATGACTTATTTTATTGAATGGGTACAGGTATATAGACAAATATGTAACCAGATGTCAATTTTGTAACTCAGTGAAGAATCCCTGTAATATGCATCCAACACAATACAAAACTGCAGCCTTTAGCCTGCAGTCTTTGCAACACAAATGTCTAATGTTTCTTGACATGATTACCAACTTTTTTGTGCGACAATCTAGCAGATAAGCCACAGAGTCCCCAAGAGTGGTCATGCAGCACCACTAGTACACTCAGGTGTTTCATGCTGAATGACCCTTTGCTTCTTCCACAATCCACAGCTTAACATCATTCTTTACTCGTGTTATATATTTAAAACGACAGAGAATTAAAATTATAACTACAACTTTTTATTCTCTATATTGTTGGACTCAGCAACCATGACAAACTCGTAACACATTTCTGACATAGGAAAACCAAATTGGATAGTATCGAGACCAAGGGAAAATCATTCATTCTTTCCACGGAATATGTTGTCAAAAATAATATTCTCAAACCCATGAATTGCTCTGCAGATGAGAATCCATCTTTTTGTGAAAGATAGAGTTTGAACAGTCAATAAAAACTCTGCTTTATATGAAGGCTGAGAAACATTTTCAATTAACTCCAAGTGTGTAATGAGAAAAACTCTCATGTCAAAATGACATATTATATTAATCATCCACATGCAATTATGTTTATCATATATTCCTCCCTTAACACTATCGTGTCAAAATTTCAACTCAGATTGACTGAGACTATTCTTAACATTTTCGACACCACTATATGAATATTTTTCTCCATTTTACTTCTGCATTGGCAGTTGTTTAATTCATGACTATTAGTGCAAGAATATCTCACTATTAGTATAATCCGAATGAGAGAACCATCTAACCCAATGACTGTCAGTAGCATTTGGAAATATGTCTTTGTTGACCAATAAAAGACTAAAAATGTTACAAGTCCAGGAGGATGATTTCCGAACATAGATTCAAAGTTATTTAGTATCACACTGATGCACCTTCATTCATTACAACATCAGGGCATCCCGTGCGCCTCGTTATACTTACTACAGTTATAAGCTAGTTCACTCCTGCTACTTGGCTTTTTCATCGCTCAATATCTCAATTCGCCTCAGTTATGACTCCTAACTCAAGTTAAATCATGTCATCTCATAAAAAAGATTGATTCTTAGATCCTATGGAAAACTGAAACTGTGCCCGTACACTGTCCCTTACGTTCATGCATATCTTGAATTCAGTTAAATTTCAGAATTGACCAACAAGTCATGCCGCCACAAAAACACTGACATCTGAAAATGCGGAATTATTTGATATCTTGAGGCTATAAGGTATCATCAGAGATGGTAGGCATAGCTGACCCGGAAACCATTTTTGCCAATTTAATTCATGTCTTAAGGCATCAACTGAATTCATCAACCGGAACAGAATCTAAGTCAATTATAGTGCATAAGCTGTCAATTAAATTTTGTCTAACAGCAATGAAACTATAAAAGAACTCTGTCAAATGCATAATCATATGAGATAATAGTAATAATTTAACAGAAGTTGAATCTATCCGTCGCCTACAACAGTTAGTATCAAACCATACTAAGCATGTAAAATAAAATGAACTTCCTACACCAAAATGCAAATCATACTAAAAGACAACAAATCAGATCCCATAGGACTGTTACAGTGACTTTTCTGGAAAAGAAGTGACATGAAATAGAACCTAAACAGGTCTCATTTTACATTGGCTCATAAAGCAAAAAAGATATCCTCAAGGCCATTTTCCATCTCTGTTATTTTCTCTTTAAAAGGGGGGAAATAACTAATTTGGACTGTGTTCAATCTTGCCAAAGCAGAAACCTTACAAAATTTTTATATCATGCTTTGTGTGAGCATCAGCACAACTTGCAACTAAAAATAGCATAAGTACTCACCAGAGTTACCAGTCATGTGGCCCATCTTCTTTACACCAATCTGTCTCTGCAAAGAATGGAAACAAGCAATCATGTCTAATCATCACATGGCACAAATATACAAAAGTAATGACACAGTTTTTCTTTGTGTGTGCCTGTGCATCTATCGTCTAAGGTGGGAATTAATTGTGACGCAATTTGTACCACCAAGTGATAGAATCCCTATTTACTCTGGACTTCTCTTAAGAAGGCATATTCAACATTGCATGGGCAATCAATACCTCATCTGACAAACACACGTCCTCACAAAAGAAGGATGAAGGAGAAAAACCCCGAGGATTCATCATTCCAGATATGTTGATCTTCTTAAAATAAATCACGTCCTTGGTTTCCACCAAAGCACAAACACCTCAATACTGTAAGAAAGTTCTACAAGATCCCGCCTCAGAGAAAACCTGGGCAGACAATTCAGAAGATGATACATGTGTTCAACAAAAAGAAAAGGGAAGACTAGACACCTGAATATAGCATGACAAGCTTAGAGAAAATCAACACGACAAGTAGCGATCTAGCACTTAAAATCAAAAGAAAGACAACTTCAGCGTGCATAAAATTCAATCAATTTTCAGTTACAAGTAAATTAGGTTCAATTGAGAATTTCAGTTTGATAAATGGGTTTCCAAAAACTGGTGCTAACGCACACCTGTTTTCCAACAAAATTCACATGATCACAGTTGCATTTAAGATCACAAGGCTGAAAAGGTAATTAAATTTGGAACAAACATTTATTCGGGAAAAAAGGCACCTTTCTGAAATCCATCAAGCCCCCAAAACAAAATTCTTGAATTAAGCAGATCGAACAGAAGGAAAGATCAGTTTAAAACTCCTCTTAAAATTCAGGTGATTAAACCAAAATTCAACCTCGGATCACAGTACAGACCCTCGTACAACCAAAAGTTGCAACCTTTTGACTTAAAACGCCAAAATCCTCTAAGGATCAAGTTTAGACAACTCAAATTCCACAGAAGTTCGAAAACAAAACTCACCTCCAAGATTAAAACACCATCTCTCAGAACCCAGAACCAACCCAGAGAAAGCAGCAAAAAGATACTCAAAAAAGAAATAGGAGGCAACAGTAGGAGGATTTGTAGAAGGCTAGAGCAATTGAGCGAGAGGAAAAAAGAAGAGAATCAGCTGAGAATTTAAGAATGACAAGAAAAGGGAATAAATTGCGGCAAAAGGCAAGGGCAAGGGAGATTGAAGAAGAGATCTAGGTATCTGTGCCGTGCAAATAACCTCCTCCAAAGCTTCTTCGATGCCTTTCTCTCTCTTCATTTTTTCCTTGCTGTTTTCCCTACATTGCACGTTAACCACATGTATCATCCATTCTCTATCTCTCTCTTATTTGAATTATTTCTCTATAAAAAATACATACTAACACTCTCTCTCTGTCTCTCTCTCTCTGTATCTCCCACCCCCGCTCTATCTGCGTCAGACGAAATCGGCGGTTTACCTCTTGCTTTGTCTCTCACCTGCCGCACTTCCGACCGGAGGTCACGTCACTTTCCGGCCAGCCACGGCGGAGATCCTGATCTCCACCGCCCGGTCTCAAGCACTGAAGAATTGAAAAAGAAGAAGGAAATTCAAACGTAAAACAAGGAAACCAGGAAAAGGTAGAGAGAGAGAGAGAAGAAGAAATGGAGATCGGTTTTTATGGAGGTTTGAAGAGAGAAGAAAATCGAAAGAAACAAGGAAGAAAAATGAAATACCAAAAATTAGAGAAGGCCAAGGGGAAGAACACTAAGAATTGAGAATGAACACTACCTTATTATTCTCTCTCTCTCTCCTCTTCTCTTTTTTCTCTTTTCCTTACAAATACCAAATATAAAAAATAACAAACTCTTCTCCGATGAGTTAGGCCTATCAAATTATTGTATTTGTGTAAATGATATTATGATTATTGTCTATCTTTGGGTCCCACAGCAATATATTACAATATCTCAATTAAATGAGTTTCGATTGTCTACGACACCATCCCAAGGTCTGCCCGGACAAAATTAGAGGCTATTTGAATTTATGCTCAAAACTCATTTTCATTTTCATTTAAAAATAAAAATAAAAAATTATCTACATTTACATTATTTTTTTCAATATCTTTATTTTTAAAATATTTTTTGTTGTATTTTCTTTTTATTTTCATCTTTTTTTCAATTCTTATCATTATTTTAATTATTTTTTATTTTTTTAATATTTTTTATACATCATTCACAAAAAAATATTATAAATTCAAATTTACATACAAATTCTAATATTTTTGAATTAAATTATGACAGATTTCTTATATCCAAACCTCAGTCAGTTACAATTTTTGAGATAATAAAAAAAATATAATAAAGTACGAATTACAACATGAAGATGAAAAGTAAAAAAACCATACGGCGTGGCGTAGTGTATATGGACCAGATGTAGAGAATAGATCCTCGTGGGCTAGGGGAAGAAGCTGCCGGTTGCCGTCAGAGATAAAACGGCGTCAAGTGCAACATCCGTTGTAATCGGGTAAGAAACACGCGGGCCGTTTGTTGGTTGGATTGCTATCGGTTTTGGTTTATCTAATCTGCCTTTGTGAAAAGACGAAAAAGGGTTTGGAAATCATTGATTTGGTTGATCACTTTTAGGTAATTAAAAGAAAGTTTAGGTGAGAAGGGCAATGCTAAAAACACGGCCTTTAATTTTGGGAGTGGGCCTTGGAGTATGTGCATTGTGCTGTTTCGGAGATAAGGATTTGTTGCCACCCCCCAATTCCTCGCCCCTCGCCCCTCGCCCCTCGCCCCATAAATAATTAATTTTTATATGTCTACCGTATATATATAGATTAATAGATATATCTTCAACCTTAATTAATAGAATTTTTTATTTAAAGTTACGACAAATTACTCACATGTATTCGTCATATGGCTGTTGCGTGTAATCCTTCTTTTATTTTAAATTTAGTGCTTACGTAGTTACGTATGGATATGCCCAATTAAGATTTGGAAACATAAAATTAAAGATTAAACAAATAGATCAATATAATTAATTAGAAAGATCATTGATCCACTTGACTAAACTTACTAAAAATGAACCCTATAATTCAAATGAATTCAAATTCATTAAATTTTTATCTAGTATAAAAATTAACTTTTGCGATAAAATATATATATATATATATAAAGACTTATTTTTTAATTCAAACACTACCTCTATGTGAATATATTTCAAGAACAAAAACAAATATTTCATCAATTTATAGAAAGGATTTCAGCCAAAACTTTGTGCAACATCACATAATTTTGGTTGGAAGGTGATGTATGCATATATTTATTTTATTCTCAAATTTTTTTCATTTTTCAATTTATATAATATCTTGAAAAATAAAAAAAATTGAAAAAAATGAAGAATAGAATAAGGTATTTTAAAAAAAATAATTTGATATTTTAAAGATAAAAAGAATAAATATTTAATTATGTTTTGATAAAAAAAATTATTTCGCCAAAATGTAATCAAATATAGCCTAAATATTTTTGCTTTTGTTTTCCTAACTCTAATTTAATTTCCTTTCTTTTTTATCTAGGGTCAATGTAAAAGGTAAAATTAGGGGTGATGTGGGAAATGCAAATATTTTGGAGTTTGACGGAGCAGGTCTTGATTTCGAATTTGTGGCTTACGGGAGAGAATGGTGGGTCCCATTGCCTACCACGTGTTGAGATACTAGTGGACTCAATAATTATCTTCTTGACACTTTTGGCAGTGCGTACAGCGTACACCCGCGTACAGCAGAGTGCAGACCATGTCAAGAAGATTCTTACTTTATAATTACCTGCAAACAATCATTAATATTTTGTTAATTTTCTAATTATACAATAAGGGCACATTTGATTTTATAGATACGATTGATAGAAATAAAATAATATTGTAAAATTATACTATTAAAAATAACATAATATTATATTTAGTGACTAAAATTACATGATTTAAATATAAAAATTAAATAATAAGTTTATTAAAATATTCATTGTAGGAAGACAAAAAATTAAATTTGCTTAAATATAATTGCCATATCACAAATTCTCCCTCATCCTACTAATTTGAATTCCACAATCAAGGCTCAAATGAATGAATACATAATTAATTGAACGTGGGATTGTATATCAGGTCTTATATTAATCATGAACTTTTATCACTACAATCAAACACTTAATATAATTTGATAAAATTATCTATCAAATCAAACGAGCCCTAAGGATAAACTAATTATCCTAATTTATTCCGAATTTTATATTTCCTAATGATAGTGAAACAAGAAAAAAAGATAGCACAGTGAAAATTAAAAAGGTGAATAAATATCATTTTCCTATATTTATCCTTTCTCTGTCTCTTACTTGACATTTAGCTTATGAAAAGTTTCTTTCATATATTATTATATATAGCAAAACTTTATATTTATCTAATTATGTAATTTTAATTGTGCAATTTTGTCGACATATTAAATTCTTAGAATTTTAAGTTTTCTAATTCAATTAAAAAAATTTCATTAGTTGTTTATTTACTTCTATAGTTTATTTTAATACTATCAACTTATCTATTATAACTAAAATATCATATTATATTTATCCAAAATTGTAATATAGATTTCTATATCATAAGATAATTTAAAAAATATCGATTATCATATTTATCTTACTAAAAAAGTTTATAATTTTACAAATGTTTCATGAGCACCATATTAAGTACTCTTATCACAAAATTCTATCTTATTAATATGGAATAACCTAGTAGACCCAACCCAACAACTATCGACTCCAAAATGTACTTCTAGGCCTATCTCACCTTAAGGGCCCAAGATCATGATCGACCATTCGCTCGCCTTGTCACCTATGTAATAAGCAAGATCGCGCCACTCGACCATAGACCCTAGGTCGAGCATGCGGGCTCGATTGTATTTGATGAGCATCTCAAGTGTTGTGCCCCTATAGGCTGCCTACTCCTAGAAACCAGTTCTATGGTCGATTCCATTGTTGACCAGCGAGGTTGGTCTAGCACCAAATTGTATCTCTGTCGCATTTAATGCCCTAACGATAGCATGCCTTCGCATCAATG
Organism: Jacaranda copaia; assembly: GCA_014898725.1. Taxonomy (NCBI): domain Eukaryota; kingdom Viridiplantae; phylum Streptophyta; class Magnoliopsida; order Lamiales; family Bignoniaceae; genus Jacaranda; species Jacaranda copaia. The sequence goes on along the minus strand of JACGDI010005419.1, from coordinate 275,729 downwards.
GTGCATGCCACCCCAATACCACCTCTACCTCCACTCCTGTCAGGAGATGCGCCACTAGTGTACTATTTTGTCCCGGGAAGCAAGAGGTGATGCCACCTTAAATAGTACAAGGATGGAAGATGACTTAAAGCTCCCAATACAAGGATAAGAGCCCCTTACACATGTTAGGTGCATTGTAGACATATTATCTACTTGGAGAAGACTATAAATATCACGTTTCCAGCCACTCTTAAGGTATGTCATTATTCACTATAAGTCCTCACTCTGCTGCTCAGTTTATCTAGTCGATCAATATTGACTTAAGTGTCGAAGATCTTTAGCCAAACACACTTTGACTAATTTGACGTTTGCTCGTGATTACAGATCTCAATCCCAAGCTATTTTTCAGTTACACCACTTGACCAGCTAGGTCAAATTAGCCCAAATACCAACCCAATGCAACAAACACCGCCTTCAACCTCATCACTTATAGATTTAATTTATCACAAAATTAATAGGTAAATATTTTATTTATTTTATATGTAAATTTTGTTACTCTACAATTATTCTTTTTACACTTTATTTCACCATTATTTGTAGTACAATTATATATTTTAGTTGTATGACCTCTTTCCCCAATTAGCGTAGTATAATAATATTTTTTTCTTTTTAATTAATTTAAAGTTCATTTGTAAGAAAATTTTTAATATTTTTCTGATAACATATTTTTATATTATTTTAGTTTTCTTTTTATTTTAAATTAATTTGATACTTTTCTAATATATTTAAATATTTTATCAATGTTATTACTTTATTATTTCCTCAATATTTATTTAAAATTAAAGTTTCTATGGCCACTTAGGATTGTAATTTTTATATTACTTAAAAGTAGCAGCATGTAGTATTTTTTTATTTCAATTAATTATATTCTATGTATTTATTTTCAATACTATTTTAAAAAATTTCTGTATGAATTTATCTTTGTTATTAAATTTTTTACTTTACTATTATTTTAGTTGGAGCTCTCTTGATTTATCTAGATAAAAAAATTATACATACTTCATATTTGAGTAATTTACCTGAAAAATATGATGAGTAATGTACCTAAAAAATGTTATGAAATATTTAAAAATATTATAATTTTACAAAGTTGTTAAAATTATTTCAATTTTCTTATCAAATGAATGAAGAAATACTATATATTTTTCCATAAAATATTCATTAAGTTTATTAGCACTTGATTTATTCATTTCTAGTTATGCATTTTTTGTGGTTTTTTTTTGTGTTTTTTTTTTTTTGGGTGTACAATATCATTTGCTTTGATAAGTTCATTTTGATTGGTCGAATCTTTACTTATTATAATATTTTTATAAGAAAATCATTTTATTTCTCTTAGATATGGGATAGCCCAACGTCAATTCTATTCAGTCCAATAGACTAACAGGCCTACTAAGCCCAACATCAGTTTTGGAGCTAACCCATTTGACAACACCTATCTGGTTAAGTAAACTATAATCGATCGTGCTCGATGGGACGTGTCACCTATTCTAGCTTGTCCGCCATGGGCCAAGTCAATCAGTTAAATGGTCAATCAGCTAGGTCCGATCGACTGTTGTCAATCTTAGGTCTCTTTCTCCAACGCTAACTTAGATCCACACAGTATTTATTATTCTAACAAGTAGCATACCTTCGCATTAATAACACATAACAGCAGGTACAGTTGCTGCCACCAACCCTGTCACCACCTTTGGCAGAGAGGCGCCTACCAGAGGTACTGTTCACCCTGAAAAACATGAAATTATGCCACCTAGAATAGTATCAAGATCTGTAATGACTATTAACCCTCTCGGCAGGAACTAAAGCCCACTTCACCTGATAAGGGCAACCTGGACAAATCACGCC
>JACGDI010005419.1:170376-273748 GCA_014898725.1 Jacaranda copaia | reverse complement strand
TGCCAGTGCTACCCCTCAGCTATCTCCTTTAGAAGATAGGTCTTCCTAAGACAGCCATGGCTTCCAAGAATCGAAACTACCACCCACCCATCGTGAACTTAGCCCGAGACACCATCAGGAGGAGAGGCGGTGGCTAGAATTATGGGAAGAGATTGAAGACTCAATAGATCACATTCGACCTGATCGAGCCCAACAACGCGATAGGGTTGAACACTCTAGGTATGATTACCACAAGGATGTGGGAGAATCTGTGAACCTCATCGCCCAACCCATTCGAGCCCCACAGTGTGACAGGGTTGAGCGAGCTACGCCATGCCTTGAACACTACCACCCAAGCGAATTGAGAGAAATGGGAGAAAGTATCCCATCAGTCTAATAGTTGAATAAGCACCTCGATGGGATCTTGAGGAGAAATATTGAAAGAGTACCTAACTTAAAGGGCCCTCAGAGATCTTGGCACGAGAGGGGATCTCCATTTGTCTAGGACATCATCAACGAGTACATTATGGTTGACGCAAAAGTCCCAATAAATCTATAGAGATATGATAGCTCGATGGAACCCAACGAGCATCTGATGCAATTTGAACACATGATGCAGTTGCATGAGCATAATGAATACATTCATGCTAAAATATTGGTGAACACCTTCTAGGGCATTACGGTTGATTAATTTGTGAAGTTAGGGCATCGTCGATTTATTCTTATGACCTATTGTGCGATAAGTTTTTACACCAGTTTGCCAGCAAGAGAAAAGCGAAGCTCCCCCACACCCATCTCCATACCGTAAAGCAAAGCGAAGGGGAGTCCCTTTGGGATTTCTTCACCCGATTCAATACAAAGGTTCTTAAGATTAATAACCTCAGGATTGAGTTCTTGATTGATGTACTGTTCCTGGGGCTCAGACATAAGAAATGCGCCAATGCATTGATACGTGAATGCCCCAGGTCGATGGAGGAGTTGCTCGACCTGGCCAAGAGATACATGACCTAGGAAGAGATGAACAGGCTCAAGTTCAAATCCTCTGAGGTCGATAAGAAGAAGAAAGAGAGAGATAACCAAAAATATAAAGAACAAGGTTGATCTCCCATAAAACGTTTCCACGACTATACACCTCTGAACATCCCAAGAAAAGAGGTCCTATATGCCATCCAACATGATAACCTCTTCAAGAGACCCAGAAAGTTGATGGAGACTGAGGCAATGAAAACATCTAAGAAATATTGCCACTTTCACAAGCAAAAGGGGCATGATACTGATAAATGGTTCAATTTTCAAGATAAGCTCAAGAGGTTAATCAGGTAAGGACACCTCAAGAAGTACATAGCTATGGACTCCTAAGTCAAAGGGGGTAAAATCGATCGAACTCCCTATAGAGAAATGTCGGTTAGCCCTAAAAGGGAAGAAAAAGGAAAGAAACCCGCCCATAAAGATCACCCATCCATCTAAGGAGTCATTGATATGATTGTGGGAGGTCCTACTGGGAGGATTCAAAATTGGCTTGACGATAAACCTAGAGGAGACTTAAGTTGGCCAAAGCCTCCCACATCAAGACAACATTCCATCTTACAACGAGTGTAGAACCCATCTCATTTACTGATGTTGACTTGGCACACCTCAAGGGCAGAAACATCAACCATAAAACAAACTGTCTAATGGTAGTCTTTGTGGAGATTGCTAAATTTGAAATGCTCAAGGTCTTGGTCAACAATAGCAGCTCGGCCAACATAATCTTTTTCTCTACCTTAAAAAGAGTGAATATGGTCCAGCTGAAATTTGAACCTGTGCGCATACCGCCGGTCAAATTTGGGGGATTGGAGATCATATCGGATGGGTCGATCAACCTGTCAACATCGTTTGGAGTAGCTCCCAGAAGAAGGACTTTAATGGTAAATTATCTTGTGGTTGATGTTCCATTCGCTTATAATGTTATCATAGATTGACCCACCCTTAATGACTTTCGTGCAATTATGTCCACCTATCACTTGAAGGTTAAGTTTCGGATCCCAGCAGGTATGGGAGAACTTCTATGCAACATGAAGAAGACCTGGAGTTACAATATCTTGATCGAGTCCAGGGAGCAAAGATCTCGACCGCAATTGAAGACCTTGAGGGATGCCCTGATAAATGAACTCAAGGAGTCCCAAGCCAGCAAGAAGTGAAAGTTTGAAGACATCAGAGTGGAGCCCGTCGGGGACTTTAAGACCATTGAGCTCGAATAGGGAAGCCCTGACAAGACAACCCGTATCAGAACTAACCTGGGCCCCTATTTGGAGTGTCTCATGGTTGATTTTCTCAGAGAGAATATTGACATCTTTACGTAGAAGGCATCCAACCTTCAGAGAATCGAACCCAGCATCATTGTGCACCACCTTAATGTAGACCCCTCGTACAAACCAGTTAGGCAGAAGACGAGGACATTCAATGTCGAGAGGATATAGATCATCAAGAAGGACGTTATGAAACTCTTAGATGCTAGTTCTATTGTAGAAATTTAGTATCCCTCTTGGCTTTATAATATTATCCTAGTCCCAAAAAATGAGGAGCAATGACGGATGTGTAATGATTTTATGAATTTAAATAAAGCATGTCCTAAGGATCCTTAACCCTACCTCACATAGATTCATTAGCTAACTCAACTACTGGGTGTAAGTTATCGAGTATGATGGACGCATTTTAAGGCTATCATCATATTTTTATGGCTCCCAAGGATATGAATAAGACCTCCTTTGTGGTTCCAAATGGGTTGTACTATTTCCTGGTCATGCCTTTTGGGTTGAAGAATGTCGGAGCAATTTACCAGTAGCTTGTCAATTTTATATTCAAAGAACAAATTGGTAAATCAATGGAGGTTTATGTTGACAACATGATTGTCAAAACAAAAAAAGCTCATGATCACTTGCTCGACCTTAGTCACACTTTTGAGATCTTGAGAGCTTTTAATTTAAAATTAAACCCAAATAAGTGTACGTTTGGGGTCCGGGGAGGAAAATATTTGGGCTACATGGTCAGTCAGAGAGATATTGAGGTCAATCCGCAAAAAATCCAAGCAGTTCTCGACATCACCCCTCTTAGGACAGTTCGAGATGTTCAAAGGTTAGTTGGAAAGATTATAGCCTTGGGTAGGTTCATTGCAAGATTGGCCGACAAGAGTTTACCCTTTTTCAAAATTCTCAGAAATGCCAAGAAATTAGGCTTCCAATAAACTGCGTAGTATGATCTGGCGCTGGTCGAACTAAAGTAGTACTTGGCCTCGCCCCCCATGTTAGCAAAACCTGAGTTGGGCGAAGTGCTTCGGGTGTACTTAGCAGTCTCCACGACATCAATCAGCTCAGTACTGATCTCAACCCGAGATGGCACCCATCGATTGATCTACTATTGTAGCAAGTCACTCCACGGGCTGAAGCATAATTATTTAGAGATTGAGAAGTTTGCTTTAGCATTAGTGACTGCAGCTCAAAAATTGCGACCATACTTTCAATCTCATTCAATTATAGTGCTAACCAACCAGCTATTAAAATAAGTACTGATAAAGCCGATACATCTGCAAGACTAACCAAATGGGCAATCAAATTGGAAGAGTTTGATATTACTTTCCAGCCTCGAACAGCCATTAAAGTATAGGTCATGACTATCTTTATTGCCGAGCGAGTCAATCTGCTCGAGACAAGTGCCAAGGCTTCTCTTATTTGGACAATGCATGTCGATAGATTATCAACCACATCTGATGGAGGAGTAGGCATTGCTCTTTGCTCCGCAAATGCAGAAGAATACAATTTTGCAATAAAGTTAGATTATGCAGTCACAAACAACGAGGCAGAATACAAGGCCCTTCTCATAGGGATGAGAATGGCGCTCAAGCGAGGGGTTGAGCACCTGATCGTAATTATAGACTCCCAGTTAGTATTCAAGCAAGTCAATAAAAGTTTCAAAGCTAAGGACGCAACGATGAGCCAATACTTGGCCGAAGTGAAGCAGTCATTCAAAAGGTTTACCCTTAGTCAGGTTCCCCGATCTGAGAATGAATGGGTAGATGTATTTTTGAAATTTGCCAGCTCTCCAGGGGGACGAGAGACAAGAAGATCACATTTTTGGTCTATGATAAACCATCAATTGGGCCCCACAAGGAAAATTTGATGACAAGCATCGAAGAAATGATAGTTTCTTGGCAAACTTCAATCAAATTATATTTAAGCCAAGGCACGATCCCCGAGGACAGAAATGAGGCTCGATGCCTTTAGGTTTAGGCTTCCAAATTTGCTCTCGATGAGCATGGACAGTTGTATAAGAGGTCAATCTCGAGTCCCCTTTTGAGGTATCTCAACCATGATTAGGCTTTAGAAATGTTACAAGACATTCATGCAGGTATGTGTGGCAATCATTCTGGAAGAAGATCCCTAGCCCACAAAGTGATCAGGTACGGGTACTTTTGGACAACTTTATTGAGAGACTCGGTGGATTATGCATGTAAATGTACTTCATGTCAAGTCTATTTGAATTTGCCACACCAACCCGCAACGTCGATGTTTAGTGTTCAAATTTCTTGGCCTTTTGATCAATAGGGAATTGACATTTTGGGCTCTTTGCCAAAATTAATAGGATAGCAAAAATTCATAATCGTTGCAGTAGAGTATTTTACTAAATGGGTTGAGGTAGAGGCAATTCCAAAGATAACGAATGCGGCCATCAAGAGTTTCAAACATTATATGCCATTTTGGTCTACCCAAAGTTCTTATTTCTAATAACGACAGGGGATCACACAGCACTTCACTTCGGTGGGTAATCCCTAATCGAACGATCAAATGAAGGTAACCAACAAAATAATCCTCGACCATTTGAAAGCCAAAATACAAGACACTAGCTCAAATTGGACAGACGACCTCCCTAGCATGTTATAGGTGTACAGAACCATTCCTCGAATAGCTACAGGCCATACCTCTTATAGTCTAGTTTATAGGTCCGAAGTAGTAATTTCCTCAGAGCTAATCCAACACACAGCTCGAGTTATCCACTTCCATCCACTGAGAAACACATCGAAGAGGAAGCTTGACCTTAAGATCATTGACGAATGTCACCAAGAAGCCTATAACACCATGTAGCGTTATAGGTCCAAGATAGCCAAAAACTACAATAAAGGAGTCAAATTGCGCCATTTTAAGGTCGAAGATCTCGTCCTCAAGAAATTAGAAGTCTCCAAGAATGTTGGTAAGGTCAATCTCAAATGGGATGGACCATACACTATTGTCAAAGTATTAAAGTACAATACTTATGGAATAGCTAATATGCAAGGAGAAGAACTCCCTCGCCTATGGAATCTAATCAACCTCAGGAAATTTACATTTGAGATCATATTATATTTACCTATTGAATTTTTTTAGCTTGAATAAAATTTTAACAATGTTTATATGATTTAGAGTCATAGTCATAATCAAATGGCTTCATGCCGGCCCAATCCAAGTTAACCCAATAGTCGACAAACAAGTAGCTCGTGCTGCCACTCAAGCAGCTTCATGCCACCACAATCCAAGTCGACCTAGTAGTCGATGAACAAGCAGCTCGTGCTGCCACTCAAGAGGCTTCATGCCACCACAACTTAAGTTGATCCCACAGTCAACGAATAAACAACTCATCCTACCACTCAAGCGGCCTTGTGCTGCTACAACAGAAGTCGACCCTGTAGTCAATGAATCAAGTCAACCCCATAGTTGACACTTGAGCAGCCTTGTGCTACCATTTTATGCTTCTATGCTCTGTGTTGACCCTTTCAATCGATGAAGTAACAAACTAGCTTTAGCGTCGAAATTAACCAACCCGCATTGATCATGTTGACCCCAGTGTTGACTTTGTAGTTGACCAACAAGTGTTAAAAATTGACGAAGCTGTTGAATGGTCATGCAACAGACAAGAGTACAACAAGTTGATTCAGTTGACAACAATCTTGCTTTCTTTCACTATGAGGGCGATAACTAGGTCATTCATCAGTTACTCTGTATATTGTTACAATAATTTAATTTGACATGAAAATACTCAATTACTATCTTTAACATGATGAAATGAAAGGAAAAGAAGTCTTTATTTATCAAGTGATCGATCGTTGTTACATTAAAAAAAAAAGGAAAAGTAGTCTTTAGTTCTGGCTAGTCCTACCTTGCTCGCCTTCAAGCTATTCAGAGTCCAGGTCAAGTAGTGCACAGGTGAGCGGTGAGACTGCTTGAGGGGGTTCATAAGACCCAGCCACATCGGTCATAAAGTTGGTTGAGCGCAACACGTACTGCGCTATGTCGACCTCTTTCTCTTTTAGTTGCGCCACCAGGTTCTCCGCAAATGCAAACTCCTTGGCTAACTGCCCCAACCTAGCATCGACCTTGGCCTTCTTCTTCTGGGCCTCAGTTAAGGGCTCATCAGGCACAACTATTGCAGCTTCTACCCCGGGGGCCTATTCGACTTCACCCTCTTTAGGGTCAGGACATGTTTCTAATTTTCCATTCAAGGCCAGGCTTATCCTGCTCTTGTCTTTAGGATGAAAAGCGTATTCCAAATGCTCGAGCTACTTTACAGACCTATGAAAGGCTTCTCGAGCATCGTCGAGAGATGCGATCATGCTTGCATCTTGAAAAGCATTGATAATGATAAATTGTTCAACAGCTTCACGCTGCATCTCCAAAAAATAACAGTTGAAGGCATCTTTGGCTTGATCGATCACCTTGACTCAGCCTTGAGCTCAACCAGAATTGTAGCTCACTTGCAGGTTTAGGTGGGCCTTTTTTATTATATTGTCCATGTAGCTCCACTCCTCGACCACCTAGATTAGTTGTTGACCCTTGGAGTCGAGTTGCTCTTGTAGTTTGGCTACTCTTTTATTCAGTTGCTCGACCTGGAGTTGTGAGGACTCGAGTTGCACTTTGAGGGTTTCTATGTCCTTTCCTCCTCATAGCTTTTCCCTTTCCGCTAGCGCCAGCTCAGATCGATGAAAAATGTTATAGCCCAGTTGTCCTACCTGAAATACAAAGATGATGTTACTCCATAATGCCATTATGAAATGGAAATGCAATTAAAAAATTATTTTTGACCTCATACTTACCATGTTGTAATGGTAGGATAGTGCTTGGATGACCTCGGTCTGGCTGAGATTCATCAATTTCTACTGATCAGATATGAACAGCCCTAACGAGAGCCATTTTAGAGCATTCCTACCTATCATTCCCCCTTGGATGATAGAGGTCGAATCATTCACCTCCTCAACTTAGTCAGTGGTGACCCGGAGAGTAGGCAACCACAGAAGTTGGAATAGGGCACCATTGTCAGGCTTCCCAAACAAGTCATAGCCTGTAGTCACTTTCTATTTTCTTTTGCCTGCTGTGATCTTTTTAGGAGTCGAGCCCCTTCATTCAACCATCAACTTTTTGCCCCGACCCATGGGGTTGCTCGGGATAGGATCTTCCTGACGAATGGACTGAGATTCCACCGTTTGTTCGATCTGTGCGGGCACCAGAGCTGATGTCGAACAAGTGAAACCTGCTAGTTCCGCTTGAGCTCTTTCCCATCACGCAGCAATCGCTCGACGATGCTCCTAATTTCTTTGAGCTCAAACTTGGGATTCAAATCAGCTCCATGCCATTACTTCTTCTAGATCTGCAGGCAAACAATATAAGCAAACATCAGAGTCGAACAACAAGATATAGTACCTATAATTCCAATGGTCGATGAGAACTACTACTTAGCTAATCACCCTCGGGCAAGTCGAGTTGGGTCGGTGACAAGCCAGCTAATACCAAATACCTTTTCTCAGTCAGAATTGAGGCCTCCATATGCCCAAATCCAACTAAGTCCCTAATGAATGTGTTGGGCCAATTAGGAGTTTGGTTCTGAAGTATCTCCATAGGCTCCCTTCACCAAACTCGGGGAATAGCGAGAACCCCTGGCCCCCGAATATAGAAAAAAATATTTTTTCCATTCTTGGCCATAAGATGAGGCATACTAAGAATTTTCAATGGGGTCGAGCAGTCAAGTAGTAAAAGCTAGACTCCTTGGTACTACCCGACTTCCACGACATAGACAGATGAAATAGATTGGAAAAGTTGGCAAATGAAGCTGGTTGATTATGTAGGTTCATCAACACGGAAAAACTATACAAGGTGGCAAAATAGTTTAGTAGGAGTTGGGTTATGCACACTTCCAGGCCTACGAGGAGGTCGACTATTGCTTGTGTGAGCACAAACCTAAGCCCATATTTCAACCTTTCCTCAAACACAGTGATACACCCTCGGGGAGGTCGATGCATTCTACCTTAAGTCCCTAGAGCTAATAGCTCATACTCTTCAGTGATGTGATATGTTGCCCTAATTCGTATTAAGTTGACAGGGGTTATTTTAGATGTTATCTTGGTATAATAGGCCAGGGTAAACAATCAACCCTAGGTTGCAGGAACTTCGCTTAGACCAGCCTCACCCTTAGAAATTGCCCTCACATTGCTCAAGCTACTAGAACTGCTCAAACTTAAGCTATCACTAGAAGAACTACTTGGACCACTATCATAGGACGTTTTAGATGCGCTCTCACCGTCAGCCCCCTTGATAGGCCACATTCTCAGACCTAGTGTTCTTACTATCGGAATTGGTAGATATTTTGTCATAAAAGAAAAGGGAAAAAGAAACAAATGGGCAGAGTAACTTACAGTGAACGTTTGGTAAGCTCTAACCGTACAAAGTTGGAGAACTTCAAAGGTAGGGATTTGACCAGATATAGATTCAGCAAAAGTGTAAATGAGGGCATATATCCCCATTATTTATAGGTGTTTGTGCATGGAAACCCAAGCGTCAGTTATAATTACACCCTACCCTATACACTTCGTATCTTGTGAAATAATCGCTGCATTAAATGTAGTAGAACCGCCTAAAACCCTGGTCAACAATTCAAAACTTTGATCGACATTTCAAAAATCCTAATTGAGTATGGTTAACCTCCATAACTGCATATTAATTCCCCGCTCTTTCTCGTCGACAAGCTCGATCAAGACTGCGAGTTAAGGGAACTCATGATTGGGATAGCCCAATGTCAATTCTATTCAGCCCAATAGGATAACAGGCCCACTAAGCCCAACATCAATTTTGGAGCTAACCCATTTAACAACACCTATCTGGTTGAATAAACTATAATCGACTATGCTCGATGGGATGCGTCGTTTATTCTAGCCTGTTCCGCCATCGGCCAGGTTGATCAATTAAATGGTCGACCAGCTAAGTTCGATCGACTATTGTCAACCTCAGGTCTCTTTCTCAAACACTAACTCAGATCCACGATGTATTTATTATTCTGATAGGCAGCATGCTTCCATATTAATGACATGTGACAGCCGATACAGTCGCTGCCACCAACTTTGTCACCAACCCTGTTACCACGTTTGGCAGAGAGGTGCCTACTAGAGGTACTGTTTACCCTAAAAAATAGGAGATTGTGCCACCTGAAATAATATCAAGATCTGGAATGACCATTAATCCCCCTGGCAAGGACTAAAGCCCACTTTACCTGATAGGGACACCATGGACAAATCATGCCTGGAAAAGACTATAAATACCTCATATCCAACCACGTTTCAGGTAATGTCAAATACACTATAAGCTCTCCATATTCTATTCAATCAACTTATCTCGATCAGAACTGACTTGAGCGTTGGAGTGCCTGCCCTCAGCTAGTTTAATGTGTGTTGATTGTTGCAGATCTCAAACCTCGAGAAGAACATAGTTGAATTACTCAACCTCACTGGTCAAATCTACCCAAACAGTACCCCTTTCACTATATATAGCTTTCTACCTCATCACTCTTCATAAAAAAGTTATTTATAAAAAATTATGCACATACAACTCAAAATTAAAATTTTGTTGCTCCCTTTTCACAATTGATATGTTTTATATTTAGTAATCTATATTCCCTTTGATAATATTAACTATCAAAAATTAAATGGATATACGGAGTAATGAAATTTTCTAATAGATGTGAGCTCTAATAAATACTAATTTATTTTTTCATTTACAGAGCCAGAATTTTTTAATTTAAGTATACATTTTTATTAAAAAGAACTTAAATTTTATCAAAAAAAATAGTTGATAGCTAAGTTATTTCAAAACAACAACCAATTTTTCATACTTAATAAATTCTTTTATATTTATATAGATATAATCTCTTTATTTTTAGTTGAAATAATACAATACTCAATTATTTTTAATAAAACAAAATACTAAATAAAGAAAAGACATTAAATCATTTGATCAAATAAATTCTTTTAATTCTAAATTAAATAATTATTCTCTAGACAACTTGGAATATATATATATATAACTTTTACATAAAATATACTTAAAAATAAATTAAAATATTTAACAATCACAATTATCTCTTAATATCGAAACTTAATTAAAAAAATTTAGCAACTTATTTGTTACTTATGAAAGAGATAAACAAATATTTATACCGCTTCTTTATTAAAGAGTTAGGAGTTTGAGAAATGAATAATTAATAATTAGTTGATGTACAAGTGCCCAACTTATCAAAGTCTTTAAAATTTAATTATTTTTATAATAATACTTTTAGATTCGTAAAATAATTTTCGATAAAACTATATATAAAATATAATAATTTTGTTGAATAAATTATTTCAAATTTAAATAGTTGCTCCCTGCAATAGTTACAAACTCTAAACTTTATTTTTGTCTTATTAATTTAATTATTTTAGTTTTTTAGAAATATAATAATTGAGAACTCATCTAGGGATATTTCTGAATTAGAAAAAATTATAACTAAAAATTTTATTGAATTTAGGATTTCAACCCTTCATAATAATAACTTAGATGAAGAATCTTATAAAAGAGAGGGTAATGAGGAAGTTAATAAACTTCAAAAATATACTGATAGACCAACTATGAGGACTTATTATTATCCTCGTCCTACACCACAAAATGTTCTTCATGAAGAGTAGGATTTAATTCTTAATAATTCTTATTCAGGAAATAATATTTATGAGTGGAATTTGGATGGTTTTACTGAGCGTCATATTTATAATTTGGTGCACAAAATGTTGATGTATAGTACAATTTGTAAAAGTAATGATAATTCTGATAAAACTGTTGCTAAAATGATAATTGTTGGTTTTACTGGTTAATTAAAAGGTTGGTGGGATAATTATCTTAACTCTAAAAATAAAGAAGAAATCCTTAATACTGTTAAACAGGAATAGGAAGGAACTAGTAGTAGTTTTGAAAATGCTATTTATACTCTAATTGTCACTATTATAGAACACTTCACTAGTAGGTGGACTAATAATTTTGAACACATTAGAACTTTATTAAATGGTTTAAAGTGTCAGAGTCTCACATCATTTAGGTGGTACAAGCACACCTTTCTTTCTAGAGTCATGGAACTTTCTGAGTCTAATAGTGCTTATTGGAAATCAAAATTTATTGATGGTCTACCTTCTTTATTTGCTGAAAGGATTATAAAAACTCTTAGAAAAAACAATATCAATATTGATTATAATAAATTTACTAATGGTAAACTTATAGGCACATGTATACAGGAAGGTTTGGCTTTATGTAATGAAATAAAATTAAACCAACAAATTAAGCGTAAAATATAACAGAAAGAAAACAATTAGGTCATTTATGTGATCAATTTGGTATGGAAAATCCCAAACCACTTAATAGTAATAAAATTCAAAAAGATAGAGATATTCCTTATAGGAAGAAAAAATATAGAAAAAAGTCTCAAAAAAAGGAGAGAGAAAAACGGAAGTCTAATAAAAAACTTTATAAAAAATTTAAAAAATATAGTTCATGTTATAAATGTGGTAAAGTAGGTTATTATGCTGATAAATGTAAAATGAAAAATAAGATTAATAATCTTGATATTGATGATAATATTAAAAAAGTTCTTTATAAACTTATGCTTGAGTCTTCAGATGACAAAGATAAAGGTGATACCTCTTCTAATAATGATTCTTTAAATGAATGTTTTAATAGTTCTAAATTTGAATGCGATACTTGCAAGAAAGGTAAGTCTTGTGTTAATACTAACACTGAAAGTAGTAAATCTGATAGTGAAGGTTTATATAATCTTATTTCACAGTTTTCTGAACTAAATGTTATTGATAATAACAATACTTCAAAATTTCTTAAATTGATTAAAGATCTAATTCTAAGGTCTAAAATAATTGATCAAATTGAGAATATTCCTTCTTCTTCAAAACTTGTTGAAGAATTTGTTGGTAATGTGTTTAATAATAAAGACAGTGATCTTTATTCTATGGCTGAAGTTTATAAAATGTTTGAAAATAGAAATAAAAATAGTAATCCTACTACTGTTAGTGACTTAAAAAAAGAAGTTGATAACTTAAAAAAGGAAGTTGTTGAAATAAAAAGAAATAATATATTTCTTGAAGATAGGATGAGAAAATTAGAAATTTCTCAGGGTAAACAAATTATGCCTAAAATTGATAATTTATTTAATAGTCCTTCTGATAATTTACAAGATGATGATTTCCTTTCTAAATTAGAAATGGTTACCCCACAAAATGGCTAGTTAAAATTAATCTTTTAATTGATAATACGTTTTCAAAAAAATTAATTGCTTTAATAGATAGTTGTGCTGATCTTAATTGTATTCAAGAAGGCTTAATACCTACTAGGTATTTTGAGAAAACTTCTCATATTATTCACTCTGCTAATAGTGAAAAACTTGATATAAGTTATACATTATCAAAGGCTTTTGTTTGTAAAAATAAAATTTGCATTCCTACAAGTTTTTTATTGGTTAAAAATATTTCTATCCAAATCATACTTGGTACACCTTTTTTAAAGAAAATATTCCCTTTAAAAATAGTTGACCAAAAAGGTTTTATAGGAACTTTTGAGGGTAAAGATTTGCATTTTTCGTTTATAGCATAACGTTTTTTTAGAATTCTTAATCAAATTGAGGATTTGCTTAAAGTAAAAACTATTGTTTTAAAATTTTTAAAATAGAAAATTGTTAGTTTTAATATTGATGATCAGTTAAAAAATCCCAAGTTACAAGAAAATTATTTTTTTCTTGAAAATTAATTTTTTTAACTGTGTGTAATGAGCACCCTAATGCTTTTTGGAATAGGAAAAAATATATTGTTCATGTTCCTTATGAAGATAATTTTGATGGGAATATTACCACAAATGCTAGACCTTGCTAGATGAATTCTATATATATGATGTATTGCAAAAAGGAAATTGAATCCTTATTGCAAAAAGGTCTAATTAGACCAACTAAGTCCCCTTGGTCTTGCACATCTTTTTAAGTTAATAAACATAATGAACAAGTGCGTGGTCCCCCCAAATTGGTTATTAATTATAAACCTCTTAATAAAACTTTAAAATGGATTAAATATCCCATTCCTAATAAAAAAGACTTACTTGATAGATTATTTAACGCTAATATATTTTCTAAATTTGATTTAAAATCTGGTTATTGGCAAATTCAGATTGCTGAGAAGGATAAGTTCAAAACTACTTTTAATGTTCCATTTGGCCAATATGAATGGAATGTGATGCCTTTTGGCTTGAAGAATGCTCCTTTAGAGTTCCAAAAAATTATGAATGATATTTTTAATCCCTTTAGCAATTTTATAATTGTTTATATTGATGATATTTTAGTTTTTTTCTAATACAATTGAAAATCATTTCAAACATCTTTATATATTTAAACAAGCTATTATTAATAGCAGTCTTGTTATTTCTAAATCTAAGATGATTTTATTCCAAACTAAAATTAAGTTTCTTGGTCATTATATTAAAAAAGG
The DNA here is from genome assembly GCA_014898725.1 of Jacaranda copaia. Lineage (NCBI taxonomy): Eukaryota > Viridiplantae > Streptophyta > Magnoliopsida > Lamiales > Bignoniaceae > Jacaranda > Jacaranda copaia. Next base: position 259,935 of record JACGDI010005419.1, on the reverse strand, counting down.
AAAAATAATTCCTATAAATAGAAGTATTGAATTTGCTTCTAAGTTTCCTAATAAAATAACTAATAAAATTTAATTACAAAGGTTTTTAGGAAGTTTGAATTATATTTTTCCTTATTATAAAACTTTTGCCCAAGATACTGCTATTTTGTATGATACGTTAAAAAAGGTTCGTAAGCCTTGGAGTGATAGTCATACGCAAACTATTCTTAAGATCAAAGAAAAGGTTAAACAATTACCTTGCGTAATGCTTTCTAATCCTAATTGGAAAAAATTAATAGAAATAGATGCTTATGATATTGGTTATGGTGGTATTCTCAAAAAAATTAATTCTAATAATAAACAAGAAATTTTTGTTAGATTTTGTTCTAGTAAATGCAATAATAGCCAGAAAAATTATGCTACTATAGCTAAAGAAATTTTTGCTATTGTTAAATGTGTTATTAAATTTCAAGATGACTTATATAATTAATTTTTTATAATTAAAACTGATTGTCAAGCAGCTCAATTTATGTTTAATAAAGATTTTAAACATAATATTTCAAAACAAATGTTTGCAAGGTGGTAAGCTTATTTAGCCCTTTCTGATTTCAAAATTGTTTATAAAAAAGGAATTGACAATAGTCTTCCTGATTTTCTAACCTATGAGTTTTTGTAGGAATGATTCCTCATAATAAAATAGGTGGTTTAAATCCCTTCTCTAATAGAGGGGGAAGAAACGCAGGAGTACCCAGGCCATTAATACAACATGGCAAACAGAAGCTAATAGCTTCACCTATTTCTCAGGCATCATATGCCTCTTTCGACCCGATTTACAAAGATCCTCTTTTTGCAGAATTTCTATACTTCAAGCTTCATAAGGAGAATTCTTATAGAACTCCTGATGGAAATCAACCAGACGAATCTAATAGATCTTCTACCACCAACCAGTCATAAAAGGCAGAATGATCTAATAGTGATGACTTGATTGAACTAACTGATAAGGAAAGAAATGATTTAAAAAGGAAATTAAATAAAGCTAACCTTGTAAGGAACACTAGAGCTATATGAGCTTTAATTAGCTTTTAATTTCAATATCTGAAGAAGGATACAAAAATTTTACAAAGAGAAGGGAGGGAGTAATTTTCAGCCTAACCACAATCTATGAAAAGCTTACCCTATCTCTAAAATCTAGCCTATTTATAGAGAAAGGAAAATACTATGCGGATTTCAAATGTTTGAGATCTGAATAGTAAAAGGTATGAACAGTATTACTGTTTTTGTTTTATTACATAATTAAAAAGGCAACAAATTATCAAACTCATCCTTGTTTAAAGGTTTCTAGCATTTTATCAATACCCTGATAAGAGGGTATATCATCCTCTGGTTCTTGAGATTCCCCTGCAAGACAATCTAATTGGTTTTCTCCAGTTTTTGATTTTGAAGAAGTAGCCATGGAGACTGTATCACCTGTGTCACTAGAAAATTCATTATCTTCATCCTCAAGAAATTGACCTTTAAGTTCTTCCTGAACCATATTAAGAACCTCCTTTAATAGGTCCGCTTTGGATAATTTGCACTTATGCATTTTATTTTTTTAGAAGCTTTTCTCAAAATTGATGAAGCTTCTTTTTTCTTATCCTTCTCCATTTTTTCTTTATAAATTTGAGTAACCTTAAGAATATTATCTAATGTTTCTTGTCCCTCTATTTGGCCTTTCTCTTTATCCATCTAGAGCATTTTGTTCCACCATTTGATAAAGAAAGTACGATATAAACAGGGGATATTATCTTCAGTAACTCCAACTTCAGGGACCCATTTCCAGATCCAAGAAATTGAGAATTCCATGAAGAAAAAGATTGCAGCTTTATTAACCATTTGATTTTTACATTTAGCCTCCATCAGCTTAGGAGAAAAATTGACCCATTGATCAAACACTTGTCGAAATTGGTCTGAGAGAATATTATGACTTGGACTGTATAATTTTCACCAATTAATAAACCAATTTGGAATATTATTTTTAAAAACCTCAGGGCACACTTTTATAAACCAAGTGTGCTTTTTTCTAGGATTTTCATATAAAAATACATTTTGAAAAGCTTGAATATAGTCCCAAAAATTAAATTTATAAGTTATTTTATTATCTCGAATAAAAAATTCTTTTTCGTTTAATGAGGAGATTTCCCATTCCTCAATAGAAATAAGTTTTTTAATTATAATTTTACTAAAATTAAAAATAGATTTATCTTGTGAACTGGGAAAAAAATGTGAAATCTCACAATAACTAGTAGTTATTAAAATATTTTAAAAATAAGATCTGGGTTTATAAGACCCTACAACATATGATGTTGTATTAAGATAACGTTGGACTGTTATCCAAGGATCATCTCGTCGTTTGAGATCTTTATGGTCAAGGATCATTATTAAATCCTTAAACTCCTTCTATTCAAATGTTGTGTGGTAATCCTCATCAACTGGAGAGGCAGTATTAGAGGTAACATCCATGAAAAAAGGTCTATTAGATCCTTCTGCCTTTTATGACTAGCTGGTGGTAGAAGATCTATTAGATTCTTCTGGTTGATTTCCATCAGGAGGTTTATAAGAATTCTCCTTATGATGCTTGAACTGTAGAAATTCTACAAAAAGAGGGTCTTTGTAAATTGGGTCGGAAGAGGCATATGATGCCTGAGAAATAGGTGAAGTTATTAGCTTTTGTTTACCATGTTGTATCAATGGCCTGGGTACTCTTGCGTTTCTTCCCCCTCTATTAGAGAAGGGATCTAAACCACATCTTTATTATGAGGAATCATTCCTACAAAAACTCACGGGTTAGAAAATCATGAAGACTATTGTCAATTCCTTTTTTATAAACAAATTTGAAATTACAAGGGGCTAAATATGCTTGCCACCTTGCAAACATTTATTTTGAAACATTATGTTTAAAATCCTTATTAAACATAATTGAGCTGCCCGACAATCAGTTTTAATTATAAAAAATTGATTATATAAATAATTTTGAAATTTAAGAAAACATTTAACAATAGCAAAATTTTCTTTAGCTATAGTAGCATAATTTTTCTGGCAATTATTCCATTTACCAGAACAAAACCTAACAAGAATTTCTTATTTATTATTAGGATTAATTTGTTTAAGAATATTACCATAACCAATATTAGAAGCATCTGTTTCTATTAATTTTTCCCAATTGGGATTAGAAAGCATTTAGCAAGGCAATTGTTTAACCTTTTCTTTAATCTTAAGAATAGCTTGCGTATGACTATCACTCCAAGGCTTACGGACCTTTTTTAACCTATCATACAAAATAGCAGTATCTTGGGCAACATTTTTATAACAAGGAGAAATATAATTTAAACTTCCTAAAAACCTTTGTAATTAAATTTTATCAGTTATTTTATTAGGAAATTTAGAAGCAAACTCAGTACTTCTATTTATAGGAATTATTTTTCCTTTTTCAATATAATGACCATGAAACTTAATTTTAATTTGGAATAAAATCATCTTAGATTTAGAAATAACAAGACCGCTATTAATAATGGCTTGTTTAAATATATAAAGATGTTTGAAATGATTTTTAATTGTATTAGAAAAAACTAAAATATCATCAATATAAACAATTATAAAATTGCTAAAGGGATTAAAAATATCATTCATAATTTTTTGGAACTCTGAAGGAGCATTCTTCAGATCAAAAGGCATCACATTTCATTCATATTGGCCAAATGGAACACTAAAAGTAGCTTTGAACTTATCTTTTTCAACAATCTGAATTTGCCAACAACCAGATTTTAAATCAAATTTAGAAAATATATTAGCGTTAAATAATCTATCAAGTAAGTCTTTTTTATTAGGAATGGGATATTTAATCCATTTTAAAGTTTTATTAAGAGGTTTATAATTAATAACCACTTTGGGGGCACCATGCTCTTGTTTATTATGTTTATTAACATAAAAAGCTGTGCAAGACCAAGGGGACTTTGTTGGTCTAATTAGACCTTTTTGCAATAAGGATTCAATTTCTTTTTTGCAATACACCATATATTTCGAATTCATCTGACAAGGTCTAGATTTTGTGGGAATATTTCCATCAAAATTATCATCATAAGGAAATCAACAATATACTTTTTCCTATTCCAAAAAGCATTAGGGTGTTTATTACACACAGTTAAAGAAAATTGATTTTCAAGAAAAGATATTTTTTTCTTGTAACTTGGGATTTTTTAACTGATCATCGATATTAAGACTAACAATTTCCTGCTTTAAAAAATTTAAATCAGCTGTTTTTACTTTAAGCAAATCCTCAATTTGATTAAAGACTCTAGACAAGGGTTCTGCTATAAACGAAAAATGTAAATCTTTACCCTCAAAAGTTCCTATAAAACCGTTTTGGTCAATCATTTTTAAAGGGAATATTTTCTTTAAAAAAGGTGTACCAAGTATGATTTGGTTAGAAATATTTTTAACCAATAAAAAACTTGTACGAATACAATTTTTATTTTTACAAATAAAAGTCTTTGATAATTTATAACTTATATCAAGTTTTTCATCATTAGCAGAGCGAAGAATATGAAAAGTTTTTTCAAAATACCTAGTAGGTATTAAGCGTTCTTGAATACAATTAAGATCAACACCACTATCAATTAAAATAATTAATTCTTTTGAAAATTTATTATCAATTAAAAGATTAATTTTAACCAGTAATTTTTGTGAGGTAACCTTTCTAATTTTGAAAGAAAATCATCACCTTATAAATTATCAGAAAGACTATCAAATAAATTATCAATTTTAGGCATAATTTGTTTACCCTGAGAAATTTTTAATTTTCTCATCCTATCTTCCAGAAATATATTATTTCTTTTTATTTCAACAACTTCCTTTTTTAAGTTATCAACTTCTTTTTTTAAATCACTAACAGTAGTAGGATTACTATTTTTATTTCTATTTTCAAGCATTATATAAACTTCAGCCATAGAATAAGGATCACTGTCTTTATTATTAAACACATTACCAACAAATTCTTCAACAGGTTTTGAAGAAGAAGGAATATTCTCAATTTGATCTGTTATTTTAGACCTTAGAATTGGATCTTTAATCAATTTAAGAAATTCTAAAGTATTGTTATTATCAATAACATTTAGTTTACAAAACTGTGAAATAAGATTATGTAAACCTTCACTATCAAATTTATTACTTTCAGTGTCAGTATTAACACAAGACTTACCTTCCTTGCAAGGATCATATTCAGATTTAGAACTATTAAAACATTCATTTAAAGAATCATTATCAGAAGAGGTGTCACCTTTATCTTCTTCATCTGAAAACTCAAACATAAGTTCATAAAGAACTTTTTTACTATTATCATCTATATCAAGATTATTAATCTTATTTTTCATTTTACATTTATTAGTGTAATGACCTACTTTACCACATTTATAACATGTACCATATTTTTTAAATTTTTTATAAAGTTCTTTATTAGACTTCCTTTTTTCTCTCTCCTTTTTTTGAGACTTTTTTCTATATTTTTTCTTCATATAAGGAATATCTCTATCTTTTTGAATTTTATTATTATTAAGTGGTTTGGGGTTTTCCATACCAAATTGACCACAGAAATGACCTAATTGTTTTCTTTTTGTTATATTATTACGCTTTATTTGTTGGTTTAATTTTATTTCATTACATAAAGCCAAACCTTCCTGTATACAGGTGCCTATAAGTTTACCATAAGTAAATTTATTATAATCAATATTGACGTTGTTTTTTCTAAGAGTTTTTATAAATAAAGAAGGTAGACCATCAATAAATTTTGATTTCCAATGAGTACTATTAGACTTATTTCATCTACCTGTGAAGTGTTTTATAATAGTGACAATTAGAGTATAAACAGCATTTTTAGAACTACTGCCAGTTCCTTCCTGTTCTTGTTTAACAGTATTAAGGATTTCTTCTTTATTTTCAAAGGTAAGATAATTATCTCACCAACTTTTTAATTGACCAGTAAAACTAGCAATTATCATTTTAGCAACAGGTGCCATTATTTTTACAAATTGTACTATACATCAATATTTTGTGTACCAAATTATAAATATGACACTCAGTAAAACCATCGAGATTCCACTCATAAATATTTTTTCCTGAATAAGAATTATTAAGAATTAAATCTTACTTTTCATAAAGAACATCTTGTGGTGTAGGACGAGGATAATAGTAAGTCCTCATAGTTGGTCTATCAGCATATTTTTGAAATTTATTAACTTCCTCATTAACCTCTCTTTTATAAGATTCTTCATCTAAGTTATTATTATGAAGGGTTGAAATTCTAAATTCAATAAATTTTTTAGTTATAATTTTTTCTAATTTAGAAATATCCCTAAGTTTGAAATTATCAATTTCAGGAGGAAGTTGAATACTAGGCATAGCTATTAAATTTGGTGAAGGAGAAGAGATAAAAAAAATTTCAATTTTATCTTCAAGATCATCCATGGATTTGTTCAGTTTATTAATATTATTTGTTATACTAGTAAGCCTTTGATCAAGTTGAAATAAACTTTCACCAAGAATATTTAAATATAAATTAGTATAATTTTGTTGTCCAATTAAAGCATTCATATTATGAATAGCGACAGCAGCATAATCACCATCTAGCATTTTATGAAATGTAGAAAAATAAAACTTGTGATTCTTTTCAATATTAAAAGGGTCTTGGGGAGAAAATACAGATTTTTATTTTTAACCATTTTCAAAAATATAAGTTCTCTTTAAAACAGAAATATAAGGTTCATATAAGTAACCACAAACCATGGTACAAAAGGAACAAGTTGATCCTATTTAGTAACAAATTTATAAAATTCTTTTTGAAAATAAAGTTGTTGTTCCTTAGAGAAATTTTCAAAGAATCATTTTCTAAACAATTCCCATCTATCTTTATTAAACTCAATTTGTATAAGTTTTCTATCAAATGAACCAGGGCTAAAATCATATTTGTTTTTAATTATTAAAATTAATCATTTAAATGCGAGTATTTCTCATAGAAAAATCCATTTCGGATTCAATTGGTTCAATCGAGTCATCACTATTATTTTCATCAACAGGAATACCATGAATAATATTGGAAGAGAAAATTTTTAATTTATCATATTTAGTATCCAAATTATTATCTTTTCTAACTTCAGGAATAAATTCTCTAATCCTAGAAGTAGAAGCTCTAGACATATTAGGACTTTCAACTGTATAATCAATTGGATCGAGGAAAGAAAAACTAGATCTAGCAGATCTAGTAACAGATATAGAAGATTTTACCATATTATGTGGGTTTGATTTAAACTGAATAGAAACATTTCCATCTAGAGTTTGAATTAACTTATTAACCTCAGTTTGTAATATGGGTTGGATTGGGACAACTTTTTCCATTTTCCAATTATCAGGAAATTTAACTTCACCCCATTTCATTGGTCTTCTAGTAGTAACACGAGACGGACAAAAATTTGTTTCTATTAAAATAGTTTCATTATTATGCTTATTAATCATTTTACACATAGGATTTAAAGTGTAAAGTGGGTTATAATATATACAGTAACAAATACATTTTATTTCAGTATTAAGCATATAATTATAACCATGTAATTTAACATTTAAAGTTAAAGCATGTAAAATACTAACATCAGTTAAAGATAACTGTAAATTAGGATAAACATCAAAATAAACTGGGCCATGTGCCAAACTGAATTGTATAATACCCATAGTTAAATGCTTCCAATTTAAATTACGAGCATCACTCGAAATTGCAACAAAACTATCAGGTAAGTTATCAAGAGTAAGAGGTTTAAAGGCAACTTGAATTAAATTGATATGTAAAAATCTATATTCAAATCTATATCTATCAATATTATATCTATGCAACAATTGTAAAGAAATATCATCTTTATCAAGAGGAATAGACTCCTCAGTTGTTTTAACAACCTGTTTCAAACCAATTTTTTCAAAAGTATCTAATTGGTAAATTAATTTTGGATCTACTTTAGGAATAGTACATTTATTAAGAAGATTAATGTTAGATAAAAGATCCATTTCTTCTATACAACTATTTTTAATAAAAGATTTTCCTTTTAAAAAATTCATTTTATGAAGATGTGTTAAACAACCAATAATTAAATACAACCTATGTACCATGGCTCTGGTACCATATGTGGCAGGATCTTATGAAGGAGGGATTAAATTTCAAATGAGTTAATGAAACCCTGACCTATAGTAAAAAAAATAGGATAACATTTACCTAAATTTAACTAGCCTACCATATAAATCTAATTTAATATCTGAAAGCCCACAAATACAAACTCTGAACTTTATTTTTGTATTATTAATTTAATTATTTTAGTTTTTTAGAAATATAAGAATTGAGAACTCATTTTCAATTATTTGAAATAATTTCTTTTATATGGGACACATAGTTGATATAGTTGAAATTTTTCAAAAGCTTGATAAAGACCACTTAAATAGCAAATGATATTAATTTTTATATTTTTGGATATATTTAATTACTCTATTTTATTAGTATATAGCTTACATTTATTTTAATATTTTTGCTTATAATAATTCAATAAAATATTTTTATATGAATTAATGTTGTGATATCAAAAGAATTTGAGTGAGAGTAAATATTCATTTAATTACTCCTATATTTTTATATACTTAAAAAGAAACTTATGAGATATTAATATTTTATTTTGAAATAAAAATTAAAAATTTACTTATTATATTTTTCATGGACATAATACATTTTAATTGATAATTTCAAAAGTAATAAAATAACTGCATATATAAATAAAAATAAATAGATTTTACTTATCAGAGTTATGTATAATATTAAGAGATATTTTAACTTATAAAATTGTATTTTACAAACTACTTATTAAATTAATTATCAAGTAATTAATAACCTAATGTAAGTTATTTTCATAGATAAAGTACAAAGAGTTTATATATTTACTCTAATAAAAAATATTTAACATTTAAAATTTTTCATGAAAATGTAACGATGTGTTCCAAATTATTAAGAAATCATATAAAAAAGTTTTATATTTAAAAAAATTACTTGCTTATTTATCATATCAAAATATATAAATATAAATATATATACATATTACCACAATTTAAAAAGTATATTTAGTAAAATATTCTGTTCTATTTTTATTTTCTTAATTCGTTCATTTATTTCTTTTTCATTTTATCATTTTATAAAATTCTATAAAATTTATATACTTAGAGTTAGAAATTCTTGATTTTTATAACTTATTTAAATATAAATTGTCTTCAAATATAGCATTTTTTATTGAAATATTTAAATAATTTTATTTAATTAGTAATAGATTTTCTTTCCTTAAATGCTAAAAATAATTACAATTCATGTTCACATTAAGTAAAATAGATATTACTATAAAATAAATAATTTCAATTTTAGAATTATTTTTGGTGCATCACACCGAGCACATTCCAGTACAAGTATTAATAGCATAACAAAAATGTCTTCCTAGTTATTGACATGTTTGCTTGCAACAATTGTAAATCTCTAAGGAGTTATTGACTGCATCAAAATTGTGGCTAGTTGTAAATAATCCCTGAGGCTATAGAGTAAAGGATTATTCAGAACGACACTTAGGTATTGATGTTTCAAATTTCGCAAAATAAAATAAGATATGATGAGATAAAAATAAAGTTGGGTTCCAAAACCTACTCTCAATGGTCAAAATGAATCCTTTATTCTAAATCTATTAATTCAAAGTGAATCAAATCTCTTTAAGTAGGATTCGAATCTATAATCAATCGATTAGCAGTTAATCGCTCTATAAATGAATTATTGAAAACAAGAAGAGATTAGATTTCATATAATTTAATTCCCATTTATATAAAAACCTCAATGTTTATCACTAGTTGTCCAAATACTATTAACTACATATGATGTCCAACAATATAATTTACATGCAACTTTCATTATATATAAAATTTAAGTTTTGAATTTCAATAATCTTAAATGCATAAACGTAAAGTAAAAAATGATCATCCAACGCACGTCCTAGTACCTAGGCTAAGTGCATATATAGTCCACCCCTTTTATTGCCTACGCACGTTGAAACGGGGCAATTTCTTATGTTCCGTGTTAGAGACGTCAATTCATTTTGACATTCAAAATGTACGGCTATATTTTAGTTATACTTCTTGTTGACAAATTGAAATCCCAACTTTAGAAAAAAGGATGTTGTAGCTGTTTATCAAAATCAAGTTTGGAGTCCTTGATTTTAATATTATTGTTTAGTTTATATTGTCATCAAGTAATTGAAACTTCACTTGCATAGTGCTAAATCAGGGTAACATAACTTATTCTTTTCATACCCAAAACTTCACTTGCAGAGTGCTCAAATAGGGTAACATAACCGATGGCTTGTGTATTTTAATTGATTATGTTTGATTGATAGATATATAATCACTCTTAATTTATTATTTGTTTGTCTTAATATAAGGCCCATGATAAGTCATTGTCTTATATTTAGTTGGAGCATGGATTAAGAGGAGAGATGCTTGATATATTTTTTTTGGGTTGGATAAAATTCAAAAAGAACAAATTGCTCATGATTAATATGCAAAAAAAACAAATTACTTATAATTAATATGCAAAAAGATATAAAAAATACATAATAATATGTTATAATCATAAAATCATATATTTTATTTAATTTACTTTTCAATTAATCTTACTAATTAAATATACAATTATATTACTTTATTTTCATAGATTTAAAACATATTCATTTGTTTATATATTATTTATAATTATATTATTTGAAGCAAATTAATCCATAGATCCATCTACCAATACAAAGCCATTTTTCTTTTTGCTCTTTCTCTTCCTTCATAATTACACCTATGCCTACTACAATTATTTCTCTCTCCTTCTTTTACAATAATCTATTATAATCCAAATTTAGTAATTATTTTATGTCATTCATTCCGATAATTATTATCTACTTTTATATTATCAAAACGTCGCATGGACCCATCTGAAAAGTTCTTATAAAAAAAAAAAAGATCTCATCTGAAAAGAACACATGATATTAAATTTTATACTATTTAAAACTAAATTTAAATATTTTTTAAAATACAACATTACCGTGCACATCTTTTCCTCATAATCAAAAGCAAAGGCAATGTTTGGTGATGTGATTTTAATATATATTTTGAGAGGATAAATGTAGAAAGTGAGTGATATTGGAGAATGCAAAAATTATGTTAGGGAATGTAATAAATTTTTAGTTATGATTTAGAAAATAATTAAAAATTTATTTTGGGAGTTTTGGTATATCTATTTATGTTTTGGAGTGAGATTTTTTTAATTATATCAGTTAAATTTATACTTTTTTGTTGAATTTTTGAAATGAAAATAAAATTGAATAATTTTTTTATTAAAAAAATAATAATAAAATATATATAATATATATGTATATATATTAAAAAATAGAGAAGTTTTGGGAATAATAAAGGATAAGAGAGGATATTTTGAAAAAATCTATTTAGTGATTTAGAGAGAAAATAAGTATATATTTGTTTTTGTTTCCCCAAAACAAAACTAAAACATAATCAAACACTTCGTAAAAGATCTTTTGTATACTTTTCCTTGGATATTGATATAAAACGTTTTGATAACAGTGTGTAAATTACACTGGCCACCTTTAATAGCGGAGATTATCCAGCAAACCAATTTGAGATTATGGTGATTATCCTTTCATTTACTGCTGAAAGTTGGAATGTCCATTGTCTGTCATAATAATCTCCTACATCTCGTGCTTATTTGATATGTGATATTAATTATTGATTTTACTGAGATGTCCCAAACTCTTAATAAGTGAAAAAATTTATTAAGTGAGGATGTGCCTAAAATTTCTCCAGAAGTCAAAAGGGTACGAATGAAATTTTATATTGGCCACAAATATTATTGGGAACGTGATCACACAACCTCACACCCATTAGGGCTGTCAATGGATATTCGGAAATTTATTTACCGTTTGTATTCGTGTTTGTTTATATAAAATTTATCCGTATCCATTTAAAATGGATATTATTCATATTCGATTAGTATATATCCAATTATAAATGGATACGGATACGATAAATGCGTATCTAATTCATTTAATATACGCTCTAAATATATATTTATTAAATAATATATTGTTTTTATTTTGTAATAAAAATCTCAAAATCCATATACATATATACAAAATATAATTGAAAAATTAGGGAGAAAAAAGAATAAATTCAAAAAATTATTGTAATATAGAGAAAAAATAAAAGAATAAAGTTAATCAATAAAATTATTGTTGATTGAATTTATCATTAATATACTCCAATGCCACTATTATTGTTAATAAATACTAATAATCAATTATAAAATCAATTATTAATTAGAAATTATACTATTTGTTTTATTGTTTTCTTTTAATGGAATTATATTGTTCCTACTATTAATTAAAATATGCATTTGTGATAAATTTATAGATTTATATATTTAGATATTTGTAAATAGATATCTAAATAATTATCATCGAATATGAATATAAAAAAATAATTATAATACGAATAAGTTTAATAAAATATAAATAAATCTGAATAATTATAATTGAATATTGATGTATCCAAATTCAATTGATATTCGACGGATACGAATTCGGACATCATTCTTAAATATCGACCAAATTCATATTCGTATCTAAATATTTAAAAAATTAAATAAATACGAATGTAAAAACAATGTATGTTATCCTTTTACACCCTAACACTCATAACCAAGAAGTCAATAGACCTTAATACAAGCCACAGGAGTGGGCCGCAACAACGGCCCATTTGATTGTGTTTTCAAACACATTTTTATTCATTTCACTATTTGAAAATGAATCATCAATAATTTATTATTATTTGTACTAAAATTCTAATTCATTTTTGTGATTTTATCTCAAAATACATTCCTTAATAACACATATTTTTTTTCCAATAATCTATATTTTTTTATTTATTTTCATCATCTTTACCTACAGCCTTTTAAACCCTATATAATGATTATTTTTTCAACAATCAATTTAAATATATACTCATTTTTAATTTAATTTTTCTAACTATTTTTTAAATTTCGAAAATACTGAAAATAAAAAATAAAAATGAAAACTTAAGCAAATAGGCCCTAAATTTCGGGCCAGCCTGCATTTGCAATCATTAATTTTAAATAAATAGTTAACAGCAATTATGGATCATAATCTCAATGAATCATTGACATAAAACGTGGCCAATATCTATTTTAAAATTGTCATTCCCAATTTTCATTCCTAATTTTCTTTTTCGCTATGCTCGTCGTAAGCTAATATGTCCCCAGTAGGCACCAAATTTAGAGAGGGGGGGTTGCGCTGTACGGCGACCAGTGTCCAGTTCACATTAGCTAGGACGTGCGAAAGCTACCTAAGCTGATTTAGCAAATTTGTAAATGGCAAAAATCCCATTATTGTTGTTGATTTTGATGTGCTTATGCAACATGCCACCATAAATATTGGCCCCATTTCCATTATTTCGGACTCTATCTGGCTTTCGCTTTAGTAGCAAAACAAAAGGGTAAAGTGCAAACATCTCCTGTATTAAGAAAAATTGACAAATTGTCATATTATGAAAAAAAGATACACAGAAAATATTTTTATATTTTAAAAAATTATGCAATAAACTCCCTTAAAAGCGTGGTTGTAAGATATGTACCCATGCGGGCATGTATTTGAACTTAAATTTCTGTATGTAAAAGGACAATTATATCTTTATTCATCAACCATTGAATTTTTTTTTAAAAATCAACGATTTAGATCAAATTATATTATATTTTTTTAAAAATATATAATTATATTTAGTATAAGATATTATCATAGTGGGGGCACTATACTGCCACGAAGTGGGGGTAGGGGGCCACGGCTGCCATGGCAGGCTGTATAGGTTGAAGGTTTGGAGGGTGGGGGTGGGGGTGGGGGTGGGGGTGGGGGTTGGGGGGGTTTGGGTGTAGAATGTTATATATTATTATTATTATTATTATTAAATAATTAGATTGTATATATTATTATATATTATCACATATGTATATAAATATATTATCATATATATGATAATAAATTATATAAATATAACTATCTTATAAAATATATATGTATATAAATATATTAGATATTTTCATAAATATATATAATATTTAATTGAAATAAATAATTAGAAAGAAAAAATATATAAATAAAAGTTATTTAAATTTTATAGATAAATTTATATATATGTATATATGTATTTAAGTGTAAATAAAAAATATATTATATATTTTATGAAATTTATATTTTATTTACTTTAGAATGAATTAATAGAAAGAAAGTTGAATATAATTGATAAGATAAAAATAAAAGTTATTTTAATTTTATAAATAAATTTATATATGTATAAAATGAGAAATATATGGAATAATGGAGAAAGAGAGAAATGAGAAATAAAAAGAAGAGAAAAGAATGAAAGAAAAGGAAAAAATGATAATAAAAGGTTATTTAAATTTAATTAAAAATATATTAAATGATTAAGGGTAAATTAGTCTTTTCATATTAAAATTATGTTAAATAGGCAGCAAATGAGAAGGGGGGAGGAGGTGTGTACAGTTTTCTAAAACACAAGGAGGCATTTTATACATTTATTTTTTATAAGAGATAAAATGCCTATTTAACAAAATACAGGGGGTAAATTGCAATTAACCCGAAAACAAAGTGCTCTGAAAATTTCCCCATGTTTGTGTTATATGGATAAAAAGAATATTAAGTTTAAAACTCTTTATAAATTTGAAATTAGTATTTTAAAAATTAATAATAATGAATGTATATTATATCATCAACAAGTAATTTTTGTAGTTATATATGTACATGTCATTTCCTTTGAATTTTCCTTCAAAATCAAATGCATTAATTAATTCGTATGCATTTGATGATATATTTTTGTCCCATAATGGTGTTTATGGAACTAGTTTGTTTTTGAGATATGAACAACCAGATCTGCACAAATGAATGGACAATAATAATATGAATAACGAAGAAATCATCAGATGAAGAAATATTTTGTAATTAACCGCCCGTGTCGTACACTACAAAAAATTAAGTTTTAGTGATCAAATTTTAGTGACTGTCCATTATAGCCATTAATTAGTAGCCACTTAGTGACTAATTCAAATATAATTTTTTTTAAAAAATAATTATTATTTAGTGATCGATTAGTGGCTGAATTAGTGACCACTTTTATGTGGCCACTAATTCGGTCATTAATTTGTGAATGAACTCTTTTTTTGATTACTAATATTAGTGACTGCACATAGCAGTCATTAATTAATGACCAAATTATTTTTCGATCACTAATTTATGAGCAAATTTTTTTTCTAGTCATTAATGCGGTTATTAATTAACTACAATTTTCAATTAATAATCAATCACAAATGTAAAGTTTTATTTTTTACATATTCCTATAATATGAAAGCATAGGATTTATGTAACACCTAGATAAGTAACAAAATATTGTGTTTGGTTATATATATTGATATGGGATAGCCTAATAGGCTCATTTAGCCCAACAGGCTCGATATTAGTTCTGGGTTAAGTCATTCAACAATAATTATCTGGTAGAGTATACTAAAACCGACCGTACTCGATAGGAAGCTATATCCATTCGGGCACATTCTACCATATCCATAATCGATTAGCCAAGTCTGTTCGACTGCTTTTGACCTCATGACTCACTCCAGCGCTGACTCAGATTTACATTGCATTTATTATTCTGATAGGCTGCATGTCTCCGCATTATTGGCGCATGACAGCCGGTACAGTCGCTGTCACCAACTCTACCACCAACCCTGCCACCATTTTTGATAGGGAGTCGCCTACCAAAGGTACTATTCATCCTAAAAAATAGGAGATGGGGCTACTTGAAACAGTATCGAGATCTGAAATGACCATCAATCCCTTAGTAAGGACTAAAGCTTAATGCATTTGATAGGGGAACCTTCGACAAATCACACACCAGGAGAAGGCTATAAATGTCTCATAGCTAACCATGCTCCAGGTAATGCCAAATACATTATAAGTTCTCAATAGTTTGTTCGATTGTCATATTTTGATCAGAATTGACTTGAGCGTTAGAGTGCCTTAGTTGGGGGCACCTTGGCTAGTTTAACATGTGTTGTTATTGCAGATCTCAAACCTCGAGAAGAATATCAATTCAATTACTCGACCTCTTTGGTCGGATTTACTCCAAACAGTACCTTTTCATTAAAATGATTTTCAATCTCATCATTTTTGGTGCTCTTTATGGGAAACCTTTGAGATTGCAACGAGAAACTGGTGAACACACGCAAAGCCATGTTAGGAAGAGAGTAGAATAGGAGGTCCACATCTCTACCTCTCCCTTTGCCCCAGTAAGATGTACACGCTCTAGGCCCTAGCGCCCCTCAGGAGCAAGTGGTGATATTAACTATGCCCCACTTAATGCAACTAGTAAATGAGCAAATCTCTGCTTAAATCTCAGCTCAATTGTTCGCTACACTGAATAAGCACACCATGGTGCCAACCCCTGCCACCCCACAACTACCTCCTCCAGAAGATAGGTCTCCTAGGGACAATTGTGGTCACCAAGAATCTAGGCGGCCGCCCACCCATCGTGAAATTAGTCCCAGACACCCCCAGGAGGATAGGAGGCGATCAGAATTGCGGGAATAGATTGCAAACTCAGTAGATCACGTTCGACCTAATTGAGCCTCATAGAGCAATAAGGTCGAACGTTCCAAGTGTGACTACTGGAAGACATGGTAGAATTTACAAACCTCATAGCTCGACCCATTCGAGCCCTACATCACGATAGGGCCAAGCATGTCCGGCTATGTCTCGACTAGAATGCCACTCTAGCAGATCAAGAGGAATGGGATAAAGTGTCTCATTAAGTCTAATAGTTGAATAGGCACCTCGATTAGATCTCGAGAAGAAATAACGAAAGAGCGCCTAACTTGAAGGGCCCTCAGAGATCTCATTGGGAAAGAGGATCTTTTTTCATCTAATATATTATCGATGAGCGTATTGCCGTTGATGCGAAGGTCTCAACCGATCTACCGAGATGTGATGGCTTGATAGAACCCAATGAGCACCTAATGCAGTTTGAACATATGATGCAGCTATATGGACACAATGAATACATCCATGCCAAAATGTAGGTGACCACTTTCTAGGGTATTGCGCTTGACTGGTTTATGAAGCTCGAGCCGTTGTCGATTTACTCTTATGACTAGTTCTGCAATAAATTATTACACCAATTTTCCAAATAGAGCGAGGGAGAGTCCCTTCATGATTTCTTTACTAGATTCAACATAAAGGCCCTTAATATGGATAACCCCAGGATCGAGTTCCTGATAGATGTACTATTCTTGGGGCTCAGACACAAGGAATGCACCAATGCATTGGTGTGTGAATGCCCCAGGTCAATGGAGGAGTTGTTCGACCTGGCTGAGAGGTACATGACTCAGGAGAAGATGAACAGGCTCAAGTTCAGATCTTTTGAGGTTGATAAGAAGAAAAAAGAGAGAGACGACCAAAAACATAAAGAACAAGGTTGATCTCCCATAAAACATTTCCATGACTATACACCTCTGAACATCCTAAGAAGAGAGGTCCTGTATGCCATCTAACATTATAACCTCCTCAAGAAATTGAGGAATTTGATGGAGACTGAAGCAATGAACAAATCTAAGAAATATTGCCACTTCCACAAGCAGAAGGGGCATTACATAGATGAGTGCTTCAACCTCCAAGATGAGATTGAGAGGTTGATTAGGCAGGGCCACCTGAAGAAGTATATAGCCATGGACACTTAGGTTGAAGAAGGCAAAATCGACCGAATTCCCCATAGAGAAAAGTCGGTTAGCCTTAGAAGAGAGGACAGAGGAAAGAAACCCCCCCATGAGGATAACTTGCCCATTTGAGGGGTGATTGACATGATTACAGAAGGTCCTACTGGGGAAACTCAAAGTCTGCTCGAAGGCAAACCTAGAGGAGGCTCGAGTCAACTAAAGCCTTACCCGTCGAGACAACATTCCACTATACAATGCATGTAGAGCCCATCTTATTCACTAACAGCGACTTGGCCCACCTCGAGGGCAGGAATATCAACCATAAAATAGACTGTCCAATGGTGGTCTCTATTAAGATTACCAACTTCGAGGTGCGCAAGGTCATGGTCGATAATGGCAGCTCGGCCAACATTATCTTCCTATCTACCTTTAAAAAAATACATATGGGCAAGCTGAAATTTGAACCTGTGTGCACACCGTTGGTCGAATTTGGGGGGTTAGAAATCATACAGAAAGGGTCCATCAACCTATCAACATCGTTTGGAGAAGCTCCTCGAAGGAGAGCTTTGATGGTGAATTACTTTGTGGTCGATGCCACATTCGCTTACAATATCATCATAGGTCAACCTGCCCTCAATGACTTCCATGCCATTATGTCGACCTACCACTTGAAAGTCAAGTTTTTGACCCCAGTAGGCATAGGGGAGCTTTTGTGTAACATAAATGAGGTTTGGAGATGTTTCAACATCTCGATCGAGTCAAAAGAGTAGAAGACTCGATCGCAACTGAAGATCACAGGGGATATCTCTGTAGTAAAACCTGAGGAGACACAGGCTAACAAGAAATAAAAGTTGGAAGACACTAGGGTGGAGCCTGTTGGAGAATTTAAGACCATTGAGCTCAAACAGGGAAACCCCAATGAGACGACCCCTATCGAGATAGACATGGGCCCCCACTTGGAGTATCTTATGGTTGATTTCCTGAGAAAGAATATTGATGTCTTGCGTGGAAAGCATCCGACCTCTAGGGAATCGACCCCGATGTCATTGTGCGTCGCCTTAATGTTGACCCCTCGTACAAATTGATTAGATAAAATATGAGGACATTCAATGTAGAGAGGACGTAGATCATCGAGGAGGAGGCTAGGAAACTCCCAGATGCAGGTTATATTGTAGATTTTCAATATCCCTCTCAGCTTTGTAATGTTGTTTTAGTCCCAAAGAATGAGGGGCAATGGCGGATGTGTAATGATTTTGCAAATTTAAATAAAACATGTCCTAAAGATCCTTACCTCTTACCTCAGATAGATTTGTTAGTTGATTCAATTGTGGTTGTGAGTTATTGAGTATGATGGGTGCATTTCAAGGTTATTATCAGATCTTCATAGCTCCTAAGGATAGGGATAAAACCTCCTTTGTTATTTTTAATGGGTTATATTGCTTCCTGATCATGCCTTTTGGATTGAAAAATGCACAACATACTAGCGGCTCATCAACTTTATGTTCAAAGATGAAATTAGGAAATCAATGGAGGTTTACATTGATGACATGATAGTAAAGACAGAAAAAGCCCAAGATCACTTGCTCGACCTCAGTCATACTTTTTCAATCTTGAGAGCATTTGATTTAAAGTTGAACCCAAATAAGTGTACGTTTGAGGTCTGTGGGGGAAAATTTCTGGGCTACATGATCAGCCAAAGGGGTATTAAGGCGAACCCACAGAAAATTCAAGCAGTTCTTGACATCAACCCTCTAAGAACAGTTTGAGATGTTTAGAGGTTGGTTGGAAGAATTATAGCTTTGGGGAGGTTCAATGTAAGATTGGCCAACAAGAGTTTACCCTTTTTCAAAATTTTCAAAAATGCTAAGAAGTTGGGTTTGTAATAGATTGAGCAATGTGATCGGGAGCTGGTCAAGCTGAAGCAGTACTTAGGCTCATCCCCCATGTTGGTGAAACCTAAACTGGGAGAAGTACTCCAGGTATATTTGGTAGTCTCCACAGCATTGATCAGCTTGGTATTGATCTTGACTCGAGATGGTAGTCATCGATCGGTTTATTGCTGTAGCAAGTCACTCCATGGGCTGGAGCATAATTACTTGGAGATTAAGAAATTTTCCTTAGCATTAGTGACTGCGGCTCAAAAACTGTGACCATACTTCCAGTCTCATTATATTATAGTGCTGACTAACCAACTATTGAAGCAGGTATTGACAAAGCCTGATACATCTGGAAAATTGATTAAATGGGCAATCGAGTTGGGAAAATTTGATATTACTTTTTAGCCTCAAACAGCCATCAAAGCATAGGTTCTGGCTAACTTTATTGCCAAATGAGTTGACTTGCTCGAAAAGAATTTTGAAGCCCCTCTTGTTTGGGCCCTGCACGTTGATGGATCGTTGATCATATCTGGAGGAGGAGTAGGGGTTGATCTTTGCTCCTTAGATGCATAGGAATACAATTTTGCAATAAAATTGGACTATGCAGTCATAAACAATGAGATAGAATATGAGGCCCTTCTTATAGAGATGAGAATAGCGCTAGAATAGGGGGTCGAACACCTAGTTGTAATTATGGACTCCTAGTTAGTAGCTAAATAGGTCGACAAAAATTTTGAGACCAAGGACTTGAAGATGAGTCGGTACCTGGTTGAAGTAAAAAAGTTGCAACAATAATTTAAAAGGTTCACTCTTAGTTTGGTTTTTCAATTTGAGAATGAGCGGGCAGATGCTCTCTCGAAGTTTGCCAGCTCCACAAGGGGGACTAGGCAGAGAAAGATCACACTTTTAGTTTGTGATAAACTATCAATTGGACCCCACGAGGAAAATTTAGTAATGAGCATTGAGGAGATGACAGTTTATTGGCAAGTCCCGATAAAATTGTATCTAAGCAAAGGCACCGTCCCCAAGTACAGGAACGAAGCTTGATGCCTTCGAGGTCAAGCCTCCAAATTTACACTAGATGAGTATGGTTAGTTGTACAAGAGGTCAATCTCTAGACCCCCCTTGAGGTGCCTAGACCATGATCAGGCTCTAGCGGTAATAAAGGACATTTATACAGGTGTGTGTGGCAATCATTTTGGAGGAAGATCCCTGGCCCACAAAATAATCAAGTACGGATACATTTGGCTAATATTGTCAAACGACTGGTGGATTTTGCTAACAAATATACATCATGTCAAGTTTATTCAAATTTGCCACACCAACCTACAACGCTAATGGTCAATGTCCAAATTTCTTGGCCGTTTGATCAGTGGGAAATTGATATTTTGGGCTCATTGCCAAGATCAATGGGGCAGTGGAAATTCATAATTGTCGTGATCGAGTATTTTACTAAATGGGTTGAGGTTGAGGCTGTTCCTAAGATAACGAATGTAGCTATCAAGAGTTTCATATGGAAAAATATTATTTGCCATTTTCGTTTGCCCAAAGTCCTTATTTTTGATAACGACACTCGCTTCCAGAGCAAGAGCACTAGAGGTTGGTGCGATGCCTTGGGGAGTGCACAACACTTCACCTTAGCGGGTAATCCTTAATCGAACAATCAGATGGAGGTAACCAAAAGAACTATCCTCGACCATCTAAAAGCTAGGATACATGAACTGGCTTGAATTAGGCAGATAACTTACCTAGCATGTTATGGACATACAGGATAACTCCTCAAACAGCTACTGGTCGTACCCTTTATAGTCTAGTTTATGGTTCTAAAGCAGTCATCCACTCAGAGCTAATCCAACACACGGCTCGAGTCATTCATTTCTATCTATTAAGAAACACATCGAAGAGAAAACTCGATCTCAAAACTATCAATGAGTGTTGCTAAGAAGCCTATAATACTATGCAACACTATAGGTTGAAGGTCGAGAACTATAACAAAGGGGTCAGATTGTGCCATTTTAAGGTTGGAGATCTCATCTTCAAGAAGATAGAACTCTCCAAGAATGTTGGCAAGCTCGACCAGAAATGGGAAGGACCATACATTATTGTGAAAGTATCAAAGCACAATGCCTATATACTAGCTAATATGCAAGGAGAAGAACTCCCTTGCCCGTGGAATGCCGTCAACCTCAAGAAATTTTACATTTGAAAAAATATTATACTTATCTTTGAAGTCCTTTGGCTTGAATAAAATCCCAACAATGTTGATTCAATTTGTAGGTATTATTATAATCAAGCAGCTTTATGCCGCCAAGAACCTAGTCAACCTCATAGTCGATGAATAAGCAGTCTCTTGCTGCCACTCAAGCGGCTTCACGCCACCAAGACTTTAGTCAACCCCGTAGTCGACAAATAAGCAACCCATTGTTGCTACTCAAGCAGCTTCATGCTGCCAAGACCCTAGTCGACATGTAGTCAATGAATAAGCAGCCTCTTGCTACCACTCAAGTGGCTTCATAATGCTAAGACTTTAGTCGACCCTATAGTTGACGACTAAGTAGCCCTTTGTTGCCACTCAAATGGCTTCATGCCGCTTAATCCCTAGTTGACCCCATAGTTGACGAGTTAGCAGCTCCAAGTAGCATTGCACGTTTTCGTCAACCTCATAGTTGACAGATAAATAGCGTTGAAGCTAATGGACTTGCGTCGCCCCTATTGACCTTGTAGTTGACAAAAAGATGGCTTCACCCAGTTTTCCACTTAAATCTAATAGTCGACCAAGAGGTATAAAAAATTGACAACACAGTTATGCAAACAAATTACTGCACAACAAATAACAATAAGGAGACAACAAAGTCGACAACAGTGTTGTTGAATTTTCTTCATTATGATGGTGATAACCAAATGTTTTATCAAGTATTCTCCACATTATCATGACAGTTGGATTGGATATGATGATATTCAAGGGCTATCTTTAACACAACAAGATGGAAATGAAAAGAAGTCTTTATTCATCAACCAATTGATCATCATTACAAAGAAAAAGAAAAAAAAAAGATGATTTAATTTTGGCTCATCCCCACCTGATCGCCTTCAAGCCATTTAGAGTCTGGCTTTGGCATCACACATGCAAGTGATGAAATAGCTTGAGATGGTTTGGAAGGCCTCACGACATCACTCATAAAGTTGGTCGAGCGCAGCACGTACTATGCCACATCAATTTCTTCCTCCCTCAGCTGCACCACAAGGTCTTCAGCGAACATAAATTCCTCGGCTAACTATTCTAACCTTGCATTGATCTTGGCCTTTTTCTTTTGAGCTTTAGTTAAGGGTTCATCTGGTGCACCAGTCGTGGTTTCTATCCCTGGGGCTTGCTCAACTCCACTTTCTTTAGGGTCGGGATAAGGCTCCAATTTCTTGTTCAGCCTAGAGCTTATCCTGTTCTTATCTTCAGGTCAAAAAGCATATCCTAGGTGCTCGAGCTGCTTCATAATCTTATGGAATGCTTCGTGAGTATCATCGAGGGATGTGATCACACTCGTATCTTGAAAAATAGAACTAAAGATAAATTGCTTGATCGCTTTGCATCACATCATCGAGAGATAGCGGTTGAAGGCCTCTTTCGCCTCATTGGTCACCTCAGCACAGTTTTGAGCTTGATCAGAAGTAAAGCTTGCCTATACATTTAGATAGGCCTTCTTTATTATGGAGTCCATTTGACTCCGCTTTTTGACCACCTTGATCAATTACTGATCTTTGGAGTCAAGCTATTCTTAGAGATTGACTACCTTTTTATTTAGTTGCTTAACTTGGAGTTGGGAGAACTCGAGCTGTACCTTGAGGGTTTTCATATCCCCTCATCCCTACAGATTTTCTCTATCTACCAGGGCCAACTCAAATAAGCAAAAAATATTATAGCCTAGTTGTCCTACCTACAATATAAGGATGTTACTCCACAATGCTATAATGGAAGAGAACTTTGAAGAGAAATTATTGACCTTGTGCTTACCATATTATAGTGGTACGACAATACCCGAAGAGCCCCAACCTGACTAAGGTTCATTAGTTTTCATTGGTCGGCTATGAAAAGCCCTGACATCAGCTACTTCAAAGCATTACCACCCATTATTCCTCTTTGGATGATAGAGGTCGAGTTAGTTATTTCTTGGTTCTGCTTAGCGGCGAACTGGGGAGGAGGCAGCTGAGGGAGTTGGAATAATACTCCATCACTAGGTTTTCCGAATAGGCTATAACACTTGGCAGCTTTTTATTTTCCTTTGTCCCTTATAGCCATTTTTGAAGTCGAGCCTCTCTGCTTGACAATTTGCCTTTTGCCCCTACCATTGGGGCTGCTGGGAACAAGCTCCTTTCGGCAAACAGACTAGGTTTCTGATGCCTATTCAATTTATGGTGGTGGAGGAACTGACATTGATCCTATTGAACCTGCTTATTCTACAGGAGGTCCTTTTCGTCCAGCAGCAGTAGCTTAGTAGTGCTTCTCATTTCTTAGTACTCTGGCTTAGGCTTCAGTTCGACTTTGGGTTATTACTTCTTGTTGATCTAAATGCACAAACAAAACAAGCAAACATTAAAGTTGAGCAGAAAGATGAGCGGTCACAATTAAAATGGTTGACAAGAGTCTCTACCTAGTCAATCATCCGCAAGCAAATTGAGTTGGGCTAGTGATAAGCTAGCCAATACTAGATAGTTTTCTTCAATCAGAACTGAGGCCTCCATATGCCTAAATCCGACTAAATCCCTAATGAACATGTTAGGCTAATTAGGTGTTTGGTTCCCAGGTATCTCCATATGCCCCCTCTATTAATACCTTAGAATGGCAAGAGCCCCTAGCCCCTGAACATTGAAAAAGTGTTTTTTCCACTCTTGGCCATAAGAAGAGGCAGGAGATACTAAAAGTTTTCGACGGGGTTGAGCAATTAAGTAGTAGAAACTAGACTTTTTGGTACTACCCGACTTCTGTAACATGGGTAAATGAAATAAATTTGAAAAGTTGGCAAAGGAGATGGGTTGATTATACAAGTGCATTAGCACGACAAAGCTATACAATGTAGCGAAACAATTGGGAAGCAATTAGGTTATGCAAATTTCCAGACTTAGTAAGAGGTCGACTATCGCTTGTGTGAGTGGAAACCTAATGCTATATCTTAACCTTTCCTCAAATATTGTTATACACCCTTGGGGAGGTTGATGTATTCTATCTTGAGCTCCTAGCATTAATAGTTCATACTCCTGGAGATTTGGTACATTTTCCTAATTCGTATCAAGTTGGTGGGGGTCACTTTGGAGGCTATTTCTGTATAATGGTCTCGGGTAAACAGTTAACCCCAAGTTGCAGGAACATCACTCGGGCTAGCATCACCCTTAGAAATGGCCCTCACATCGCTTGAGCTATTGGAACTGCTCGAACTCAAGCTATCACTTGGTGATCTATTTGGCTCACTCTCATGAGATGTTTTAGAAGCACTTTCGCCCCTAGTCTATTCCTTATAGGCCACACTCTTGGACCTAGTATCCTCACTATTGGAACTGGTAGACATTTTCTCAAAAATGAAAAGGGAGAAAAGAACAAATGGGCAGAGTGACTTACAGTAGATATCTTGCAAACTCTAAGCGCACAAAAGTTGGAGAGTTTCAAAAGGTAGGGATTGGACCAGATATAGATTCAGCAAAAGTGCAAATGAAGTCAGATATCCCCATTATTAATAGGTGTTTGTGCATGGGAACCTAAGTGTCAGTTATAATTACACCCTATCTCCGAACGTTTCGTATTCTGTAAAGTAACTGACACATTAAATACAGTGAAATTACCGCAAATCCTGGTCTAGAATTTGAAAACTCTGGTCGATTTGGCAAAACCTTGTTGAATGTGGATAACCATTGTAACTGCCTATGTACTCCTTGCTCTTGTTTGTCGGCAAGCTCGATCAGGACTGCGAGTTGGGGGGACTCATGATATGGGATAACCTAATAAGCCCATTTAGCCCAAAAGGCCCAACATTAGTTTTGGGCTAAGTTATTCAACAATAATTATTTGGTTGAGTATACTATTATCGACCGCACTCAATAGAAAGCTATATCTATTAGGACATATTCTACCATATTCATAATCGACTAGCCAGGTCTGTTCGACTGCTATCGACCTCATGGCTCACTCTGACGCTGACTCAGTTCCACACCGCATTTATTATTCTGACAAGCAGTATGCCTCTGCATTAATGGTGCGTGACAGCTGGTATAGTTGTTATCACCAACTCTGCCACTAACCCGACCACTGCCTTTGACAAGGAGGCACCTACCAGATGTATGGTTCACCCTAGAAAATAAGAGATGGAGCCACTTGGAACAGTACCAAAATTTGGAATGACCATCAATCCCCTGGTAAGGATTAAAGTTCAATGCATCTGATAGGGGTACCTTCGACAAATCACACACCAGAAGAAGGCTATAAATATAACCAACCATACTCTAGGTAATGTCAAATACACTATAAGTTCTCAATAGTTTGTTTAATTATTATATTCCGATCAGAACTAACTTGAGCGTTGGAGTGCCCTAGCTAGGGGCACCTCAGCTAGTTTAACGTGTGTTGATGTTGCAAATCTCAGACCTCAAGAAAAATATCAATTGAATTACTTAATCTCTTTGATTGGATTTACCCCAAATAGTACCCTTTCACTAAAATGATTTTCAGCCTCATCATACATAAATATATATAAGTTTATGATAATAATATGTGTATATTTAAAAAATATATAAATATATATAACTATTAAATGTTTTTTATATTATATTCATACATATAATTGAACATTTATAAGTGTATATATAGATACAAAAAATAATAATAATAATAATATTATATTTATAGAAAGAAAATGAGAATTAATTAATACATACATGTCAATAACATATATATTATATATACATATATACATATATTATGAGTAAATACATACTAATATATAATATTATATATTTGATATGTATTTGTTAGTATATATATGTATTACTATATATATGTGTGTATGTGCTGTGTGCATATTTATTACTATACATATTAATAGGTACATATTATTTTTAATGTGTTTATAATATATCATGATAAATATGTCTAAAATTTAGAAGTAATAATAATAAATAATAAATACTGTAATTTATTATATTGAAGAAAAAATTACACAAATCCTAATCTTATTCTCATCTTAATTTTTGTTATTTATAAGTTATGATGACAACTTGTTCAACATAAGCCCTTATGCTTTGATGACAAAATTTGCTCATTGTAAGTTATGATCATGAGGGCAATTTATCCAGTACAAGTTATGATAATAGAAGATAGTTTATTCATTACAAATCGTTATAACTTGATACAACTTGACTACAAGTTATGAGAATAACTTGTTCGACAAGCCCTAATGGATGGATGACAACTAGTTGATTTGAGAATTGTATAGAAGAACTCATTGATTATAAACAAATATTTCTAATGCAAAATAAAATAGCACCAATAAAATTAAATTCACTTAGAAAATTACTTTAATCTTTTGCATCTAGAAAAATTATAAGATGGTACTTCTAAATTACATTATGGCTTAAATATGTGAAAGACCACATTCTCTAGGCTCAACTACCTTAAATTCCTATTATCTTGCCCACTACTTATCATCGTCTTATCAAAGGCCAATCTTGTTGACATGTGTGTGTTGACTTCTCGTCACTTTCGATAATTCTATTCCTTAGCTTGGAACTTTGCTCTACTAATTGGTCTTGGCAACAGGGCATAGCTTGAACTCTTCTCCACGCCTGGCTCTAGTGGCGGATCATCTCTGAAACTTAGCCTTTCTTCCATGCCTGATTCCAATTACACTAGTCAGTTCCAATCTCGTATGCTAGAGGGTAGAGGTTCCACTAAATTATCTCGATTATAGGTCAGCTCGTGTGGATAAATTGGGAAGGCATCATCACTCTTCCCCTTTTTAGTCTAAAAAGTATTTTTGGATTTCTCAATGTGAGATGGCTTGTAATCAAGCTAATGAGCTATTTATACAATAAAATAGATCTACAGTTTCTAATAATTGGGATGGATAGCTGTATTGCTGATAATTTCAACTTGATGCTTGAAAGAAAGTATAGCTCTTCTAATTTTCTTGCAATGTAGGTAGGTGTTAAGAGCTATTGTGTAGAAGTCCAATGCGCAAGTGAAGGGTCAAGATATTTGTGCCAGTTTCCTATACTCTTGTCCTTGAATTCAGTTATTTGAATAGACATAATAGCATCTGCAATAAATGTGGCTGCTTTCACCCTTCCCTAGGCAATGATGACGCTTTCAAAGTTCCATTCCATCTTACTTATTCAATTGCTTATCCTAATGCCCCTTGTATGGCCATGATTGCATCTTAATCTTTCTTCCTTTTCCTATATAAATCCCCCTTCATTTCAAAAAGTTTCTCTCATATCATTCTTCTTGTTTCTTACTTTTCTCTTTAGCGACTCTTCTTCTTTCATAGGGCTTCTTATCTTTCTAGATTCGTGGCTAAAACCAAGTTCTCCCAAATTCCCATTTTTACTTAAGTGTTTATAGTTTTTCTTTTTTATTATTTCATCCCTTTTCTGTCTATGCATTTTTTACTTTCTGCAACCCACTATTTTTATAATAGTGAAACAATTTTCGATACTTCGACCATCCCATAGTATGAGAGTTCATGCCCTAGAGTAGCCATTTTTTGAGAGATTTTGATTTGATTTTAAGTTTCCCTTCTGGGGTTTTGAGCAAAATTGAGATGGGAATAGCTAAGTCTAGTGCAAATTTAGCTCCTAATGAAATTTATCTTTCTCGAATGACCCATAATGAAGGTATTAAGCTTCATGAGAAAATAGGTGCTCTTCTAAAATACCAAATAGTAATACCCCATTTTTTCGATCATCATCACTTACCTCCAATAGGATTTCTGTGTTTCTATCTGAGCAGTTATGTAGTGGGTTGCATTTCCCCATACTGGAATTATTAGTCCTAATCTCCAGGGGTTTGGGCATTCCTCTTAACCAATTCATTCTTAATTTGTTCAGATTGATGATAGGATTTCTTATACATTGTTGATATCTCGAAATAGAGCCCACAACCATTCTAGTTCATTCTCTCTTCTTTCCTAAGGCTCAAGGCAGAGGCGTTTTCTATATAACCTCCCAAGAGAATGTGAGATTCCTTTCTAAATACCCCACCTCAGTAAAGTAGTAGAAAGAGAAATATTTTTGCATATCATCCCCTGATCCTTGGGGTTTCCCTACCACTTAGATAGATGAATCACCTAACTCTGGCTCTTCTCACCATCACTACCTACCTTTAGGTTGGCAATCCCTTCTAGATAGGCTAAAAATGTGCAATTGTAGTTGTCTTATTTGGAAAAAAAAAGGATTCCTATATCACTTTACAATCAGTCCTAAAGCTGAAGAGCTCTTAAAACCATTTGTTTTTTTTTTCTTTTTTCAAACTATTTTATTTCATTTTTAAGATACTAAATAGTACTAACTTTGCTCTCACTAGATCAAATGTCAATGATAGCATTTCTTTTAGCTATAGAAATTGAGCAACAACTAGGTTGCACTAAGAATAATCGACCTACTAAGCAAAGCAGTAAAGCCAATTCTTCTTTTAAGTGTCCATCTCATTTATCCCATAATGCTCTCTTTCCTAAATGAGCCGCACCATCAACTCCTGAGGTGATATCGGTACTAGTCAAATCGGAGCAGGTCTTGGAAAAACTGAGTTCCTTACAACTTAGAAGGAGTTATCCTGTCACTTACTTGATGGCAGGCAACTCGATTATATCATATACTTTCTTCTTTTTAGGAAGGGATTCTATAAGGGGTTTGGTGGGAAATTTTGATCGCCAAAAAGTAGAGAGATGCCCTTCGAGGATCTTCGAGCTCTTCACAACTTTCATATCTCAAGTAATGAATTTTATTCATGAACTCTTTATTTTGTTTTGTTATTTGTCTTCTTCACTATCTATTTCCTTTATAGGCTAGTATCACAGTCGAAGGGCTCTTTGCTTAGTGGGAAGGTAAGCAGAGAGTTGATGGAGAAGTTCTAAGAGTTGAAAGAGCTGCTGAGAACTTTGCAAGAAAAGTGTGTGAAACGGCGGTAACTCTCTCTAAAGCAGAGGTGAAAGTGGCTGTGCTAGTGGAGTTTCACAAGGAATATTTGGAAAAGACTAGAGAGCAGAGCTATACAGAAAGTTGAGATTTATTTTTGAAGTTTTTTATGCTACTGAGGAAGGCAGATAATATTTAGAAGCTTGTTGGTAATCTCGTCTGCTAGAGTACAGAAAGAACTAGAAGTACAATAAGGACTTAGCCCAGAAAGCTTTGAAAAATATTACAATTATAGCATAGATGTGTATATTGATCAACTAGAGGTACAAGGCATTACTGAGATAGGTAGCACTCAAGCCATGGTAGATAAGATGTTTGGCCTTTAAAGCCTTCTTGATTTAGATGATGAACAAGAAATGGATCGTGAAGAAGATGAGCCAACCATTCCTCCCGAAGGGACCTAGCAAGAGCAAATTGAGTCCTTTAATGCTATAGCAGTAGTGGCTCTTTCTAACTGAGCTGGTGATTCCTCATCTTGATTTAGTCGTGTTATCTTTGCTTAGTTCTTTGCTCGAGTTGTGGGCTTCTTTTTTGTTTATGTATCAAATATGCTAAGCTTGCTTGGGCATAGAATGAACTTGTTTCATCCATATTTTTTACAAAGATCAAATGAATTTTTTGTAATATTAAGCTCATTTATGCCAATGTTTATGATACCTATTTTGCAAATTTCTTCAAATTTCTAATGTTTGAAATCACTAACTAAATCTAAGCTTTCCATACTAATAGTGCTTGCTAAAATGTTTCACTCAAAAGCTTAACAATGTGGTGATGATCCATTTCAAACTTATCAATGTCTTTTTTACTGAGCTCATTGGAGCTTTCAAACTCATTGAAGTTTCTTCTTGATGAGCTCATTGAAGCTTTTCTAAGATGAAGAAGAGCTTAATCGAGAATGGAAAATATATATCTATTAATTAAAGATAAAAATGCAACATGATCATAAGAAACTAAGCCCGTGAAAGGGCATCCATAAGCAACAATAAAAAGAGAAGTTAAATGACATCGAAAAAAGAAGTAAAAAGAACATTTACATGCAGAAATACCTTAAGTTTTGAATGTTCTAGGGTTGAGCTAACTTATTTCGTTCAATTATCTCAAGCTTGTAGACTCTTCTAGATATTACTTTGATGACTTTGTAAGGCCTTTCCCAATTTGGATAAGGTTTTTCCATGTTTCCACAAGCACTATTTTTCCGCAACACCAAGTCTCCCATCTGCAGCGGTTTAAGTTTAACCCTTTTGTTAAACTCCATTTGCACTTTTTGCTTGTACTTAGCTATCCGAAGGTAAGCATCATCTTTTTTCTCCTTGATCAAGTCTAAATAGTTTTTGATTAGTTCATTATTTCCCTCCTTATTGTAAGACACGACTTGACAGGACTCAATACCAATTTCTGCTGAGATCGTAGCATTCATTCCATATACCATGCTAAAAGATGATTCCCTTCTGGGACTTCGCGAGGTAGTTCGGTAAGATAATTACAAGCTAGGTAAATTTTCTACCTAATTATTACCTCTAACACGATCCAACCTTGCCTTCAAACTCTACACTAAAGTATGAGTTATAACTTCAGCTTGTCCATTTGTTTGTGGATAGGCTATCGGGCTGAATCTTTGAGATATCTTCATTTCCTCACACCAAGCTCTTATCTTGTTTCCCTAAAATTACCTCTCATTGTTTGAGATAAGCTCGTGAGGAATTCCATACTGACATATTATATTTTTCCATAAGAACATTAGGACTTCTCTTTCACTAATCCTAGCAAGCATTTTTGCTTCTACCCTTTTGTTGAAATAGTTTATGGCTATCAATAGAAATTTCTTTACCCTACTGCACTTAGGAATGGCCCAACAATGTCTATCCCCCACTTTGCAAATTAGCATGGAGAGCTCATGGTATGTAGAGGCTCGATAGGTACATGACTAACTTGGGCATTCTTTTGATATTTTTTGCACTTTCGTACCAATACTTCAACATCAGCTCTTATAGTAGGCCAAAATACCCCGCTTTAACAACCTTACTTGCTAATGTAATTCCTTGGATATGATTTTTGCAACATCCTCATATATTTCCCTAAGGATATACGCATCTTTCTGCAGTGACATATATTGTAATAATGATTGAGAGAAAGCCCTTTTATAGAGCAATCTATCTAGGAAGGTAAACTGAGATGCCTGATTCTGAGTTTATGATTGGGATCCATGGTCTCCCCTTTAAGATATTGGAAAATAAGTGTTCTCTAGTCTATTCCCTTATCTATAGTAAAGATATTAGCCTATACTCCTTTCTTATTTGACTTTTAAATTATCATAGAGCAGGTTCTAGATTTCTTTAAAGAGTCGGAGATCTTTGCCAAGAAGTTAGCTTAGGTGTTTTCCTCTGTAGGAACCTAAACTATTCACAAGTTGTTTAGCTGATCTTTCAATCGCTCTACCTGTTGGAGATAATGCTTCATGTACTACTCTTTTACTTTGTATTGTCCTGTTATCTGATTTGCAACTAGCTAAGAATCAGTATATACTTGTACTCATCTAGCTTCTCTTCTGATGGTCATTTTGATACCCACAATCAAAGCTATGTGTTCAGCTTCATTATTGGAAGCATTAAATCAGAACATGACTGCGTACTCCAACTTATCTTTTTTTATGCTTATCAAGATAATTCTTACTCCACTGCTATTTAGGCTTGAAGAACTATCCACATACACTAACCATATCTTTGCCTCATCTTGTGGTAGGACAGCATCCACGATGAAGTTTGCCAAAGCTTGTGCCTTGATAGCTCTCATAGGTACATATTGGATGTCGTTCTGTCCCAATTCTATTGGCCACTTCATCAACCTTTCTATTACATTTGTCATCCCAGAGTTTGCTTAAGTAGTTGGCTAATTCTGACAACAATTGTATGCGGCATGAAATAGGGTCACAATCTTCTAACGGTGACCACCATTACCAAAGCTAGCTTTTCTATTCTGGGATATTGCAGCTCAATTGCATATAACAACTTGTTGACATAGTAGATAGGAGTTTGGCTAGATCTTTCTTCTTTCACTAAAAGTAAACTTATGGCTTGTTCAGAAATTGCCAAATATAGAAAAAGAGTCTCACCAGGTAAAGATTTGGTTAATAATGGTAGCTCGACTAGGTAAGCTTTGAGCTCTTCAAAAGCTTTATGCATTTCTCTCCTTATTTAAAGTTTTTAGCTTTCCTAATATTCCCAAGAAAGGCAGGCTCTTATTTATTGCTTGAGATACAAACCTACTCAGGGCTGTAATGGGCCTAGTGAGTTTTTGGACTTCTTTAAGATTTTGAGGAGCTTGCATGTCTAAGACAACTTATAATTTTTTTAGGTTAGCCTTTGTACCTCTTTCCATCACGAGGTATCCCAATAACTTTTCTCCTATTACTCTAAAAGCACATTTATTAGGGTTAAGTTTCATACTGTATATCCTCAAAATTTTAAGAGTCTCCCTTACATCTTCTTCATGGTTAACTCAGCAAGCACTTTTCACAGCATAGCATCTACATCAGCTTCCACATTTCTCTCAATCTAATTCCTGAACATCCGGTCTACCAATTACTGATAAATGGCACCTGTGTTTTCTAGTTCAAAAGGCATGACTACATAACAACAAGTACCTTTGGTTATGATGAAACTTACTCTCTTGCAATCCTCTAAGTGAAGAAAGATCTGGTCATATCCTTATGAGGCATCCATCATACTAAGCAGCTCACCGCTTGATGCGGAATCCACTAATTGGTTAATCTGCGGCATTGGGTAGTGATTTTTGGGACTACATCAGTTTAAATCCCTAAAATCTATACATATTCTTCACTTATTAGTATGTTTAGGGACTAACACCATATTAGATATCTATTCTAGGAATTAGATCTCCACCATGTGCCCCTACATCTAGTAGCTCTTTGATTTCCTTCTGTATGATAAGATCCTTTTCTGGCCTAATGTTCCTTTTTCTCTACTTTACTAGCTTTGCAAGAGTATCTATGTTGAGCTTATGTACCACTATACTTGGATCAATTCCAGTTAAGTCCTTTGTCAAAAAGGTGAATACATTCACATCATCCCTCAACACTTGAGTAAGTAGAGTTACTTGCTTTTTATCAAGATGTGCTCCCAACTGTATAATCTTCCTCGAGTTTTCTGGCACCAACTCTATGGTCATGAGTTCCCCAACATGCTTAAGATGATCATGCAACTCAGTTACCCTGAGTACACTAGAATCTTCGTGCCTTTTCTGGCGAACTGCTTTCTTTAACTTTTGGTATTATTTCCTTCCTATTTCTATGTAGCACCTTTTTGACGTGCATTGATCTCCCACCACTTTTTCCACCAAATTGCCAACCACATACTTGACCTTCATATGATAGGGTGAGGCTACTACTTGGAAGAGTTGTAACATAGGTTCGCCAAATATTACATTATAATTAGAGGGACCATTGACAATTAGGAAGTTTACCATATAGGTTTTGGATATATCCTAGGGCTTAGAGAGATAGGTAAGGTGATATGTCTTGAAGGTCGCACCGTCTCCCCAGTAAACTAAATAGTATTATTTCCACTAGCTCTGAGAAAGGATTGCCTAGCTCTATTTGCTGAAAGGCAGTTGAGAACAAGATATCGACCGAGTTACCACCATCCACAAAAATTCATGCTACCTCATAATTAGCTGTGGAAGTTGTGATATCTAAAGCATCTTAGTGTGGAAATTAAACTATTTTTAGGTCTTTTGGCCCAAATTAAATCATAGGCATATGCTCTTCTATATCGACCACTACTACCTCTCTATTTTTTTGATGAATTAGAGCCCAAGATTGAGCCCTCTGAGCTTGGTGAATATCTCATCCTATAGGATCTCTTGAGATCATATGGATTATTCCTTTGATCGAAAGATATTTTTTGTTCTCCCTTTCTCCCTTGCCTATCTCCTTCACTTTATTCTTTATGCTGAGCCTTACTGGGTTGGCAAACTTTAACGTTCATAGGGGCTTGCAAGAAATCCTCTGGGTATTTGCCTCTTACCAACTCTTTTCGCTCATTTATTAAATGTTTGCATTTCTCTATCACATGTTCATATTCGTTATGAAACCTATAGTATTTATCTGACTTGAGTCGTCTAGGTACCTCCTTATAAGAATGTGGCCACCTTAACAGATTTCTATGCTTAATGGCTTCTATCACTTGCAATCTCGACAACTTTAGGGGTATGTAGTAATTAAATTTGGGAGTAAACTGGCTTGGCCTTAGCTATAATATATTTGCTAGTTGAGGTTGCAGTGCATTGGCTGACAAAGCTTTTTCATCTTGCTTGGGTCATTTCATTATATTGCCATCCTTTCTTTTATCCATATTTTTTTCTCCTAACTCTTTCTCCTTAGCATCAAGCACCTCTTCTTTGTGAATGTACTTTTCTACTCGACATAACAGTTCATCATAGGTATCAGTTGGCCTCATACTCAAAGATCTAAAAAATGAACTAGGCCTGAGTGCCTACGTAAAAGCACTAGCTAGCATCTTTGGCATGGCAAAGGGGGCTTCTAAAGTAGATGTAGTGAATTTCTTAGCAAATCCTCTTAGCGTCTCATTTTTTCCTTATTAGAAGAAAAGCAAGCTTTGGACACTTCGTCAATATTGCTTATTACTAGTGAATTGATGCAAAAATTTGTGATAAAAATCCTCAAAGGTGTGTGTGGAGTGAAGAGGCAACTGCCCAAACCATCTCTTAGCTACTTGTTCGAGAGTAGTTAAAAATGTTTGTCATTTTGCTCCATCTAAAAATTGATACAATAAGGCTAAGTTCTCAAATTAACATAGGTGATCAATGGGATTAGAACCTTCAATGCATTTTTACATGGAAAAGGACTTATGATAGTCTGGGAAGTGATCAAGCAAAATTGAATCCCCAAGTGGTGATGCCTTCACACTTTCTTTAATCTTCCTTAATTAGTTTTTTTTCATCTCTCTCAATTCCCTTTGCATATCCTCTATTTATGTGGCAACATCGACTGGCACTTGTCTTCTCTCTCATCTAACAGGGTGTATAAACAGTTGACCCTCAACTACCATTTCTTTTTTTACTGCCATTCTGCCAAGACTTTTAACTTCACCCTTCTTAGGCAAACCATGTGTTGCTAGCTCCTTCTCTGGCTTGTCTGGAGGAGGTATGGCAGGTGCTATAGTAGGCTCCCATCCTCTAAAAAGTCTTATACTTGATTGAGGGGGAAATAGGGATCCCACCACTAAAGTACCCTGCATTACCATCCCTAAAATTGGCATCATGATAGGAGAACATATAGCTTGACTTCTTCTTAAGGGTGGTGGAATGAATAGGATCTATGCATCTTCAACTTGCCGAAATATTGGTATAGGTGGGGCTTCTACTGCAGATTCATGTATAGTAGCCACCGGTGGCATTGGGAAAGATGTTGGTATAGAAATAGGGAACTGTAAGCTTGATGGCATCATTCTTTGTATAAATGGCATGGCTAACAAAAAAAGGTGGTATGACAGGGAACATATCTTGCCACATTCTTGGCTTCTGTATAGCCATGAAGGGATTAACTGCAAAGCATAAGAAATCCACTATTCAGGCATCAAGCACCCCATGCTAGGGGTATGATAGGGAATCCTTTTCCCTCTAGGAGTACTGCCCCCCTTGGTAGGCTTGATAATCCTCCAGTTTGGGAAGCTTTTGCTTGCTTAACCTGTGGTGCACTTACCATCTCACCATCTGTATTTTTTTTGGACTCATTTATCTTCTCAAGCTTTAACCCAAAAGCTCCCACATATGGCGCCAATTGAAGCAAAATAAAATAGCACCAATAAAAATAAATTCACTCAGAAAATTACTTTAATATTTTGTATCTAGAAAAATAATCCGATGGTGCTTCTAAATTACATTATGGCTTAAATATGTGAAAAACTCAACTCTATGAGCTCGACTACCCTATATTTCTATTATCTAGCTCACTACTTATCATTATCTTATCAAAGGCCAGTCTTGTTGACACGTGTGTGTTGACTTCTCATCACTTTCAATAATGTTGGACCCTCATTTATATATCCTTAGCTTGGAACTTTGCTTTACTAGCTAGTCTTAGCAATAGGATATAGCTTGGATTCTTCTCCTTGCTTGGCTCTAGTAGTGGATCATACCTGCAACTTGGCCTCTCTTCCACACCTGATTCCAATTGTACTACCTTAGTTCCAATCTTGTATGCTTGAGGGTAGAGGTTCCACTAAATCATCTTGATTACAGGCTAGCTTGTATGGACAAATTGGGAAGGCATCAATTTCATACATGAGTCCATTGATTATGGCGAGGTGTTTTTTGCTTATTGTTTATGAGCATATCTCATATATCAGCTCATTGATTAAGAATACATTTCTTTTAGGGACTTACTAGTTATGAGTGGATAATTCTTATTTGAACTAATTATATGAGAAGATTTCATACCCAAGCTCATTAATTATGAGCAAATATTTTCTGTTACCAGTTGAAATTCAAGAAAAGTTAATTGATTATGAATGTACTTCATATATGAGTCTATGGATTATAAGAGAAAATTCCATCTAAGCTCATTGATTATGGACAAATATTTATTTTTTTCATGAGCTCGTCTTTGGAAAGCATTCAAGGTAAGTTTTCATTATGAAAAGATTTCTTATATGAACGTATTGACAATGAGAAGATATTTCCTACACGAGCTTAATGATGGTGATTATTTTCTATTTAAGTTCATTGATTATGAACAAAAGTTTTCTATCTAAACTCATTAATTGTGAGGAAATGCATGTCTCCTACCAAGCTCATTGAATATGAGGTGGATTTGACGAGCTCATTAATTAAGAGCTGAAATTATCATTCTGAGCTCATTGATTACGGGATGATGTTTCTATTATGAGTTTGTTTGGTTTTGAGTTCTTTAATATTTAAGTCAAGTTGATTTATGAGTCTTTGAATATAATTGATTATACATTCAACCGAGTTGAACTATTGATCGACCATTCGATATCATTAATTATGAGTTCAACAAAACATGGCTCTTTGATTATCAAAATCTCACTCAAAGAAGATTATACTTTGGCTACCACGAGAAATAATATAGTGTACAACATCATGAGTTGAATTGTAGGACGAAGGAATTACTGCTGAGCTGTTAAAAAATATTGAAGTCTAAAAATAAGTTTAAATATGTTCATCCAACAGATATACACTAAATGATGCGCACATTTGGCGACGAACAACTTGGAATGATGCTTATTGAGCTCGGGTTCTGTGTTGGATTTGTGGTTACTAAGTCGGATACAGTTTGGAGGATGATTAGATCATGATTGATGGAACATGGGAAGAATAGCTAATAACCGCACATGTCGCTTTTTCTTTTATGTTTACCTATTTTTCCATGTCTTGCCCATTTCATACTTTTGTTGGCCATTAATGTGAATGAGCTCCAAGTAACAATCTTTCATAATATTTTGTTTGCTTGCATGTATATGACGGTTAGAATATCCTGAATCTTAATTCATTTCCTATTTGGTTGCTTATTAACTTATATTATGAATTCAAAATTTTATCTTATCTTTATAGTTAATCCATACTAATCTTATTTTCGATCCAAAATCAACACTTTACACCAAAAAGTCAAACCATTTTGAATCATAGTCCATTTTGATAGGTATGGCTATGAAGCCTCCCACTCATCACGGAATTTATAATTGAACATAGCCATAGCCTTTTTCTATTTGGGGGTAACTTCATCTTTCTGTTAACAGAATATTGATAGATTGTGATTGAAATATATGTATATATATATATATATATATTTAGTCTTTTACATTTGGAGACAATATTGTCTTTCTACCAACTAATTCTAAACTCTTTTACTTTAGGGGTTACGAATTGGACAATTTATATGTAAGGGTGTTTATTCAGTAAAAATCGAATTGAAACTTTGGGATGCCAAAATGCTGAACTGAATACCGAACTGAACTATCTAATTTGATTCGGTTAAAATCGAATTTTTTTTTTCTATTTGCTTCTGTTGGATTTCCAATATTAATATTAAAAATTAAAATTTTCAATTTTTTGATTTCCAACAGAAGAAAATAGATAAAAAATTGATTTTAACCGAATCAAATCAGATAGTAATATACATTAATATATATATATATATTAATGTGTATATATATAAATTAATATATATTATATTAATATATTAATATATATTAATAATATATATTGTTAAGTAATATATATTAATATATAATAGTATTAATGTATATTATATTGATTACATAAATTAATATTAATATATAGTTAATTAACAATTTAGTAATTAGGTTTGGTTCAGTTAACCAGTACAAAAAACCGAAATCGAACCGAATACTAATTTTTTAAAAAAATAACCGAATATCAAACCAAAATTTTCGATTTGGTATTTGGTACAAATCGAAATTTTGGTTTCTCTTTAGTTCGGTCAGTTTACCAAACTGTAAACACCCCTATTTGTATGTGATATATAATTCAAAATTAACCTTCATAAAATACATGATCCTTTGTTAATTAATCTTGAGTTGTTAATATGCCAATCAAAACAATCACTTAGTTAAGATTATAAATTTATCCCATCCAATTTTTACAAGCAAATTAGTCCTCGTATGAAATCTCACTTGTTACAAAGAATAATAAAAGATGGATATAAGATGAGATTCAACCTAAACTATCCATTATTCCGCATGACCAAATTCAAATGGATTATTAAATTGATTAATTAATAATGTGATGAAACAACTAAACACAATGAAAACTAGATATAGATAGCAGTATGACAAATTGAGAACAAATGATGCAAGTTTTTAATATTTAACTGAGTCATGCCAAGATTCCTTCGATGCAATCTTAGAAGAATAATAAAAATAGATAAAAATTATTGTCATTTATAAGTACAAATTGAATTATTATAATGATTACCTGTGTATTTGTAGTGAATCAACTGAATTTAATTTTTCCCTTTTTAAGAAAAAAATCCTATATTTTTTTAAAAATAGTACTAAGCTATAACTAAGATATTATAATAAACATAATTATTAAGACAAGACAATCAATAATTTAAATAAAAAGTTAAAAAATGTTCTAACATAACTAAACACAGGGAAATTGTTGGTCATGATATATAATTTGATGTGCATGTATTAGGAATGAGAATAGGCCAAACTACTCATCAGGAGGCTTGTGGCCTTATCTATATAACCTAATTTGGCTTAACTTATTTAACAAAAAATTTAGATTAAGACTTAAAAAGAAGCCTTTGTAACTAAATAAGCTAAATTTAAGCTTTTCTAAAAAACTTGCAACGCCGAAAAGGCTAGCCCACTTATCCTTTTTTCACATAAAAAGTATAATAATATTGATATAATATTAAATAGCTAACTGTATTTGATTTTTTTAATTAGTCCTTGATGGAATTTGTTATGTTGTATAGTGTTGCTTTTTATTGAATGACATTGACGAGGGTGAAAGTAGTATTTAATGGATTGGGCTGAAATTTTGGACAAATCAACCTGTCTGGTCGAGTGGCCCAACTCCAAAGAAACTTGGGTTGAGATTTGCAATCACAAGCAAATGTTAAGTTAGTTGAGATGCCCTCGACTATGGCACTCCAACGCTTAAGTTAGTATGAGAAAAACTAGACAAGATGAGCAGCAGAGTGTGGGCTTTTAGTGAAGAATGACATCCTTGTGAGAGGCTAGTAATGGGGTATTTATAGCTTTCTCTAAGTGAGTGATATATCCAATATGCCCTCAACATATATAGAGGGTTTTTGTCTTTACATGAAGAGCTTTAGGTCATCTCTTATTGCTATACTATTTTAGGTGGCTTCATCTCCAATTTTTAGGGGTAGAATAGTACACTGGTGGTGCATCTCCTATTAGGGATGGTAGTAGAGGCGGCACTAAGGTAGCACGCACCATTAATGTGGAGGCATGCCACTTGTCAAAACATTAAATACTGCAGTAAAGGGATCCTTTAGTGAGTTAACCTTACTGGTTGACAAGAGAATTGATTTCAGAGCAAGCCCTGGCTATACCAGAGGACAGGTGGTCCACTGTGCTTAGCTCTTGTCGAGACCATCGACCAATTGGGTTTGACCTTTGTCCATCGCGCCTTGATTTGGCTAGACCAGCGCTGCATAGTGAGAGGTTGACTAAGTCGACGACAGAACTGGGCTTGGAAGATGAAATGGGCCTAGCTAAATACTTCCAGGGTCAATATCATTGGGCTGGATCTATTGGGCCATCTTATATTAGATACAATTTTATACTTAAATTTGAACTTTCATAATTATACATTTGTTATTTATTATTTTAATTATTACTTATCAAGGTTTATTACAAGTTTGAGTATATTAAAAATTTAGATTTATGTAATGTTTAAACTTAATGAAAATCTTTGTAGAAAATAGGCTTTTAGGTAGGCTTTTAGGCTAGGCTATGATTTTAAAATTTATTAAAAGGGCTAGGTCTAACCTTAAAAAAAAGCCTATCATAGATAATAAGTTATGCTCAGGCTTGTTACTTGTATAACAAGCCTGGCATATTTAAGTTAAAGTCTAGCCTAACCTAGCCTCTTTCTATGCCTAGCATGTCTAGGAACCTTTTGGCATGTTTGAATGTGTTTTTGGGTATTTTGGAAGTATAATTTGGGAGTGGAATTGAAGAATGTGTTGACAATGAAACTATATTTGGTATTATTTAGAAGAAAAGGTAAACTCTACTATAGAAGTTTTTTAATATAAGTTTTTGTCTTATATCAAATCCTCTCTTGATGTGTTCCTCAAAAAGTTCAATTTATGCGGATTCTTCCCCAACTAACAAAGAGATCTTGTCGAAATAATTGCCACATATGAAATTGAGCAAAATTATGCAAAAAAATAGCTTACTTGTTTCCCGAAATGAGATGAGAAACATGTTCAATATATTATTTGATTGAATAATTGACCCAACCCTTTTTTGTTTGAAGAATTCCTCCCCAAATAAGGAATCTAGTGTTTCACTAATATTTTGAATAGCGTCACGTCAAGTTTTTATATTATTATTTGCTATTTATAAAGTGATATAATAATTAACACTTATATATTTATATTAAAATAATGAGTGAAAGATATAAACATACATATTTTTTTATTTATATAATGGTTTGAGTTGATTAGATGTTTTTAATAATATTTTGAAAGAAAATAATTGAATTTTGAAAGAAATAATTTAATTGTGTTTTAAATATATTTTCGGAGGATGAAAACATTCTCCAGAACACGTCCAAATATGGAGAACGAATTTCTTGTTTTTTGTTTGATGGTTAGGAAATCTTGGCGAATTATTATGAGAGAAACTTCCTAACAAAAGCTTAGACAAAGACGTTAAACAAAGTTTGCATCTACCATAGGCTGACAACAGCGTTTTTAATGAAGCTTATTCATGTATTTATGGTCCGTAAAATTGGCAATGACGCTCTCCCAAATGATTATTTGACGCCTCAATATTTATCGATTGGTAGATTTTCATTAAGAAATGGGTATTAAATGGATACAGATTTCCTCCCGTCATTTATTTTCTTATGCTTTGATATAGAATTATTAGTTATATATACTTAATTAATTATTTTTGGTATTAAACATAGAATTAATTTACCTGAAAGAAGGTATTTGTGCGTGTTTTATTTTCTTTTCTTCCAATTGTTTTCTTAGGTGTAGTGGTTGGTCAATCTTCTTGAAACCTGACGTTGTATGTTACGATTTACGAACATGGGCTGCCCGGAAGAGGTTGGCAAGAGAGAACGTCAATTATACTCCTGGCAAATCTACCTTTTTTCCTTTTCTCTTTTTTCTCCTTTTTTGGAATTGTGTATTTGAAAGTAAAAATCTCTAATTAACAATAACAACAAATAATTGAGCTCTCATTTAATTATTATTAAAGTAATTATAGTGGTGATGAGGTTGAAAGTCGTATTTAGGAAATAAGATAGTGTTTGGGCTGATTCGACTAGGAAGGTCGAACGATCTAACAGTAATATTCTTCGAGATTTGAGATCTGCAATCAATAGCAAATGTTAAATTAGTTGAGATGCTCCCAGCTCAGGCATTCAAATGCTCAAGTTAGTATTGGTCAAATTGATGTAATTGAACAATAGAGTAAGAGCGTATAACGTATATAGAATTACTTGGAGTGTGGCTGACAGTGAAGTATTTATAGCCTTTTCCTGGTGGATGATATGTCTAAGATGCCCTTATTAGGTTTAGAGAGCTTTCGTCCTTACTTGGGGGTTATTGGTCATATCCAATTCTGGTACTATTTTAAGTAGCATCATTTCCTGCTTTCTAGGATGAAAAGTACTCTGGGGGTGCACCTTCCTATCATAGTTGGTGGTAGAGACTGTACTGGTGGCACATGCTATTAATGTGAAGGCATGCTACTTGTTAGAGCATTAAATGCGGCAAGGATAAAAGTCAGCACCAGAGTGAGCACTTTGGTTGACAATCATTGAATAGATAAAGTGGTCGATCAGAGGGATAGTTAAACAAACAAAGTTGCCTGAAGCCTCCCATTGGGTGTGGTCGAGGACAATCTGCGCGACCTAGTGATTGTGGTTGAGTGACACTGCCCAACCAGGTCCAAAAGCGTCGTTGGGCTATACATGTTAAGTGGGCTTAGGGGCCCTTTCTGAGGTTGATAGCTTGTTGGGCTATCTTATATCATGAGTCCCTCTACTTGCGGTCTCGATTAAGCTTGTTGATGAGAATGAATAGTGAGTAGATAGTTGAATGATGGTCATGATAGTTATGTATATTCGACTAGGGTTTTGAACTCTCGATCGAGATTTTTGAATACTTGACTAGGGTTTTTGAATTCTCAATCAGGGTTTTTGAATACTCGATCAGGATATTTGAATACTCGACTAGGGGTTTTGACGGTTCTGCACATTTAATGCATCAGTTACATCACAGAATACAAAGCGCCAAGGGGCGGCAATGCAATTATTACTGCCGTTTAGATTCCTATATCCAAATGCCTATAAATAGATAAGGTCTAAACATTCATTTTTCACTTTTGCTGAATCTGGTCTGGTCGAGTTCTTGCTTTCAGAGTTCTCTAAATCCTTTATGCACATTAGAGTTTTCAAGCTACCTACTGTAAGTTCTTATGCAAGTTTGTGCTTTCCTTTATTTTTCTTTGCAAAGATGTCAAGTGATTTCGATAGTAAGGACGCTAGGTTCGAGGGTGTACAATTTCAGGGGGAGGTTAGGGCTGAAAGTACATCTGGGCACATGTCCAATAGTACCTCTGATAGCTCGTCGAGTGATAGCTTGACCTCCAGCAACTTGAGTACTAAGTGGGCTGCTTCTTGGGAAGA
Organism: Jacaranda copaia; assembly: GCA_014898725.1. NCBI lineage: Eukaryota > Viridiplantae > Streptophyta > Magnoliopsida > Lamiales > Bignoniaceae > Jacaranda > Jacaranda copaia. Next base: position 215,541 of record JACGDI010005419.1, on the reverse strand, counting down.
TGTGGGCCCCAGTGAAGTGCTGGCATTGCGAGATCAATTGTTTACTTTGAACCACTATAGTGAAATAGTGTCTAAGTTCTTTCCTACTGACTTAGTCCGAATTAGGGAGATTTGCCACATCTCTGACAAATATGAACCTTTGGTGCCCGGGCTTTAGGGTGGGACGCAACGACCTCCAAAGGGATGCATAATAGTGTTTGATGAGGGATTGAGGTGCAACCTTAGGTTTCCTTTAGCACCAGCCATAGTTGACCTCTTGGTAGGCCTTGAGGTTTATATAACCCAACGTTTTCCCAATTGTTTCACCACGATCTATAATTTCATTGTGCTAATGCACCTGTTCGAACAACTAACCACTTTTGCTAATTTTTCCAATATGTTCTATTTGCCTATGTTTTGAAAGTCGGGTAGTACTGAGGAGTCTAAGTTCTATTATCTGACAGCGCGTCTGTGTCAAAAATTCCTAGTAGCCCCTTTCTCCTCATATGGCCAGGAGTGAAAAAAATATTTTCTTTATGTTCGAAGGCCTGGAGAGTTTAATATTCCAAGGGGGTGGTGGAGGGGGCATGTGGAAATGCCAGGGAACTAAATGCCTAGTTGGTCCAACACTTTAGTTCTGAACCTGATCGATTTTGGGCAGATTGAGGCTTCAATTCTAACTAAGGAGAGATGCTTGGTGCTAGCTAGCCTGTCTCTAGCCGTGCTCGACTTGCCCACTGGAGACCGGCTAGGTAGTGATCTTTGTCAATTGTGGTAATTCTAGATTTCTATATTTTTGCTCGATTCTTATGGTTTTTGTTGTCTTTTGTTGGCAAATCGAGAAAAAGTAATAGCCCGCAATCGAGTAGAGGCTTTAGCAAGAGCACAGAGGAATGACAAGCAACATCGAGCGGCTTCTCGACGAGAGGCCTCAGTAGCAAAGCCTGCTACTTTGACCCGCTCAACCATCGCCTTTGCTGTACCCTAGATCAAATAAGCGCCTCAACTTGCCTGACCAGAGAAGTGTGTTCGAAGCAACCCCACAGGTCAGGGCAAAAGATAAATAACCGAATAGGGATGTTTGGCATCCAAGAAGACAACGAGTGATAAGGGCAAGCAGAAGGCAGTGACGGGCTGTGACTTGTTTGGCAAGTGTAGCGATGGGGTGCTATTCCAACATCCTTAACTAGAATTGCCCTACTTCAGACCTGACCCTACCATGAAGGTAACTGATTCCATCTCTATTATATAATTAGGGATGTCGGGCACCAATGCCCTCAAGTGGAAGGTGACCGGGCTCTTTTCCATGGACCAGCAAAGACTCATGGGCATGAGTTAAGTTGGTGCACTCAGGGCTCTGGTTTATCTGGTTTATCATAGCAATATGGTAAGTATGAGGTCGATTATTTTCTCATCGCGTTCGTTTTTTGAAAAGTTACATTATTCACTAACATTATTTTTTCTAGTGAGCCAGTTGGGATACCACTTTTACCACTGATCAGAGTTGGCCCTGGCGGATCGCAAAGAGCTGCACGAAGGAGGGGATCTAGATACCCTTAAGATTCAACTCGAGTCTTCCCAGCTGCAGGTTGACCAGTTGACAAAGGAGGTGGCTGACCTCTAAGAGCAACTAAATGCAAAGGATCAGCAACTGGTGCAAGCGGTCGAGGAGATGAGTCAAATGGACTCCGTGCTGAAAAGGCTCACTTGGATATACAAGTGAACTACTCTTTTGGTTGATCGGCTAGCTATGCAGATGTGCTCGAGGAGGCTCGAGTGGCCTTCTCTCAAAAGCTCCTTATGATACGAAAAAAGGCAGTGGAATAATTTATTCTGAGCTCGGCCTTTCAAGACGCGAATGTAGTTTTATTTATTGATGACCCTCATACCGTGTACAAAAAGGTGATAAGGCAGCTCAAGTATCTGGGCTATGCTTTTTGGGCTGAAGATAAAAATAAAATAAGCTCTGTCTTAGATGAGAAGTTATAGCCTTACCCAGAGTCCGAGGAGGGCATGGTCAATAAAGGCAGTGAGAGAGATATATTGACAAATGCTTTCATTGAGCCCATGATCAAAGCCCAATAGAAATAGGCTAAGGTCAAGGCCAAGTTGGCTAAATTAGTGAGCGAGTTTGCCTTCACAAAGGACCTTGCTTTCCAAGTGAGGGATGGGTAGGTTGACGTTGCGTAGTACATGTTGCACTCAACTGATTTCCTGAGCAACATTGTGGGGCCGTTACAAATAGCTTGGGCTATTCAACTGCTCTAATCTGCAATGCTAAAGCTTGACAAAGACTCACAGAAAAGTGGCCAGGCTGGGTCGAGCCAGACTTGATCTCCAAACTCTCTTCCTTATTTTATTTTATTATTTTTATTTTATTTTATTTTTTTGTAATAGAATGCTATTGTAATGGACATTCCGATGAATGAAAGATCATTTTCATATTTTTGTTGTCGAATGAAATCATTATCACATATTTCTTGTCGAATGCAATTTCATTGTCGTAATTGTATGGGTGAATAATTGACACCTATGTTAGCTATCAAGAAAATCCAACAACTTTGTCGTCAATTTTAGTTAGAGTTGAGAGATATGCATGGTCTTGCCTAAGCAAATTTAATAGTTTGTTTTCACAACTTCGCTCGACTTAATAGTTGATTTTTATTATTCCACGATTGACTTATTGATCGACAACCAGGTGAATTGTATAGTTGGGCTAAAGAGTCTTAAGTTGGTAGCATGTAGCTGCTTTTTCATCGACTATGGGGTTGACATAAAACTTGAGAGGTAGCATGAAGATGCTTTTCTGTCGACTACGGGGTCAACATGAAACCTGAGTGATGGCGTGAAGCTGCTTCTTCGTTGACTATGGGGTTGACATTAAACTTGAGTGGCAGCATGAAGCGGCTTTTCATTGACTACGGGGTCGACTTGAAACTCATAGTGGTGTGATGCAGATGTGGCGTGACAATACGAGTGAATGGTAATAGTATTGCTGGAACTTTATTTACATCACAGAATACGAGGATGATTACAATGTGCTTTCATATGTAGAATTTCTTCAAGCTGATGGCAATCCATAGGCGAGGGAGCTCATCTCTATCTATATTAGCGAGTCGGTAGGCATTATGCTTTGATACATTCACCATGGTATAGGGTCCCTCTCAGTGTGGGTCGAGTTTACCAACATTCTTAAACACTTTTACCTTTTTGAGAACAATGTCTTCGATCTTAAAATCGCCCAACTTGACCCTTTTGTTATAGTTCTCCGCCATTTTTGACCTGTAGTGCTATATGGTGTTGTAAGCTTCTTGTCTTCGCTCATCGATAGTCTTGAAGTTGAGCTTTCTTTCTTTTATATTTCTAAGTGAGTAGAAGTGAATGATCTGAACTGTATGTTGAATGAGTTCTAAAGGGATAACTGCCTCGAAACAATAGACCAAATTATAAGGGCTGTGACCTATAGTTGTATGAGGAGTTGTCTTATATAACCACAACACTCTTGGGAGGTCGTCTGCCCAGCTTGACCAAGTATCTTATGTCCTAGCTTTCAAATGATCAAGGATTGTTCTGTTTGTCCCCTCTGTCTAACCGTTCAATTGAGGGTTATCCACTGAAGTAAAATGTTGGGTGATCCCCAGGGCTTCACACCAACCTTTGGTACTTTTGCTTTGAAATTGGGTCTCGTTGTTCTCCAATCTTGTTGTTTTTCTAGATGAAACTCTTGATGGCCACATCGATTATCTTTGGGATAGCCTTGGCCTTGAGCTACTTGGTAAAATACTTGACTGCTATGATTATGAACTTTCGCTAACTTGTTGACTTTAATAGTGAGCCTAAAATGTCAATCCCCTATTGGTCGAACAACCCAAAAATTTGAACATTGACCATCGGCGTGGTGGGCTGATGTGGTAAGTTTGAATAAACTTGGCATCATGGATATTTTCGAGCAAAATCCACAACATCTTTCAGTAATGTCAGCCAAAAGTATCTATACTTGATGATTTTGTGTGCAAGGGATCTTTCCTTGGAATGGTTCTCACACATGCCTAAGTGGATCTCCTACAATACTTCATAATCCTAGTCGGGATCCAAGCACCTTAGGAGCGGTCCTGAAATTGACCTATGATACAGTTAGCCATGCTTGTCGAGCGCAAACTTGGCAGCTTGTTCTCAAAGGCGTTGAGCCTCATTTTTGTTCTCATGGATTGTGCTATGACTCAAGTAAAGTTTTATCAGATCCTTCCATGAAGAAACTGTCTCTTAAATGCTTCCTACCAAGTTCTCCTCGAGTGGGCTGATCAATGGCCTATCAGTGATCAGAATGGTTATTGTCCTATCTCTTGTGCCTCTGGTCAAGCTAGCAAATATGGACAGGGCATCAACACGTTCGTTCTCAGATTGAGGTATCTAACTGAGGGTGAACATTTTGAATGATTGCTGTAATTTTCTAACCTCCGCTAGGTACCAACTCATCATTGAATCCTTAGCCTCAAAATTTCCTTCTGACTATTTTGCTACTAGTTGGGAATCCATGATCACAGTAAAGTGCTCGATGCCTTCATCGAGTGCTATCCTTATCTCGACGAGGAGAGCCTTGTATTTTGCCTTATTATTAGTATTATGTAGTCAAGCTTGAATGCAAAATCATACTCCTCTGCTGCTGGGGAACAGAGAGCCACTTTTGCTCCTTCTCTAGATGTGGTCGATGATCCATCAACATGTAAAGTCCAAGCGAGAGGTGCTTCATTGCTTTTCTCAGGTAGACCGACTCATTTAGCGATGAAGTCCACCAAGACCTATGCTTTGATAACTATTCTTGGCTGAAAGGTAATATCAAATTCTCCCAATTCGATGGCCCATTTGGTTAACTTCCTAAATGTGTCTGGCTTCGACAACACTTGCTTCAATGGTTAGTTGGTCAGCATTACATGGCATGAGATTGGAAATATGGATACAGCTTCCAAGCCATGATGACTAATGCTAAGGCAAATTTCTTGATCTCTAAGTAATTATGCTCTAGTCCTTAGAGTGACTTATTACAATAGTAGATTGATTGATGGCTTCCATCTCTGGTTGAGACTAGGACTGAGCTGATCGACACTTATGAGATAACCAACTATATGTGAAGTACTTCTCCTAGTTTAGGTTTCGCAAACATAAGGGGTGAGGACAAATACTACTTCAATCCGACCAGTGCCTGATCACATTGTTCGTTCCATTAGAAACCTAACTTCTTATTATTTTTGAGAATTTTGAAGAAAGGTAAGCTCTTTTCTGCCAATCTTGTGATGAATTTGCCCAAGCTAATAATCCTTTTAACTAGTTGCTATACATCTTTGTTTGTTCAAAGAGGGGCAATGTCCAAAATGGCCTGAATCTTCAGTGGATTGGCCTAACTGCCCCATCGGTTGATCATACAACCCAAATATTTACCTCATTGAACCCCAAACATACACTTGTTTAGATTTAGCTTTAGAGTAAATGCTCTCAATATTGCAAAAGTATGATTGTAGTTGAGCAACTGGTTGTGGGCTTTTTTTGTCTTTACAATCATGGCATTAACGTACATCTCTATTGACTTGCCTATTTCATTCTTGAACATAAAGTTGACTAGCCTTTGGTAAGTTGCTACATTATTTTTTAATCCAAAAGGCATGATCAAAAAGTAATAGACTCCATTGGGAACCACAAAAGAAGTTTTATCCCTATCCTCGGGAGTCATAAATATTTGGTGATAGCCTTAGAATGCATCTATCGTACTCAATAACTTGCAACCAGTAGTGGAATCTACTAGTAAATCTATTTGAGGCAGGGGATAAGGATCCTTAGGGCAAGCTTTATTCAAATATGTGAAATCATTACACATACGTCATTGTCCCTCATTCTTTGGGACAAGCACAACATTAGAAAGCTAAGATAGATATTGAATTTCTATAATGTAACCTGTATCTAAGAGTTTTCTGACTTTCTCTTTGATGATCTAGATCGTCTTGACATTAAATGTCCTCATCTTTTGCTTGATAAGTTTGTATAAAGGGTCAACGTTAAGGTGGTGCATGATCACACTAGGGTCAATTCTTTGGATGTCAGATTCCTTCTAAGCGAAGATGTTGATATTTCTCCTCAGGAAATTGACCATAAGACACTCCCCAATGGACTCCACTCGAGTATCTTCTAGCTTTCTCTTCTTATGGGCTTGGACCTCCTTGGGTTCTGCTACAGAGGCATCCCTCAAGGTCTTAAATTATGGTCGAGCCTTCTGCTTACTTGACTTAACTGAAATGTTGTAACACCTCCAAGTTTTCTTGATGTTACACATAGTTTGCCTGTGCTGGCTGAGGTCGAGAACTTGATCTTCATATGGTAGGTTGACATAATGGCATGAAAATCATTAAGGGTTGGTCGACCAATTATAACATTATAAGTGATTGGGGCATCGACTACAAGATAGTTCACAATTAAAGTTCTTCTTCAGGGCACCTCTCTAAATGATGTTAAGAGATTGATGGACCCTTTTGGAATGGTTTTCGACCCCCAAAACCCAACCAGAGGGGTACACATAGGTTCAAACTTCAACTGCCCCAAATTCATTCTTTTAGGGTGGAGAGAAAAATGATGTTAGTTAAGTTGCCATTATCAATCAGAACCTTTCTCACTTCAAAGTTGGCAATCTCAACAAAGATTACCATGGGATAATCAATTTTATGATCTATATTGTTTCTTTTGAGGTGGGCTAAGTCACTGTTAGTAAAAGAAATAGGCTCTGCACTTATTGATAGATGGAGTGTCGTTTTGACCAGTAAGGCTTTAGTCGACTCTAGCCTCCTCTGAGTTTGTCTTCTTACTAATTTTGAGTCCCTCTAGTGGGACCTCCCACAATCATGTCAATTACTTCTCGAATGGGCAAGTGATCTTCATGGGTAGGTTTCTTTCCTTTATCTTTTCTCTTTGGGCTGACTGACCTTTCTCTACAGGGAGTCTAGTTAATTTTGCCCCTTTCAGCCTGCGTCTCCATGGCCACATACTTTTTGAGATGGCCCTATCTGATGAGTCTCTCAATTTTTTCCTGGAGATTGAAGCGTTCATCTGGGTCATACCCCTTTTATTTATGAAAGAGGTAACCTTTTTTTGATTTATTCATTGCTTCAGTCTCCATCAGCTTTCTCACTTTCTTGAGGAGATTGTCATGCTGAATGGAAAATAGGACCTCTCTCCTCAGAATATTTAGTGGAGTGTAGTTGTTGAAGCGCTTTATTGGAGAACGAACTCTCTCTTTGTGTTTTTTGTTATCTCTCTCCTTATTTTTCTTTTTGTCAATCTCAAAATTTTCAAATTTTGGCTTGTTTATCTCCTCTTGGGTCATATATCTCTTCGCCAAGTTGAGCAATTCCTTCATCGACCTCGAGTGCTCACGCACCAAAGCATTGGCGCATTCCTTGTGCCTAAGTTCCAAGAATAACACATTAATTAAAAACTCGATCCTGGGGTTATCTATCTTTAAGACCTCTATGTTGAATCTCGTAAAGAAGTTACAAAGGGACTCTCCCTTATTTTGCTTAACAATGTGGAGGTGAGTGTGAGGGAGTTTCTCATTTCTCTAACTGGCGAATTGGTGGGGGAATTTGTAACAAAGCTGATCATAGGAATATATAAATGAGGGCTTGAGCTTAACAAACCAATCGAACACTATTTCCTAGAATGTGGTCACTAGCATCTTGGCATAGATGTATTTATTGTACCTGTGCAGCTGCATCATATGCTTGAACTGCATCAGGTGCTCATTGGGGTCAGTTGAGCTATCATACCTTGAAAGTTTGATCAAGACCTTGGCGGTGATAGCAATGTGCTCATCGATAATCTCTTGGATAAAAGGGGAGCCTCTCTTTCGAGATCTCATCGAGGAGTCTGTTTAGTTGTTGTATTTGATGGGAGACTTTTTCCCACTCCTCTTGATTAGTTTAGGTAATATTTTAATCAAAATAAGGTCTTGCGTGCTCGGCTATATCATGCTGTGGGGTTCAAATAGGCTGGGCCATGTGGCCTGCAGATTCCTCCACTTTTTTGCATTAGTCGTGTTTGAAACGTTAGACTTTATCTCGTTGTTGGGCTCGATTAGGTCTAACATGGTGGTCTATGGAGTTAGCAATTTTTTCTCTTGGCTTTGATTGCCTTTTCTCTCCCTAGGGGCATCTGGGGTTGGTTTCTTCTGACTGGTGGTTGCCTGGACTTCTGGTGTCCACAATTATGTTGGGGGGACCTCTCATTTGGTAGAGACAATTGAGGTGTTGCGCTGCCAACAGGGGTTGGCATGGTGGTGTGCCTGTTTAATGCAGTGGATGGTTGAGCAGAGATTTATGAAGAGATTTGTTCAGTTATCAGCTGCATTAGCTGAGGCATGATCAGCATTACAACTTGCTCCTAAGGAGCGTTGGGGCCTGGAGCATGTGAACTTTGTTGGGGTGGAGGGAGAGGTAGAGACACTTACCTTCTATTATCTTTCCTCTTACATGTGACTCTTCTATTATTCACCATTTTCTTAGTTGTAATCTCAACTTTTGCACAAACGGCGCCAAAATGATGAGGTTGAAAGTCGTATTTAGTGAATAAGGTAGTGTTTGGACAAATTTGACTAGGGAGGTCGAACGATCTAATAGTGATATTTTTCGAGGTCTCAGATCTACAACTAATAGCAAATGTTAAACTAGCTAAGATACCTCTGGCTAAGGCATTTCGACGCTCAAGTTAGTACTGGTTGAATTGAGGTAATCGAATAACAGAGTAAGAGCATATAATGTATATGACATTACCTAGAGTGTGATTAGCAGCGAAGTATTTATAGCCTTCTCTTGATGGATGATATGTCTAAAATGTTCCTATCAGGTGTAGAGGGCTCTTGTCCTTGCCAAGGGAATATTGGTTATGTCCAATCCTGGTACTATTTCAGGTGGCATCATCTCCTGCTTTTCAGAGTGAATGGTACTCTGGAGGTGCACCTCCCTACCAGAGTTGGTTGCAGAGACTGTACTGGTGGCACACACCATTAATGTGGAGGCACACTATTTGTCAGAGTATTAAATTTGGCAAGGATATGAGTCAGAACTGGAGTGAGTACTCTAGTCGACAATTATCGAATAGACAAGGTGGTCGACCAGAGGGATTGTTGAACAAACAAAGTGGTTTGAAGCCTTCTGTTGGGTGTGGTTGAGGATAATCTGCTTGACCGAGTAGTTGTGGTCTGGTGGCATGGCCCAATTGGGTCTAGAAGCGCCATTGGATTATGTATCTTAAGTGGGCCTAAGAGTCTTATCTGAGGTCGATAATTTGTTGGATTGGACTTGTTGGCCTTTCCCATATTAGGTGGATTAAAAAATCCACCTAATATGGAGTAATTTGAAACCATTTCTTTCAAGTACTCCTGAATCCTAATTGTTTCATCAAGACGGAAGTTTCAAGAACCTTTCTTGATATCAAGATATTGACAAAATTCTAGCATAATGACTATCTATTTTACATGCTGAATATTTATTATTAGCCTCTTTTAATCATTAAACTATTCCAATAAATTTTATTTACCGCATTTCAATGGTTACATACTACGATCAATAATCAATAACTGTATAATAACTAATTAGTAATTATAATTCTAAAAAAACTAGTGATCCCTCAATGACAAATTAGTGACTGCATCAATACTGTTACTAATTAGTAAATGGCTTTTATCTTAGCCATTGATTTGATATCTAATTACTAATTGAACTTTTTACACTCAATGATATTAATGACTGTATAAAACAGTCACTAATTTAGTTATTAATTAGTGATTGAATTATTTTTTGGTTACTAATTTGTGATTAATTTTTTTTGGGTCATTGATACCTAAATTAGTGACCACATTTTCTTTGTCAATAATCGGTCACAAATATGAGATTTTATTTTTTTATATATTTTGGTAATAAAAAAGAATAAAATCTATAGGATACTTATATAAGTAATAAAATATTATATTTGTTTGTTGAAGTTGTATCGATCTATCCGCAACTATGACGGCTTACCTGCTTTGAGATATTGTCTTGCTTGCATGCATATGGTGGGCGATTTGCCATAAAAGACTCTTCAAAGTGTAGGACAGAGGGGATAATTTATAAACTATTTCAAGTTGTCAACTCTTTTTAATGTAGGACATTGGGTATCATCATAGCTTCTCAATCGAGGGGCTTGGGATTGTGAAAAGGCATATGGTTATTGTTCATGCGGATGATGCCAGATGATATTGCACAAATCTGTCCCTAGTTATAAAAGCCCAATTGCTTCGAGGTATTGTCCTATGGATATGCACATGGTAGGGGGTTTGGCCTTTAAAAAGCATTTTGAAGTATGGGAGAGGGAGAATAACTTATAAATTATTTCAATTCCTCAATCTCTTTCGATATAGGGCATTGAATATCATCACTTAAATACATATATAAACATAATTATATATATTTATGTATTTTTAAATATAATAATATGTATATATACCTAAAACATATATAAATATATCTAATTATATACTTAGTGATAAAAATATCTCTAAATATATATGGAAAAATATATAAATACATAAATATATAAAAATTTAAGCATAAATATATTAATAAAAATGAAACTTCAATATCCACAAGTTTATTAGTTAAATCATAACTGGGTAAAAAGATATGCCTATTGTTTCTAATGGATTTTCTTAACTTTGTTGGGCAAAAATGAGTCATGCATTCTACATGGATGTCAAAGCTTATATTATGAGCGGTAAGACCAACCAATCTTTAACAACTGTTATAAAAATTTATACTCAATTGATCAATTACTATGAATATGGACAAGTACTCATATAAAGTGATTCAAATCAAACCTTAGATTTTGGTACCTCAATTTTGATATTAGGAATGGCGATGGGGTGAGTTTGGCTAAACTTATATCCTATTCCATTAGATTCTTTTCCGCCCCACACTATGCCACACCCAACCCAACCCCATCTTGTCTCATTAAGTTGATGGGTTTAACCTGCCAATTTGAAAAGGGTTAAAAAAATTAGAATAAGACAATGAAAGTATCACATTAAAACTACTTGACAACAATTAAAATTAAAATTTTAGATACAAAAATAAAAAATCCATACAAAAAATAAAAAATTCTAAAGGCAAAATAGAAGATAAGAGTAGAATTAAAGTAACAATCCTAAATTATTTAGATATTATTCTTAATCTGAAAAATATAAAATAAATTATATATAACATATTTATTAATAATAATAATACTAATATTATTAATAATAATAATAAAATTATATGTCTAATTTATATGGGGTATGTTTGGAGCGAGATTACAGGACGAGTTTGGTAAACTCGATACCCCATTTTAAATACTTCGGGTTATGAAATCATGCCCTATACCCCATTAAGCCATTCCAAACCAATCCCATTTGGAACGGGTTGAGTTTAGATTTGGGTTTTGACTCACCCCACTGCTATCCCTGCTTGATGCTGATTTTATTCAATATTAGAGTTTTGAAGGTCTTTATACAATTTATAAACTGTTTTCTTCCTCTTATACTTTAAAGTATCTTTTCAAGATAGATTCTCCTAATGAAAGTATATCAGCAATGTAATGCTTCGAAGCTGCTAGATCTTCATATTTGGTCATGGATTAGATTATCTTCAACATTGTTGATGTCTATAAGAACGACAATTCCTACAAAAAAAAAAAGAGCTTTAGTGATCAAATTGTGGTGATTGATTAGTGATTACTTAATGACTGATTAGTAATTAATTTAAATATAATATTTTAAAATTGATCAGTAACCGAATTATTAAACGCAAAATAATGGTCACTAATTAGTGACCGAACTCTTTTTTTGGTCATTAATATTCATAACCATATAAAGCAGTCACTAATTCAGTTACTAATTAGTGATTGAATTATTTTTCAATCATTAATTTATGACCAACTTTTCTTTCGGTCATTGATGCAGTCACTGCTAATTAATAACCGCATTTTTCAGTCAATAAACGGTCGCAAATATAAAATTTTATTTTTTGCATATTCTTGAAATAGGAAAGCATACAATTTATGTAACACCTATATAAATAATAAAATATTGTATTTATTATATATACATATGAGTTTTTGATAATAAAAATCTATATATAAAAAATACAAAAATACAAGTACATATATAAATATATAACCACTAAATATTTCTATATAATATCCTTATATATATATTGAACATTAATTTATTAATGTATAGATAGATACACAAAGAAATAAACAAAAATAATAATCTTATACAAAGAAAAAAAATGAGAATTAATTAATATATACGTGTCAATAATATATATCTCTATTATATACATGTATTATGAGTAAATAAATACTTAAAATATAATTAATAATATTATATATTAATTTGTCTTTATTAGCATATACACATATTACCATATATATATATGTAAAGTATTTATTACTATACATATTAGGATGTACACTATTTTTTAATGTGTTTATAATATATTATGACAAAATGTACCTAAAATTTAAAACTAACAGTTATAAATAATAAATACTGTATGCTATTATATTGAAGAAATATTACACAAAAATTAAATGAATAATTGCTATTTTTGTTAAATTTTAAAATGCAAAAAAATAGTAATTTATACTTAAAAATATTATAATTACTTTTTGATTTGTAAATATTATATACATTATGTTGTTTAGACAAATGCATGAAATTTCATGTGGTGTAGTGGTTAGTTACTCATTTAAACAAAATAGAGGTCCTGGATTTAGATTTAAAAGGATGCAAAGTGTAGTATAAATATTTTTGATCCGTTAAAATTAGTGATTGAAATATGCGGTTTCTAGATAGTCACTAATTAGTGACTGAATTAGTGACCATCTAGTAATGTACACAATTTTTTTTTTCAAAATTTTTTAAGTAATTAGTGACCGCAAGTAGCGATAAAAGCGGTCACTAATTAGTGATCGAATTAGTAATTGACACAAAATAGTGATGAGGATTTTTGTGATCGATTTGATCGGTCACTAAACCTATTAGTGATCAATTTTTGCATATTTAGTGTCTGGTTTTGCGGTCACTAATACTTCTTTTGTTTTTTTGGTATTGAATCATATTTTGGTCCTAAGTTGATTGGGGATGTAGTAATACCTAGTATTGCCTTATATTGAAATAATCAAGGATTTTGATACAATTTATGACTTGCTTATCTCTCTCACTGATATGGGATAGGCCAACGTTAGTTTTATTCAACCAAATAGGCCAACAGGCCCACTAAACCTAACATCAGTTTTGGAGCTAACCTATTTGACAATAACTTTTTGGTCGAATGAACTATTATCAACTAGGCCCGATGGGACGCGTCACCTATTCTAGCCTGTTCCGCTATATACTAGGTTAATTAGTTGAATGGTTGTCCAGATAGGTCCGGTCGACTGTTGTCAACCTCAGGTCTCTTTCTCCAGAATTAATTCAGATCCCCGCCGTATTTATTATTTTGACAGACAGCATGCCTCCGCATTAATGACACATGACCACCTGTATAGTTGCTGCCACCAACCCTATCATCACTTTAGGCAGAGAGGCACTTATTAGAAATACTATTCATTCTGAAAAATAGGAGATTGTGCCACCTGGAACAGTACTAAGATTTGGAATGACCATTAACTCCCAGCAAGGACTAAAGCCCACTTCACCTGAGAGGGGCACCTTCGACAAATCACACACCAAGAGAAGACTATAAATATCTCATAGCCAACCACACTTCAGGTAATGCCAAAAACACTATAAGCTCTCTATATTCTACTCAATTAACTTATTTTGACTAGAGCTGACTTGAGCATCAGAGTGCCTTAGTCAGGGACACCTTGGCTAGCTTAACATGTGTTGATTGTTGTAGATCTCAGACCTCAAGAAGAAAACTAATTGGATCACTTGACCTCGCAGGTCGGATCTACCCCAAATAATATCCTTTCATTCTATACTATTTTCAACCTCATTATATTTGGCGCCGTTTGTGGGAACGCTTGAGATTGCAATGGAAAAATGGTTAACACACATAGAGCCACATCTAGAATGGAGGAGAATAGGAGGTCCACATCTCCACTTCCCTCTCCACCCCAGCAAGATGCACACGCTCTAGGCCTCAGCATCCCTTAGGAGTAAATAGTGATATTAACCGTGCCTCAGTTAATGCAGCCGATAAGTGAGCAAATCTTTGCTCAGATTTTAGCTCAACTGTTCGCCGCATTAAATAGGCACACTACAGTACCCACCCCTACCGCCAGTGCCACCCTTCAGCCATCTCCTCCAAGAGAGAGGTCTCTCCGAGATAGTCGTGGCTACCAAGAATCTAGACAACCACCCACCCATCGTGAACTCAACCCTAGATGCTATCAAGAAGAGAGAAAGTGGCCAGAATTATGCAAAGAGATTGTAGACTCAATAGATCACGTTCGACCTGATTGAGTGCAGTAACGCGATAGGGTCAAATGCTCCAGGCATGATTACTACGATGTTGTGGAAGAGTCTGCAGACCTCACTGCTCAGCCCATTTAAGCCTCATAACGCGTCAGGGCCAAGCGAGCTAGGCCATGCATTGACTGAAATGCTACCCACATGGATCTAGAAGAATGGGAGGAAGTGTCCCACCAAGTCCAATAGTTAAATAAGCATCTCGATGAGATTTCAAAGAGAAATACTGAAAAAGTACCTAACTTAGAGGGCCATAAGAGATCTTGACATGAGAGGGGATCTCTATTTGTCTAAGATATTATCGACGAGCGCATTGCTGTTGATACAAAGGTCCCAACCGATCTTTCAAGGTATAATAGATCGATGAACCCTAATAAACATCTCATACAGTTTGAACACATGATGCAGCTGCATGGGCACAATGAGTACATACATGCTAAAATGTTAGTAACCACTTTCCAAGGTATAGCACTCGATTGGTTCATGAAGCTTGAGCCGTTATTAATTTACTCATATGATAAGTTGTGCGATAAATTTTTGCACCAGTTTGTCAGTAGAAAGAAGGCAAAACTCCCCCACACCCATCTCCATATTGTAAAGTAGAGTGAAGGGGAGTCCCTTTGGGATTTCTTCACCAGATTTAATATAGAGGTTCTCGGGATTGATAACCTTAGGATTGAGTTCTTGATCAATGTACTGTTCTTAGGGCTCAGACACGAGGAGTGTGCCAATGCTTTGGTATGAGAATGGCCTAGGTCGATGGAAGAGTTGCTCCACCTGGTTGAGAGATATATGACATAGGAAGAGATGAACAAGCTCAAATTCGGATCCTCCAAAGTCGATAAGAAGAAAAATGAAATAGATGACAAGAAATACAAAGAGAGAGGTCAATCTTCCATAAAGCGATTCCATGACTATACACCCTTGAACATCCCAAGTAGGGAGGTCCTATATGCCATCTAGCATGATAACCTCCTCAAAAAACCTAGAACATTGACAGAAACTGAGGCAATGAAAAAATCTAAGAAATATTGCCACTTTTACAAGCAAAAGGGGCACGATACTGATGAATGATTTAATCTCCAAGATGAGATTGAGAGGTTAATCAGGCAAGGACACCTCAGGAAGTACATAGCCGTGGACTCTTAGGTCAAAGTGAGCAAAATCAATTGGACTCCCCATAGAGAAAGGTCGATTAGCCCTAAAAGGAAAGAAAAAGGAAAAAAACCCACCTATGAGGATCACCTACCCATTCGAAGAGTCATTGATATGATTGTGGGAGGCCCCACTAGGGGAGACTCAAAATCTACTCGAAGACAAATTTAGAGGAGGCTCGAGTTAGCTAAAGCCTCCCACGTTGAGATAACATTTCATTTTATGACCAATGTAGAGCCCATCTCATTTACTAATGCTGACTTGACACACCTCGAAAGTAGAACATTGACCATAAAATAGACTGTCCAATGGTAGTCTCTGTGGCAGATGTGTAATGATTTTATGGATTTAAATAAAAAATGTCCTAAGGATCCTTATCCCCTGCCTTGCATAGATTCATTAGTTGATTCAACTGTTAGGTGTGAGTGATTGAGCATAATGGATGCATTTCAAGGCTATCATCATATTTTCATGGCTCCTAAGGACAGAGATATGACCTCTTTTGTGGTTCCAAGTGGACTACACTATTTTTGGTCATGCCTTTTAGGTTGAAGAATGTCGAAGCAACTTACTAGTGGCTCGTCAATTTTATGTTCAAAGACTAAATTGGTAAATCAATTGAGGTTTATGTTGATGACATGATTGTCAAAATAGAAAAAGCTCAGGATCACTTGCTTGACCTCGGTCCCACTTTTGCGACATTGAGAGCCTTTGGTTTAAAATTATACCCAAATAAGTGTATGTTTAGGGTCCAGGGAGGAAAAGTTTTGAGCTACATGATCAGCCAAAGAGGCATTGGGGCCAATTTGCAAAAAATCCAAACAGTTGTCGACATCACCCCTCCTAGAATAGTTTGAGATGTTTAGAGGTGAGTTGGAAAGATTATAGCCTTGGGTAGGTTCATTGTACGATTAGCCAACAAGAGTTTACCCTTTTTCAAAATTCTCAGAAATGCCAAGAAATTGGGCTTCCAATGAACTGCACAGTGTGATCAGGCGCTGGTCGAACTGAAACAGTACTTGGCCTCACCCCCCATGTTGGCAAAGCCTAAGTTGGGCGTAGTGCTTCAGGTGTATTTGGTGGTCTCTGTAGCATCGATCAGCTCAGTACTGATCTCGACACGAGATGGCACTTATCGACTGGTCTACTATCGTAGCAAGTCATTCCATGGGCTGGAGCACAATTATTTGGAGATCGAGAAATTTGCTTTAGCATTGGTGACTACAGCTCAAAAGTTGCGACCATATTTCCAATCTCATTCTATTATAGTGCTGACCAACCAACCATTGAAATAAGTACTAACAAAGTTGGATACATCTGAAAGACTGACCAATGGGTAATCGAATTGGGAGAGTTTGATATTACTTTCTAGCCTCGAACAGCCATTAAAGCACAGGCCTGACTGACATTATTATCGAGTGAGTCGACCTGCCTGAGATAAGCCCCAAGGCTTCCTTTGTTTAGATAATGCACGTCGATGGATCATCAACCACACTCGATAAAGGATTAGGCATCGCTCTACACTCCCAAGAGGTAGAAAAATACTATTATGCACTAAAATTAGATTATGCGTCACAAACAAAAATTGATATCATGGGCTCACTGCCAAAATCAACGAGATAACAAAAATTTATAATTGTTGCAGTCAAGTATTTTATTAAGTGGGTTAAGGCGGAGGTGGTTCCAAAGATAACAGATGCGACCATCACGAGTTTCATATGGAAAAATATTATATGCCATTTTGGTCTACCCAAAGTACTTATTTCTGATAATGGTACTCAATTTCAAAGCAAAAGCGCCAGGGGCTGGTGCAAAGGTTTGGGAATTGCACAACATTTTACTTCAGTGGGTAATCCTCAATCAAACGATCAGATGGAGGTAACCAACAGAACCATCCTTGACCACCTAACAGCTAGGATATAGGACACTGGCTCAAATTGGGTAAATGACCTACCCGACGTGTTATGGGCATACAGGATAACTCCTAGAACAACCACTGGCCATACCTCTTACAGTTTAGTTTATAGGTTCGAAGTAGTAATCTCCTCAGAGCTTTGTAGTCGATGAAGTAGCAACCCAGCTTTAGCATCGAAATTAATCAATCCACATCAATCATGTTGACCCTAGTGTTAAAAATTGACGACGCACTTGAATGGCCGTGCAACAGACTAGGCTACTACAAGTCGACTCGATCATTCATCAGCTACTTACCACATTGTTAAGATAATTTAATGTGACGTGAAAATACTCAATTGCTATCTTAACATGACAGAATAAAATGAAAAATTATCTTTATTCATCGAGTGATTGATCGTTGTTACATTAAAAAAGAAAAAGAGAAGGGAGAGAAAAGAAGGTAGATTGCATATGCCCTGGATTAGTTCTAGCTAGTCTCTACCTGCTTGCCTTCAGGCAATTCAGAGTTTAGATCGGGCATTGCACATACAAGCGGTGAGATTGCTTGAGGAGGTTCAAAAGGCTTGGTGACATCGCTCATAAAGTTGGTCGACTGCAGCACGTACTGTGCCACGTTGACCTCTTCTTCCCTCAACTGAGTCATCAAGTCCTGGAAAAATGTAAACTCCTCAAGCAACTGCTCCAACCTAGCATCGACCTTGGCCTTCTTCTTCTGGGCCTCAGTTAAGGGCTCATTGACCACAGCGGTTGCAGCTTCTGTCCTTGGGGCCTGCTCAGCTTCGCCCTCTTTAGAGTCAGGACAGGCTTCCAATTTCACATTCAGGGCCAGGCCCAGGCTTATCTTGCTCTTATCTTTAGGGCAGAAAGTATATCCTAGATACTCAAGCTGCTTTACAAATCTATGGAAGGCTTTTCAAGCATCGTCGAGGGACATGACCATGCTCGCATCCTAAAAAGCAGCGCTAAGGATGAACTATTCAACTGCTTCATGGTGCATCCTAGGGACATAGAGGTTAAAGGCCTCTCTCGCCTCATTGGTCACCTCTGCATGGCCTTGAACCCGACCAGAAGTGTAGCTCACTTGCAAATCTAGGTAAGCTTTTTTTATTATGTTGTTTATATGGCTTCACTTCTCGATTGCCTAGACCAGTTGTTAATCCTTAGAGTTGAGTTGCTCCTGTAGTTCGGCCACCCTTTTATTCAACTGCTCGACCTGAAGTTGTGAGGACTCGAGCTTTACTTTGAGAATTTCTATGTCCTCCCCTCCTTGCAACTCTTCCCTTTTCGCTAGCATTAGCTCAGATCGATGAAAAATGTTGTAGCCCAGTTGCCCTACCTGAAACATAAAATGAAGTTACTCCATAATACCATTATGAAATGGAAATTCAAATAAAAAATTATCGACCTCATACTTACTATGTTGCAGTAGTAGGGTAGTGCTTGGATGACTTGGCCTGGTTGAGATTCATACGTTTTCACTGATCGAATACGAACATCCCTAAGGAGAGCCATTTCAGAGCATTATCGCCTGTCATTCCCCTAGATGATGGAGGTTGAATCATTTACCTCATTGATTTGGTCAGTGGTAAACCAGAGAGTAGGTAGCCACAGAAGTTGGAATAGGGCACCATCACCAGGCTTCTCGAATAGGTCATAGCTTGTAGCTGCTTTCTATTTTTCTTTACATGCTACAATCTTTTTAGGAGCTGAGCCCCCTTGCTTGACCATCAACCTTTTGCTTTAACCCACAAGGCTACTTGGGACAGGATTTTCCTGACGAGCAAACTAAGATTCCACCGCTTGTTTGGTCTGAGCGAGCGTCGGAGCAGGTGTTAACTGAGTGGAACCAATTGGATCTGCTGGATCTCTATCCCATCACGCAGCGACTGCTCAGCAATGCTCTTTATTTCTCTGAGTTCAGGCTTAGGATTCAAATATGCTTTGTGCCATTACTACTTCTTGAGCTACAGGCACAGATAATATAACCAAACATCAGAGTCAAGTAGAAAGATAGAGTACCTATAATTACAACGGTTGATGAGAGTCTCTACCTAGTTGATCGCCCTCAGGCAGGTCGAGCTGGGTCGACGACAAGCCAGCTAATACCAAACACCATTCCTTAGTCAGAATTGAGGCCTTTATATGCCCAAATCTAACTAAGTCCTCGATGAATGTGTGGGGCTAGTTAGGTGTTTAGTTCCCAAGCATCTCCATGGGCCCTCTCTACCAACCTCGGGGAATGGCGAGAACCCCTGGCCCTCGAATATAGAAAAAGTATTTTTTTCATTCTTGGCCATAAGACGAGGCAGGGGATACTAAGAATTTTCGACGGGGTTAAGCAGTCAAGTAGTAGAAGCCAGACTCCTCGGTACTACCCGGCTTTCGCAACATTGGCAGATGAATTGATTTGAAAAGTTGGCAAAAGAGGTTGGTTGATTATGTAGGTACGTCAACACGTCGAAACTATACAAGGTGGCGAAATAGTTTGGCAGGAGTTAGGTTATACACACTTTCAAGCTTACGAGGAGGTCGACTATTACTTGCGCGAGGGGTTATTTTGGATGTTATCTCGGTATAATGGTCATGGGAAAACAATCGACCCCAGGTTGTGGAAACTTCGCTTGTACTAGCCTCACCTTTAGAAATTGCCCTCACATCGCTCGAGCTATTGGAACTGCTCAAACTTGAGCTATTACTAGAAGAACTTCTTGGATCGTTATCACAGGACATTTTAGATGTGCTCTCACCCTCAGTCCTCCCCTAATAGGCCGCGTTCTTAGGCCTAGTGTCCTCACTATCAGAGTTGGTAGATATTTTATCGTAAAAGAGAAAGGAAAAAGAAACAAATAGGTAGAGTAACTTACAGTGGATGTTTGGTAGGCTCTAACTATATAAAGTTGGAGAACTTCAAAGATAGGGATTTAACTAGATATAGATTCAGCAAAAGTGTAAATGAGGGCATATATGCCCATTATTTATAGGTATTTGTGCGCGGAAACCCAAGTGTCAGTTAAAATTACACCCTACCCCGTACACTTCGTATCTCGCAAACTAACCAGCATATTAAATGCAGCAAAACTACTTAAAACCCTGGTCGACAATTCAAAAAGCCTAGTCAACAATTCAAAAATCCTGATCGAGGATTCAAAAATCCCAATCGAGTATGGCTAACTGTCGTAACTGCATATTAACTCCCCGTGCCTTCTCATCGATAAGCTCGATTAGGACCATGAGTTGGGAAGACTCATGATATGGGATAGCTCAGTTCTATTCAGCCTAATAGGCCAATAGGCCAATAGGCCCATTAAGTCCAACATCAGTTTTGGAGCTAACCCATTTAATAATAACTATCTGGTCGAGCGAACTATTATCGACCAGGCTCAATGGGACGCTTCACCTATTCTAGCCTGTTCTGCCATGTACTAGGTCGATCAATTGAATGGTCGTTCAGATAGGTCCGATCGACCCTTGTCAACCTCGGGTCTCTTTCTTCGGCACTGACTTAGATCCCCGCCGCATTTATTATTTTGACAAATAGCATGCTTCCGCATTAATGACATGTGACCGTCGGTACAGTCGCTGCCACCAACTTTGCCACCAACCTTGTCACCACCTTGGGCAGAGAGGTGCCGACTAGAAGTACTGTTCAGCTGGAAAATAGGAGATTATGCTGCCTGGAACAGTATTAAGAACTGAAATAACCATTAACCCCTCAGCAAGGATTAAAGCCCACTCCACCTGGGAGGGACACCTTCAACAAATTACGCACCAAGAGAAAGCTATAAATACTTCATAGCCAACCACGCTTCAGGTAATACCAAAAATACTATAAGCTCTCCATATCCTGCTCGATTAACTCATTTCGACCAGAGCTGACTTAAGTGTCAGAGTGCCTTAATTGGAGGTACCTCGACTCGCTTAATGTATGTTGATTGTTGCATATCTCAAATATCGAGAAGAACACTTATTGGATAATTCGACTTTGCAGGTTGGATCTATCAAAATAATATCCTTTCACTCTATACTATTTTCAACCTCATCACTCATCATTCAAGACAACTTTTTAGAACAAAACTTCTACCAAAATTGTGTCAGATATTTATCATTAGCATGAGATTTTGAATGAGGAAAAACAAGTGGTTAATCATATAAATTTCAAATGTGATACATTAAGTTATTTTATATCTTCCTTCGAGTTCGAGTCTAACAAAAGGGTATTTAAATTTTAATGATCTTGCATTTTCTTTTTCTTTTTCTTTTCTTGTTTTTTTTTCACGAACACAGATTTCAACTATAATAAATTATGACATAGGCTCGATCAATTGGATCAATCTTAGGCAAACGTCCCTTCAAAGTGTAATGAAGGTCGCCTTCCTGTCCATCGACTCCATCCAGACAAGTATTTTCATGGTGGAAAAGGCATAAATATTTACACATCGAGGCAAAGTGCCCTCACACCTCAAGAAAGTTGAATACGGCCCCCAATGGAGAAAAGGCTATTTGGAGAGATCCCTTGTGGATTTTATTCTGACCACGCAATCAACATGGTAATGCTAATTTATGCCTATGTGCTCCTACGTTACGCCACTTGGTTGGCTCCCCTTTTTCTTTTTTCTTTTTGACAAAATTAACCATGTTGGGTCGCTGGATCAACTGATCTCATAAAGACAAAACTAGCACGGATCTGGTCCCACAAATTGGGGGAAGAGGCCTCATGCACGTTCTTATTTCAAACTCCACGCAACCTCAAATTTGTAAGTCAATGATTGGATTTTAAATTTTATTTTAAAAAATAAAATTATACTATTTAATGTTAGTGACCGTTTCTTAAATTTAATCCATCGTAAAAATAAAGCACAAACTTGTTAACACTTGTATATAGGGTTTTTCTAATTAAAGTGTGTGATTATAACATAATGTTAACTAATTTGTTAAAGTACGAATTAATTTTATTTTCTTTACACTTTATTTGGTTCTATATATTCTACTAAGACTTTAAAAGCACATATAAGTGGTATAAATAAGTTGAGTTCAAAAAAAATTATAGAGTTTAAAATACTGAGTTCAAGCTCGAAGAGCCTCATTTTAAAGGCTCAAACTTGAGTTCAATATTAGTCTCAATCTCGAGCTCGAGTATGTGCTCCAACTCAACTCAATAAAATTTAATTATGAAAATATAATTATTATTTAATATTATATATAAAATGTTTAAAAATAAAAATAAGTAAATTTTTAATATAAAATAATTATTTAATTAATATATAAAATATTTAAAAATAGAAAAAAACTCGCGAGTCGGCTCATAAGTTTTTGAACAACTGAATCAAGGATTGAGTTTTGCTCATCATAAAGCTCAAGTTTGAAAAACTATAATCGACTCGGTTTGTGAGGTTCATGAGCTGGCTTGATTCAACTTACTCCCCTAGGTATATATGTAAAAAGTCCAAGTAAATAATCAATAGGATTGACCCAAATGATCTACTAAGCCACTTAAAATGGCCCCATATCCCAAACGGGCTCAATTTCATCAATAATTTAATTAGTATAAATGTTAACTTAACAATTAAAAAAGACATCTAAGTATTTATTTTTTAATTTGAGCATTATTGCTACACAGACGAGTTCTTAAAATAGAAGCCCGTCATTTAACAATTTTCGAAAAGGACCTCCATTTGGATTCTGTGTAACACCAAGTTAAAAATTTTTATGAGAAAAGCAAATGTTAGAAAAAAAAAAAGAAAAATAAAATTATAATTGAATTAAAAAGAAAAAGGAGCAGCTTGTTTGGATTAAATAATAATAATAATAATATAGAAGTTTTAAGTTGTTAAAGTTGGTTTGACTTATGTCCTTTTGGTGCATTGTCAAAAAGGAGAACAAGCAGAAATTAAAGAGGAGCCAATTCCAATTTAAAACTGCTTTTTCTGGGAGGCAACTAATAAGTGCTTTATAACAATCATTCACAACCCAAAAGTATATTTTGTTTTGTCAACATTTAAAGTAAATTATGGATACCGCAGCCAGACTAAATAAAATATGTAAAAGAGAAATACCTATATTATCTCAGCTCGAATTCCCATATTATTTCAAATGTAACTAATCTGGGGAGTGTTTAAAATATGTTGTAAAATGTTTCGTACTTACAATATATCATCCGCGAACAAATTTAAAAGAAGAATTTGTCTAAAATAAAATATTAAAATTTTATAAAATTATTTGAAAAAAATACAAATAAGTTTAACCTATTCTTAAAATTTTTAATATGTTATTAATTTTATAAGTTTCATTATTTAATTTTTAGTTAAATTCTTGAAAATATTTTATTTGAAGAGATAAGTTTTTTATTTTGCCTAAATGGGAAGTAACATTACTGTCATTTACGGACAGTTAACGTTAACTATTGGTGAAGAGATTATAAAATTGATAAGAAAAAAAACAAAAAGAAAAGAAAAGATAGATGATGAATCATGGGGGTATGGCAGAGATTCTTTCCTACGGCTGCTATTCGTAATATATTGTATATACACAAACTATAACGTCACTACTCCACATCCAATCCACGCTTTTACTTTCACGTGTGTCCTTTTCTAATCAAATACTTGCGCTCATAATTTCCTTATATTCCGGACATGGGGAACTCCCTCTCTTTTTTCCTCTGTGTTTTTAATGAAAAAAGAGAGCTTGGATCTAAGGATGGAATTTACGGAAACTAAGATGGGTGAGAACAATGGGAGCTGGGATACGAGGGCCAGCATATTTGTAAATTTTAGTTGCAAGATTTGAAATATATAGATATATATATATATAATGTGGGGTTGGGACTAATTTTTCATTAAGCTGAGTCTATTAGTACGAGTTGTGGGTCTAAAACTTGGAAGCACAAAAAAATTGTTAGGATTGTTCTGAGGATCTCATTGGAAAACCTTTGACACTTGAATCAAGTCGTGAATATAAAAAAAATATTAATGGACATGGCGAATCTAGTAAGAGAATTCTTAATATTGCACACTTTTTAAATATAGTGATGGTGATCATTTATACTTGTAGACAATTGGCAAATATTTGGGAAGTATCAATTGCCCAATCAAGGTCACATCACATGTTTTAAAATCTAGGGCATCAATCTTGGGTCTTCATAATCATGCTTGAGATTTGGGCCATTTATCCACTTGTCTTTATATAAATAGGTAGAGGGCCCTTCTTGTTCGCCCTTTCACTCATCTCATTTGAAATTTTTAGTTTGTTATTGAGGTTGGAGCAAAAAGTGCTCCAATCTTTGTGATCTCTCAACGTAAAACGACCTCCATCCCTAGGTATTGCTTCTTTCTTTGCTTTTTTCTATAGCTTATAAGACATTAGAGATAATAGCTATAATTGTTATAGTTCTGCAAATAATAATAATACTACTTTCGAGGAGGCAACTCTAGGGTTGGGCTAGATGGATATATCAGAACATACATCCTTATCCAATTCACAACCATCAAATGTGATTGAGTCTCAACATGTGGAGCAACTTAGAGAGTATCCAAAACTTTACGCTAACTTTCTTATTTGACAAAACATTCTATTTTACGTCAGAATGAAGCCATTAGAATTTGACTATGTTGCCCTATTTTAATAGATTATGGGATAATAATCCCAACCAACAAGCAATGAGTGTATGATCCTCTCTATTATTGTTGCATTTTTCACTTTATGATCTTAGTGTAGGTTTAAGGTTCCCTTTAGATGTCCCAGGTTGAGAATATACTTAGAAATTTTGGGATATGCTTGATTTAACATCTACCTCATTCTTTCCATCACATAATAAGCTTTATAATAATGATGAAACATTTTGGAGTTGGATCATCATTTTAAACTTTTTGGTCATTATATTCCCTTACTTCTTCGGGTTATAGTACCCATGAAGGGTTTTTCTACATCACTACAAGCAAAGATTGTAGGCTTGTAGCTTGTGCAATCTCTTTGGGTTGAAGAAAGATAAACTTTTTTTTTCCTTGAAGCTCCCTCAAATTGACCTTAGCTCATTAAACGCACATGGGTTACAAATAAGCCTAACCCCTAATCTCTCGAGCCTAGTTGGGATGATTGGGTTCACAAAAAACCTTCTGACCTAACTTGGTATGATGCTCAAGCGCTTTTGAAACAGAAAGTTCTTAAGATCATTGGCTTGATCCTAACTCCAGTACACATCACTAAGACACATTGATGACATTCTTGGTATGGTGCTTTGGCTTTTCAACCTCTCTAATTAGTTTGTTTCTTGTAGCTATGGTAATAAAAAAGAGCACATGCACCAACAGAATATGTGAAAGGCTTGAGGGGAAAGAGGGGAATTCTCACAACTCCAACTCCCTTTGTTCAAGGATATTACCCCAAGCTCAGATACTTATTTGCCTAAAAAGGTCAATGGAACTTGGTGATCTTATCATAACAACTTTTCCTAATCTAATATCCATTTCGACCTCTCTATTACCAAGTCATCGAGGGAAAGCGCCTATGCCTTTTGAAGATCACAAAGTCCATTAGAAACGTGCCATTATTGTCCTATTTGATGCTAAATCAATGGGACCTCATCCATCTTCAACTTTTTGAATACCCATTCTAATAACATAAACTGATTTCTTTTATGATCTATCATGCACCCACTCACAAAAGTTTACTACTTTGGAAGAATTGTATAGAAAAAAAGGCATTTTGAATGAGACTAGATTGTGCTGAGCCCTTAGCTATTAAAATTCCCACCAAAAGCCTCCAGTAACTCTTTCGGTGCGACATTAGAGTTTGGCCTCTGAATTTAATGTAGTTTTTTCCAGTACTAGAGAGATACCCTTTTAGTTCTATAAAGATTGCTTGCTTATGGTGACCAGGACTCAATTTGGGGAATGGCCAACTAGAAAAGTATATTGTCCAGGGCTCTATGAAGATAAGTTTCATTCTCTTAAAATACTTATCATTAATGTTCTCATGTCATGAGCTTGATCTTTCTTATTATTTTACTTCTTTATTAGACTTTAGCTTCAATCTACTACTTCGCATTAACTGTTGTGCATCCCCATGCAGAAGTTATAAGCTAAGCTTGCATCTTTGGTAGGTTGGGCTCGAATTGGAACAGTTTAAATAATCTTCCAATAACCACGCCATAAACATTGCTTGCCTTACCTTAAGTAACTCTAATTCCCAAGAAGCAAAGGGAAGAAATGGCCATAGCTCAAAAAAGTGCAAAACAAATTAGAGTGCATCAAAGTTGAGGTGAACGCCAAGGTCTCCAAATCCTTCGACAATGCAAAGCTACTAGAGAAATTGAGTTCTTACAATCTAGTCGATAAAAAGAAAGCATTTAGTATTTTTGCTTATAAGGGCTCAAGATTTATTCACTTTAAATCCTTTTAGTGAGATAATATTAGAAAAACCTACTAATAAGAGTCTCGATAACTTCTGCAAGTGTTGAGATCATGTCGTTCATTTAGGAGGTGTAGCTTCTATGTTTGATGTGACATAACTTGACCCCTTGAATGAAGTATATGATGAAGCTAGGATCCAGTGGCATAAAGGAATTTAAAACTTTCATAGCATGAAATAACTTGATTTATCACATACTAAGGATCTTATTTTATTTCTTAAAGATGGATTTAGGGAGAAGAATCATCTACCTTAGATGATTCTTCAAAGATCAAAAGGTAGAGACTCCTCTTGGCACCTTAATTGAATCTCCACATCTTTCTTTTCTTTGGCACCTTCTTGCTCACTAAAGTCAATCCTAAATTGAGTATAAGACAACCACACAAAACCAACAGTTTCACTTTGAAGTTGTTTGGAAATTTCAATTCCAACTTAGAAGCCTATTCATAAAGCTATTATACTAAATAAGAGGCCTCCAATTGGCTAGGTTAACCTTATCTTATCTCTACCTCCTATGGAGGTCAAACCTCTTGCCTCTAGAGGTCAAATGTACATAAATGTCTTTATCCAATCTTTTCTATAGGAAGATGAATGGGTCTCGGGGAATGTTCTCTTGGGTCGATAAGTTAAATAATAAAACTTGGTGTTTGGGGAATTTCTAGAATTTGAGGATGAAGGGCAATGAAAAAGTTAATTCAAATTAGCAAAGGCAGGAGGTTGATTATGGATCCTCATTACAACTATGAAGCTATGAATTAGATAATAGGTTTCAGGGAGGAGAAAGAAAGCAAGGCATCAAGGTCGACAAGAATTGCACTCATTTCCTTAGAGATTGGAAACCCCAACCACAAAATATAAATGGTATATGTACCATTAAGTAGTTGGTGGATGGACAATATATTCTCCAACTAGTTTTGGGGGCTAGAAGTTCATATTCTAGAGGGATGAAAAAGGTCTTGCGGATCTTAGAAAGCTCATCAGATCCCATTTTAGACCTAATTTCACTAAAATGCTTTGGGTGAAATAGAAGAAAACTCTAAATACATATACCTTAGGAGTGCCCTCTCGACCTCAACCTGAGCATTAATAGATGCAATGGAACTACTATTAATCAGCATTTCTTTAGAGAGGCATGCCCTAACTTAGCTTCACTTGTAAAACCTTTATCCTCATTATTAGACTAGTGACTCATTTTCTCAAAAAGGTTCCCAAAAAAGTGCAAACCTAGAAAATGTCAAAGGAAGAAAAAAGAAGAAATGAAAAGAGAATAAATAAATAAAGGTTATGAATGGTAATACCTAAGGGTAGGAAAAAGAAGATCGACTATCTTGAGATTCCTTAATGCTACGCAGATCACTAAAACTCTCTGGGTTTTATAATAATGTTTCATGCTTAAATTTGCTCTAAATGTCTAGAGAATGTAAAGTATGAAATGAGGCATTTTGAACCCTTTTTATAGATCAAATTGGGTGGGAATGGCTTGCATCTCCCAAGAGATAATAGCCTAGTAATTAACCACAATCAATGCGCATGCACTGCAATACATGAGACATGGAGCCGTGTGGAAATCATTGCAACTAAACAAGATGTTTTTCCTATCTTTAATGTGAGATAATGCTTTTAAAATAAATTTTATATTCAAGTTGAAGCTAATGACGAATTTCCATAGTTTTATTTTGTTTACTTCTTAACTTAATTGTTAGGTTGATTTCTCTGCCTTTTATTTTAAACTAGGATATGGGTGGACTCCTAATGTGGGAGGTCTCCACTGTTTATTGAGCAAGGAGATTAGTTTGCCCAATGGAGAGAAAAATTCCCCTAACATTTGACATCAATAGATTTTCTCGAAGGTTGACTGACCTTAGGTACAAACGTCACTAGTATTATAAGATCAACTAGTCCTAATTGGTTTCTTTTGAATTGAGGCAAACAAAAAGATCGATTTACATGCACTTGGTATGGGCTGCCTCTTAAAATATAATGTAGGCACTTTGACAGCAATTTACATCTATATATAATATAGTCATCAATCAATTTCAACCATATTTAGTGTTGCTGTTGGCTTGCCTCCTTTATATGTAATACATTCAAGCATGTTTGTATGAACTAAGTAGCTATAAAAGCTTATTATCTACCACTTTTCAAATGACCTAGAGCATCCCTATGCCAACAATAGCAGCTACTTAGTTTTATCGGGCTTTTTTAGTAATTTTGATTCCATGTCCCAGCTAATATAAGTATATGCTCCAAAGACTACCATAAGTATGCATTCTTTTATTATTTCTCGGCTTAATTCAGCTTCATATTTTCTCCAAGCTTATTCTAACTTAAATAGCAGAAGGTTTTGGTTGGGGCTATCTTGGCAAGCTTATTATGCTTTACTTTGGTTGCAAGGTCGACCTTACACTATTTAGCTCAAGTTTTGACTCCAACCTGAATGCAAAACAACTTTTATGCACTAACCACCACCAAATTCATTCCTAATTCTATAACTAACAAATAGTACATCATCAAGCTCAAGTTGTTTTTACAAGTAATATCTTGGCTTGTCTTTATAGTCAGAAACTTGCCTTTTCTTTTATCTACTAGATTTATTAGCTAGGTCATATATCTAAGGTATTAGCTTGATCTTGAATCTTTTTTTTTTTAACGCTTAAAGGAGAAATTTCATTTCATATTAGTCATGATTACATTTGAAAGGAAAGTGGGAGCATGATCTTTGC
The DNA here is from genome assembly GCA_014898725.1 of Jacaranda copaia. Lineage (NCBI taxonomy): Eukaryota > Viridiplantae > Streptophyta > Magnoliopsida > Lamiales > Bignoniaceae > Jacaranda > Jacaranda copaia. Next base: position 185,832 of record JACGDI010005419.1, on the reverse strand, counting down.
ACATACCAAGATCAGACATAGAATCTACAACCTTAGCTATATAGTGAGTCGCTTGATTCATTGATTGCCTAATAGAACAAAAATTACAAATTTCAATTTCACTTAAAATGACTCCACAATCAGAAATAACTAGCCTAACGTAGGAATTATCATCTATCTTATTCAAAATTGCCTTCATTACAACTAGAGCATCCAACGCAAAGTAAATCTTTGTTAGGTTTTTAGTTTTTATCCAAGCAAGAGTCTCTTTGAAAGATATAGCCTCTACTAAAGCAGCCTGTATGCTTCCTCGGGGTGGGACAACAATTACTACTTTAAAGTTTCTACTATCATCCCTTATTATCCATTTTGATCCAAATGTTTGGCTATTGGCCCGAATAGATGCATCAACATTATACTTAAGCCAACCCCCTAGGGAAATTTGCCAGCTACTAGTTGTTTTCCTTTGATTGAAACTCAAATTTTATTTTTTCTCCTATTGTGCAGCATTCCATTGATAAAGGGCAAACATAGGGGAAAACACCACTTGGTTGACTAACTTTATTTTCTCCTATTAGGCAACTTGATTTCTATTCCTCTAAATGCTCCAAAGAATTATGAATAGTTTATCTTTATTTTCCTTACTTATTCCTATAAGGCATGCCTCCAACCATGAAGTAAATAAGTTAGTATTATTCGCTGGCACCATCCTTAGAACATTTGCATGGTCCCAAACAATCTTCACAAATGAGCAACTAACAAAAATATGCTCCATTATTTCAATGTTGCTTCCACAGACCATACAAATAGGATGTAGATTTACCTTTTTGGCCAACATATGATTTTTTGTTGGGAGAAAACTTTTATAGGCTTTTTGCACTAAATTTCTGACCATGGGGGGAACTTTTTGATTCTAGATCTTCCTCCAAATAGTAAAGGAATTAGTTAGGATGCTCATATGATCTGCCATAAGCATTTTGTAAAAGCTCATGACTGTATAAAAACCTTTTGGAGCACCATTCTAGGCCAAACATCATTACTCCATCTGATACCAAGAGGAATACTAAGAATGAGATTAGCATCTCTCTCATTGAACATATAAAAAATCATATCAACATTTCAACTTTTTTGATCTTGATTTAGTAAGGCTGCCTTGTTATCTATTTCTATTCGCTACTAAGACATGAAGAGATACAAGGATTATGAGAATCTGAAAGCTAAGTGATGAGGATAATTAATGCATGACATTAAAAGGACAATTTTACCCCTATGAACCAATCGAATTACCATAACAGGATAAAACCTGTGTCTTTTTATCTGGGTCAGGTCATGACTTGGGTAAACCCAACCCGAATTGGGTCATGACTGAGATGATGGGTTGTTGATCAATAAAGGATCTATTGCTCAAGGACACGTCACCTTAATTCGTACAAGCAAGGACAGTTCGCTACCTATAAAAGAAAATGGCACAAATAGATTTGGGTTATGTTGATCATTTCTCACATGCCTATTACTTTTCTAATTGACTACCTTAAACCTATTTGATCACCTCAGTCACTAACTTAGGCATTAGAGGGCCTTAGCTAAAAGTGATCTCAGTTAACCTAACGTGTGCTCTTTCGGTCAGGTCAGAGACCTAGTAAATCACTTGTGTGAATTTGGGTTAGGTTTGAGGTTCAAAGTAGGAGCCAAATTAGAAATTTTGGGTCAAGGTCCTAAACACAAGCTATATCAGTTAGCATCGTTAGTGGGAACTTTGATTTGATTCACCAATTGTAAGGGCAAACAATTAGAGATGGACAAAACTCTAAGACAAACAGTAGATATGCCAATCCTAATATTGCCTATATCTCCATCACCACTTATATTACCTACCTTACCCACACTACTTCTTACTGCGTAGCACAGTGCTCATGAGATAGAGTGGGGGACCATGGCCCAAGACCCATGCGAGACTCAAGTAGTGTAGCTTGATAAGGTTGATTTAGAATGGCTGGTTCTTGAGATGAGTTAGAGGTTCTGGGAAGAACATGAACGTAAGAGCCGATTGATAGCAACAACCCCAATTCTAGTGGCCCTTTTGTCAATAAGCTAACCACTATTTTAGGAGAAGAGGTTGGGTTTTTCAATGGCTGAAGGGGTGCAAAGCATTAAGATCTTAAGGGAGGAAAAGATGACATATTCTAACAAGGTAAGGAGAAAGGTCGCGAGAAGGCCAGACCACCTACCAAATGTTTACCACAGAGAGAGAGAGAAAGGGACAAGATTTGAACCATTAGCACCGAATCGGGGAGATCCCATGCTAAGAAGAGCTAACCTTCACTATTTAGGGAGGAGGTCAATGAAATTAGTGATTAAGTCAAGTAATTGAGTAGAAAAATAGATGAGCTCAAGAAGAAAAGGACCTCAGTGCTGCAAAAGGCCTAAAAACTTGCATTTATGAGGTAAAGGGTAAATAAACTGAGTTGTTTGGTATATGGGGTAGAGGTGATCATCCCAGCAAAAATTAGGGAACCTACTAAAATAATTCTAGAATATAAACCCAAGGGTAACAACGAAGCTCGCAAGTTCGAGCTCAAGATGATTGAAGAAAAATGGAACAATGCCTACTTGAAGATCTAAGAATTTAAAAATAGTATGACGAGGTATTATAACAAGAAAGTCCGATAAAGATGCTTTAAAGTGGTTGACTGGGCTTTAAAAAAGGAGAAAATCTTGAAGCATATGGGAAAACTAAACCCAAACTGGGAGGGGCCATACAAAGTGGTCAAGGTGATAAAATAAGGGTTGTACAGGTTGGAGGATGCCAAAGGAAAAAATTTGCCGAGGTTATGAAATGTGTAGGATTTGAAAAAATTTTATGTTTAAGGATGTAATGAATCTTGTAAAGCCTTAGTATGGTTAATGATCTCTGTAATGCATTTACAATTTAAAGAACTACATTTATCCCGTTTTGAGCATTTGTCTAACACTATAACATTTCTCTTCATTTCTAAGATCCTAAGTCTTAAGGTTCGAGATCCTATGAAGGGGTGTGCAAAAGGCCTAGGAGGCAAAGTTGATCCCGCAGTGGGATTAACATCCAGAATGGGATCTACACAAGATCCCTACTGCCAGAAAGATCCTAAGTCGTTAGGGTCAGGTTCTATGAAGGGTCTACAAAAGGCCCAAAAAGTGGAGTTGATCTCGCCGTGGGATCAACATTCAGAATTAGATCTATGCATGATCCCAATTACTAGAAAAATCCCAAGTCTAAAGGATCGAGATCTTATGAAGGGTCTGCAAAAGGCCCAAGAGGAGAAGTTGATCCTATTACGAGATCAACATTCAGATAGAGATCTGCTCAAGATCCCAATTGCTAAAAATATCGTAAATCTTTGGGGTCAAGGTCATATGAAGAGTCTGTAAAAGGCTCAGAAGGAAGAGTTTATCCTACTGCGGGATCAACATTTAGAATAGAAACTACGCATGATCCCAATTGCTAGAAAAATCCTAGGCCTAAGGGATCGAGATCCTATGAAGGGTCTACAAAAGGCCAAAGAGAAGAAATTGATCCTATCGCGGGATCAACATTCAAAATAGGATCTGTGCAAGATCCCAATTACTAGAAATATCACAAATCTTTGGGGTTAAGGTCATATGAAGGGTTTGCAAAAGGTTCAGGAGGATGCGTTGATCCCACCACAGGATCAACATTTGGAATGGGACCTACACAAGATCCAAACTGCCAAAAAGATCTAAATTCTTTGTGGTCAAGGTCTTATGAAGAGTCTGCAAAAGGCCTAAGAGACGAAGTTGTTCCCGTTGTGAGATTAACATCTAGTATAGGATTTACACAAGATCCCAATGGTAGAAAGCCTGAAATTAATGGGATCAAGGTTGTTTTATGAGAGAAAAAGAATTGCAGTATGAACTCATGACCTTGCATAATGTTTGGAATAAAGTGAAAAATGTTCATAGAAAGGCATAAACCTAAACACTTGGAATAGAATAAAAAAATATTATATTTCATTAATCCAGTAATTACATGGATCTTAGCTCAAGATCGTGACACATGATGGAGTCATAAGGGAAAAGAGGGACCTAGAGCTGTGCAAAAACATATACTTAGTTACAACAATTAACTATGTGAAGGTTCCCATCGCTGATCCTTATCCTAGAGAAGAGAAGCCTCCTTTGGGATCTCACTTTCCTTAGCAATAGGGGAAGCGACCTCAACCAAGCTAGGAACACAAACTTATCCTCAAGCTTGTCCTCCTCAAGCTACCTATTAGTAGGATAGTACTTCAGATCTACGTCCTTAGTGGGGTCGAGCAAGTTTAAGTTGAATCCTTCAATGATCCTGCCCAACTTCTTTAGTTGAGCCTGGCACTTCAACAAGCTCATGTAGGAGTATTCGACAGCCTTCTCCTTGACCATGGATTTAAATGTGCCAAACTTTATAAAGACTCGGGCTCCTTCTATTCTAGTATCATGGATCAATTTTTTATATTCAGAGGATTTCTCAAAGTCAGTTCGTCCCCTGGAGCAGCCTTCTTCATATAATACCTTTTTCTTAGAGGCTAAAGACTTTTTTATTTTTCAGTTCTTTGATTTGTTTATCCCAACCTGCTAATTCTTCCTTATGTGGGCTAAGCTTACTATCGATAGACTGTTGGGTTAACTTGAGGCTGGCCTCGAGTTTCTCCTTAGCTTTCTTCAGCTCCATCATTTCTATGTCCCGATCTATGAAGAGGCTTCTCCAGTACATGCATTGCAACGATTACTGATGCATATATATGATCCTTTGTAAAAGGAGTAAGCAGTGTAAGCATCAAGATTGGTAAAGATAAGTTACAAAAAACTTAGAGAAAAGTTGAAATTTCTTGAGGGCATAGGGTTCACCTACATCATGGCATGGGTGTCATGCTCCTCAAGCCTTGCAAAGTTCATAAGAGCGTGTGTGGCTTGGTCTTTGTCATCAAGTACCCCTTATATAGCTCAAAGAAAGTTTCTCGAGGTTGGGATCATAGCACCGAACTTTGATTTGTAATTGTTTAGTTTAGGGTCAGAGGAGAGCACAAAAAATCACTTTGAAAGGTTGAATTGACGGTTTTATAGCTCTTACGTGCATTATTTAATAGAGTTTTGCATCGAGTGATTACATTAAGATCGCATGGAGAAGCGAGGATAGATTCAGGCTCTAGTCTCGCCTTTTTATCCAGGTAGCTACCCCCACATAAACCCATACCCTTTGATTTTTCGGATGGGCTCTTACTAGAATGGCTGGGAGAATAGTGTTTTGAACCTTTACCTTTGGAACTATGTTTGCGCTTTTTCCCCTTGCCCTCAAGGGTCTTCTTAGTTGCTATCTCGGGTTCAGGCTTGGGTGCTCAAACTCGAAGCTCGAGACTTGGCTGATTGGAAATGCTTGTTCAACCTTAGTCAGGGGGATAGGAATACTGAAAGGCAGGCTCATGGTCGATGTAGGGGCTAACGTGGTTGGTACTGGCACAAGCCCAGAGGATTGTGTCTTAGCTAATAAAGATTTTTTTTGCATCTTTATCTTATTAATGATCCTCAAGTTCTTGCTCGACATGATTGCAAAATAGAATTTAAACAACATTAGGCCTCTAGCTTGAATAGATAAATAAGAAGGAACCAAAATTTTAGATGTATAACAACGAGAACCATTACTGAGAGTCTGATGAACTTGTATATTGGCTGGCGAGAGGCCAGCAATCTTGAGGACCTTTTCATTGAGGAGTTCCCCGACCTTATAAAGATGGCTGGTCAGGGAATCCACAAAGTTCTTTCCCCATGTGACCTCCTCAAATACCAATATTTTGGGCTTATTTTGCCACCAATCTGACCTGCACCACCAAGAACAATGGGTAGGAGCTCGAATGAAGAGAAAATGCTCCTTCTAAGGACCTAATGAAGGCGAAACTTTGTCCAAAAATTTGCACATAGGGTGCGCAGTGAGGTAGTAAAATCTGCTCTCCTTGGTTTGGGTTAAGGTCGTTATTAAGTATAAAGACAAAAAATGGGTAAAGGGGAGCTCAACCTTGAAGTAAGCTATTATTATGCAGAAATAAAGGATATGCCTTCTAACATTTGGAATCAACTGAGCTGAGCATATATCTAAGCCTAATAAGATGTTTTCTACGAGATCTGGGATCAAGAACATCAAACCCCCTTCCAGTAGCCCCACTGTGAGTGTGGCACAACCTTGCGGGGGGAGATGCATTCGTTTGGATTTATTTAGGAAGGTAATGTCGTATTTAGGAAGAATATGAAACTTGGACCTGACCTTCGAGATCATAAGAGATCCAAGCTTGGGGTCAATTACTAACTAGGGTGAGATGGCCAGAATGTACTCCACAGTTTTTGGGTACTAGTCAGGTTTGCCCTCTATTGGAAAGGGCAAATCAACTAAAAGAGACCTTATTTTGGGGTTGTGGCCTACCTCGGGATCGAGGTCATGTGGAGTGGCATAGGAGGATCGCAGTGCGGATCCCCTATAGGGAACAAGATGAAGGGAGGTCACATCCTTGGAACTTGTGGAGGGGGAGACACTGGCACTCAGCCTTAGTTGCTGGGGGCTATGAGTCTTTTCAAAAGAGAAGCTCGAGCATATTGTTAGTAAAAGAGAATAGACCTTCAGTTTGAGGTGTTGCTGAGGAAAGGGAACACTGATTGAAGATCAAGGACATTACACTAAGCTGAGAGATGAATGCGAAATCAAACATGCAGGAAAATGGAATGAAGTAGTGAGGTAGCCAAAAGGTATATATAGAGTGCTTAAAAGGGACAGTTCGCCTTCCAAGGCGCTATCAACGGTCCAGATTAACTGCGCCCAATCCAACAGCTGAGGAATTTTCCCACCTACTTTCCATAACATATTACGAGCCAATACACTTGGAAAGTGGGGGAGTTAGTGATGAAGATAATTAATGCATGACATTAAAAGGACCATTTTGCCCCCAAGAACCAACTGGATCACCTAAACAGGACAAGATTCGCATTTTTTTATCTGGGCCGGGTCATAACCTTGGCTAACCTAACTCAAACTGAGTCAGGACCCAGATGATGGGCCGTTGATCAATAAAGAATCCAATGCTCAACGACGTGCTACCTCAATCCAATAGGTAAGGACAATTTGTTATCTATAAAAAGGAAGGGCACGAATAGTTCCAAGTTATGTTGCTCATTAGTCACATGCCTATTACTTTATTAATTCACTACCTCGAACTCATTTGATCACCTCAGTTACTAATTTAGGTATCGGAGGGCCTTAGCTGAGGGCAATTTCAATTAGCCTAATGTGTGTTTTTTTGGTCAGGGCAGAGACCCAATAAATTATTTGTGCATATTTGAGTTAAGATCGAGGCTCGAGATAGGGGCCAAGTTAAAAATTCTGGATTGAGGTTGAGGTCCTAAACATAAGCCGCATCACCAAGGATCTGTTTCTATCATGATATGCATCCCATTACTCACTTGTAGCAAATCTTGAGGTTTGTTGCATTTGATTCTATGTGCTGGGCCATCTTAACTTATACTTGTTGCTGTAGTTGATTTGAGCTTGATTGGTTCTATCTGGGCTTCATGCCTAGAATGTTGGCTAGCATCAAATACGAATTCAATAACACCTTGGTAGTAGGTAAGTAACATTTTAGCCCATGTATTTTTTAAGAAGATCGATGGACTACCCTTCATATTAAAAAAGATACAAAATCATCTTTTATTTGCCGACACAATTACCCATGCATGGAATTCTAAAACGAAAACTAGCAAACCATTAAGTATAAATACGACTATACTTGTCCTATTTCATTATGTTTATTCCTCCGAGAAAATGCGTTGTAAAGCTATCAAAATTCACGATTGTGATGAATATATATATATATGTGTGTGTGTGTGTAGGTTATTTAAACGTGACTTAATTTCTTTTATTATATTTGTATATCAAAATTATTCAACACAAAAGAAAATATTATGAAATTTTATTTGTGAGGAACTGTTTAATCACAAGTTCTTTTTCATTTTTATTTTTATTTTTTGTCTGCATTGATGCGACGAATAGATCTCAGTAGAGAATTAATTAAGCCATTTGTTTTATCAGTAAATAATAGGCGAAATTTTCATTTTATAAAGCAAAATGAGTATTTGGAAAGACATGGAAAAGATTTGCTATGTACATTTATATGTTTTGTAAGGCAGGATGATGCGCACCTCTCATATTTTTAGCTTATTGAGGTCCCATATTAATTAAGATATATAATAATAGTGATGATGGTGCATCATGTGCTGCAAATTAAAACCCTGCCTGATTAGCTTTTTAAATTATTAATTAGTGAAGTATTATGCTAATTACATTATATTATCTTGAATCCTCTGGTCCACTCCTGCAGGTTAATATTTTCCAAGGATAGACAGCCATGGTGATCGATAAAAGGGTAAAATGAATTTTTTCGTTTTCTTCTTCTTTTTTCCTTTTCCCGCAAATGCTAAATAATTCAAACAACAAATCCTATAATTTATCCTATCGTATCCATTCACAAAGTCTTTGTAACTAGCTTATTGAACCACCCCATTTCCTTATTTTACTTTATTTATCCCAACAAGGAATCATCCTTTTGATATAATTTTTTCAGTTCTCAAATTTTCATACTATTAGTCAAAGTATCAAAACTTAAAACTACACAAAGCTTCGAACTAGATTTACAATAGAAAAATCATTTTGGAAATGTCATACGCACTTGAGATTTGAAAAAACTTAATATTGATTGTATAAATTTTTTAAAAATAAAATAAATTAAAGTACGAGGAGTAGCTTTTATAAATACAAGTTGTAATTGGATGGATTTCTTTTTTGTGTTTATAATTGCAATTTTTGCCAATCGAAGGACGACATTTGTGATACCAAGCACAGTTTTGAGATGACTTATTTGAATTCTATCTATTCTGATAGTAGTATCATATTTTTGATAAAAAAATATTATTTTATTTAATTAATATCGTAGATATATCTAATATCTTGATGGAATGAATATATAATTGGCCGATTCCTTTTAAAAAGATGTATAATGCAAATATTTGTCGTAAGAGCATGATTAAAGAAAACCATGTCTAAATTGAAAAGTATTGAATACGAGATTCTACAATGCTTTAGAGCACATATGAATTTAAAAATAAAAATAAAAGTTGTAAGTGGTCCTTTAGAGGAACAATAAATAGCAAAAATATTCAGTAGAAAAAATTTAACATACAATTTATAAAGTGTGAGAATAGTGGAGTAATTACTTAATATATTTTTCAATGTACCAACTAATTTTTTTGTTATATGCTAAAATGTTAATTCAATTTTTCACATAATAAATCAACAAATTCTCACTTTTAATTTAATGTATACGTTTAGATTAATTAAGTTAATATATACGTTTAATTTTCAATATGCTAAATAAATAAAAAAAGAAAAAGTTAGATCATTTTTCTCTTTCCTCCAAATATATTACGCTTCCCCCCCTCCCACTTTTTCTTTAATTATATGATTTATTTCTCCCTTTAACTTTTTTTCTCATTATTTTTTAAATAGTGATATATATTTCATACAATACATTCAAGTAAATAAATGTAAATAGAAAAATTATATTATGATATAAAAATTAATAAATATTATTTAAACACACCTCGTGTAGAGGGTATATATATAGGTAGCTTTTGAGTGTAGACTTACCCAAATCCAGTATTTTATTTTTAATGGATAGGTTTAGAAAAAAAATATTTTTTCTCCCACTGTATTATGTTTTTTTCCTATTGTTTTTTCTGATTATATTATTTCTTCTTTCATTATTTTTTTTATTTTATAAAATAATATTATTTCATATAATATATCCAAGCAAATATATGTAAATAGTAAAAATATATTATTATATCAAAATTAGTTGTTAGTGTCCCACATTAGTCAAACAAATAAGTTGTGATTCTATATATGGTTTTGGGTAATTCTCACCTACTAAGCTAGCTTTTGGGTTTGAATTAGATCCAAAATATATTCCTTGACACTAGTATATATTTTTAATTTTAGATAGTGAAAATTTAAGCACACAACACATTGCCTATGTCACGATGACTAGTATAAATTCTTTTTCAATATAAGTAATTTGTGTTAAATGGTTCAATTTGAGTATTTGAATAATTAATGGGTAAAGTTTAGATCGAAAGTACATATTTCGAGTATAGACCTTACCAAAATTTGTAATCATTTTATTTTTAATTGAATAGATTCTGAATTTCGGTCAAGTAAATTTCAATTGAATCTAAGTATGAAACATTTTAATTTTTTAAGAATTTAAGTAGAATAATACGCTAGTCACAACCATTGACATGCTTAAAACATAGGATATAAACTATTCCATAAAAAATGCATGCTGATTTCGACTGTAAGGGTTCAAGTACAAGTTACAAATGCTTGACAGTCGTAAATCACAACTAAACTGAAAGTAGAGAGAAGGAAGCAAAAAGTAACCCAGAATTCAAAGACTAACATTAATTTGAAGCACCACAAATCTTATGCCAATTGACTCCAGCATTATCATTCAACTGTTATAACAAGGATAAGAATGTTCATGTGGCGACTCCAAATTTATAATATGAAGGAATACAACTATTTACATCAATTTTTTATATAGTTCAAAGAATATTTTCAGATAAGTGAATCCCTTTAATAATAAATTATTAGAATTCCCAAGGGTAAAATTAATTTATGAAAAAATAAAATTAAATCAAAATGTGTTCAGAAAAGCACTTTTGAAAATGTGGTAATAGCCATCCTTGTTTCATTTTCCAAAAGCTTTTGTTGTACGAAGTATCGAAGTGATTCCCATCATAATAAAAGGATTTTACTCTATGATATGGTAAAAATTTGACTAAAGGGTATGTTGATAAATTTAATGTTAATGACGTACATTCTAATACAATGAATCCTCACACATGAAAGCAACACCGATTATATGAACATAAGTTTGAGTCAAAAACCCTAAGTCAATGACTATAAATATCCCATAATTGGCAAAGGGGAGGACATCTAATCATTCTTTTGCTTGAACAATTTCTACAATCAAACACATTCCTAATTAGGGACCCACCATTTTTGCTCTCCAATATGAAATCTCGAGGAAATTCTCGTGATAGAACTGACATCATATTATTTTGACATCATCTGTCAAAAAAATTTAATTTGCTGAATGTTAAGAATGTAGACAAGATCTATAGCTTGAGATTTTAATTCATCCATGACCCTCCAAGGAGGTAAAGGTTGAAGACAATGGATTAGAGGCCCTTGGTCTCAAACTTGATAGCACCTTCGTTGTGCCTCCCATGTTGGAACCGATGCAGGTCTTGGAGAACCTGCCGCCCAAGGATTCGATGATGCAACTCAGGAAAACTTGTTGGAATTAGTAGAGGACGCTTTAACTTCCAGCGCCACTAAAGTTGTCGCTCAGTGTGTTGTCGACCATGCACAACAAGATCACGATAATCCTCTTACTGAAGTCGCGAAGCCTCATAAATCTTTAATGAAGCTGAGCCGAGATATGGGGTCATGCGGCGGTAAATGAATATTCGAAAATTTATTTATCGTTCGTATTCGTATTCGGTTATATTAAATTTATCTGCATTCATTTAAAATGGATATTATCTGTATTCGATTATAAATTGATACGAATATAGTAAATGCCTATCCGATTCATTTAATATTCGCTCCGAATATATAATTATTAAACAATATATTATTTATATTTGTCAATAAAAATCTTATAATTCATATATATATATATAAATTATAATTGAAGAATTGGGAAGGAAAAAGAAATTTTTTTAAAAATTATTGTAATACAGAGAAAAACTTGAAGAATAAAATTAATCAATATGATTATTGTTGGTTAACTTTATAATTAAAATACTTAAATATTATTATTATTATTATTATTATTAATCAATTATAAAATCAATTATTAACTAAAAATTATGCTATTTGTTTGATTGATTTTTTTTAATGAAATTATATAGTTTCTTTTATGAATTAAAATATGTATTTGTTATAGCTAGGTTTATAGATTTACATATTTGGATATTCATAATAAATATTTAAATAATTATTATTGAATAAAAATATAAAAAATAATTCAAATACGTATAAATTTAGTAAAATATGAATGCATTTGAATAATTATAATCAAATACGGATATATTTGAATTCGATCGATATCCAACGAATACGAATATTTAGATATCTGTTAAATTCGTATTTGTATCCAAGTATTTGAAAAATTAAACAAATACGAATATAAAAATAATATATTCGATTTGTTTAATATCCGTTTATACCCCAATCATGCCTTTTATGCTATTCCATCAAGACAATCAAGCTTTTTTTCGTGCCAGCCACTTTAGGTAGCCTATTTATGCCACTGGAACCGCCCCGCTCATAGTAGTGTTTGAGTACACTTGAGGAGGTGTTGACAAGTACCTTTATTTTACGATGTTTCCTCTTCATTGCAGTCTATTTTTTTTTTCTTTTTTCTTTTTTCTTTTTTTTGGCAATAATGGCATAATCCATTCCCCATGGAGTGAAGTCTCCAATTTGCCAGAAATCAATTATAGGAAAGACCCCCAAGAATAGGTGGATAATTGTCTCGCACATATGGAGCTGTATGGTTTGAGCAAAGCAATGTACTACAAGATCTTCAACACGACCTTGATGAGGTGTGCACTCACTTGGTTCAACCAAATGCCCCCCAGACCATAATCAGCTCTAAGTAGATGACGGATAGATTACTTTATATCTTCTCCTTCAGTCGAAAGTACCTAAAGACCATGTATCTTATCTCTATACCTTTAAGTAAAAGGAAGGAGAAAGACTTTATGAGCACCCTGACCATTTCATTCAGCCAGTCTATGAGAATCCCCACATCAACTAGGTGCTGGTCCCTAGCATCATGTAGTAGGGTTTGAGGTACAAGCGTTTCAAGGAGTCTATAGGGGGGAAGCCCCTAGTCACCATAGATTAGCTTTTAATTGGCATAGAGAAATACATCTGCATTGAGAAGACTGCCACACTGCCATAAAATAACAAAAAGAAAGTTAGGGAAAAGAAGCTAGCACGAGCAGAAGAAAGGAGAAACAAGCGCATACCTCTCTCTAGGTTCACCAACTACACCCCTTTGAACATGTGGTTGCTGAACAATAGGGTCTGGTCGAGAGGCATAAGAAGATGATCAATATTCCGAAGTGACAAAAGTAAAGAGATAATACCATTTCCATCGAGATAGGGGTACAACAGAAGAGTGCTATCACTTGATAAACGAAATTGAGAAGTTGATTCGTTGAGGTTACTTGAGTGGATTAGTGTATAAGAAGCACATCAACCATCACAAGCCCCAAAGGCCGGGGACATTTGATTACAAGCGCATCAACCATCACTCTAGAACTCGGGTCGGATGGCAAAAGGGACTCCTAACCACGAGGCACTGAAAATCTCCCTATTGTAGACACCATAACAGTGATAGTTGGAGGACTCGTTAGAGCAGACTTAGTAAACGCTAGGAAACCCCTGGTCTGTGTTTGCTCACGGGTACAATCACATGCCTTGAGCTATGCTCTCCACATATGTGAAGTACATGCTTCCCAACTTGAGATCTCTTTTGGCGAGAAGTATGTGGATGGCGAACTGAGGAGGGCACAATGATGCCCTCATTATCTTGGCTTCGTTAGCCAATTTAAGGATGAAGAAGATTTCAGTGGATATTGCAGCTTGATGGATATTATTTTGATAATGCATTCCCATAGCTAAAGTTGACGACGCCCAGTTGTACAGGTCGATAGCCTACTTGTTCGCTTCATCGAGGAAACAATGTATGTACTAGGGTAGGTCACACTCCTATTCTCCTTGGTATCCACCTATTTCGCATGACTAAAATGGTGAAGTGTTTATTGGTTGAAGTCCTTTTTGCCTAAAACATGATCTGAGTTGCCCAATGTTAAATTTCTTCCGAATCATAATCTCAACATTTTATATGAAGATGAAATTCCCATCTCTCTTAGGCTTCAAAGGGGTGATCGGCGACTAGAGAATGGCATGAGATATTTTAAACATCATTGACCTAACAAGGTACAAAAACAACCGAGGAGCCTATGCATGGAAAACCAACCAAGAAGGGAGAAAAGGGTAAATGCCATGTCATGGAAACTAATTTGCTGGCAGCTTCTACCTCAAACTAAGATCACTAGAAGATGCAAAAAGATGAGATTATGATTGAATTTGTTGAAGAAAGAAAGATAGTAGAGATTTTCCCAAGTGACCCATCCGAGGTCACGAAGATTGAGATATGTCTGGACCCAAAAGCAGAAAAAATCTTAATCGACTTCTTAAGGATTAACGTGGATGTGATATCTAGAGCATAATGGATTGCAAGGTGCACCTCTAGAGATCATGATGCATTAATCAAATGTATAACCTACTGCCAAACCAGTAAAATAAAGGAGGAGTTTTGACTTAACAGAGGAATCAATAATTAAAGAAGAGTTGAAAAAACTTCTAGAGGCAGCATGCATAAACCCAGTTTACTACCTAGAGCTGTTAGCTAATATCATTCTAATAGCAAAACAGAACGAAAAATAGAGATTATGCATTGATTTCACAGATCTAGCAAGGTGTGTCCAAAGTATCTATTCTCCCTTCTACAAATTTATATGCACATGGATTTGACAGCTAAATGCGAGATACCAAGGGCTTGTTTTCTTGCATTTTGGATGAATTGTAGAAAATATTTTGAAAGAATAAGCTTTTGGAAGAAAATTTGGAGAATATGCTTGTAGACGGTTTAATTTTTGAGCCAATTAAAAAATGACAGGTGTAAATAATATATTAGTTATTATTTAAAATTTTCTATTTATATATTGGAATTTATTAAATTAAATTTTAAATAATAAATAGTTAATTTTGATTAATATTCTAATATTTATGTTATACAAAACAAATGTTGACTAGTGTTAAGATTGAGATGTATCATGTCAATCAAATCAAATCTGGTGGTCTAGAAATCTCAAGCTAATCAAGTTGGGACACGTGGCACATCCATGTACGTAGACCAATTAAGTCAAGAATATTTGATATTATCATTTTAATATACGCATCAAAGAGATAATTATCAAATATGTTCAAACCATTTCGGAGTCTCCTGTTGAACACCTATATAAAGGGATGACTAGAGACTTATTCATATACATATTCATATATTTTTAAGCCCCAAGACTCAAGTCTTTAAGCTTCAAGTTTTTGCTGCGATGATGTATTGCTACCACAAAGGTCATATACCTCTTCAAAGTATTAAGTCATCAATCCTTTGATCTCGGAGTCAAGACAACGAAATTTGTGTGAATAAATTTCTGGCACGCCCAGTGGGACCCGAATCTACCCCTTATCTCTTTCTCCCA